>CM061142.1:547465229-548000849 GCA_030789695.1 Scilla litardierei
TAGGTTGATTAGACCACGAAAAAAAATTTAACAAAAATAAATTTTCACCCTTGCCACCATTATTATCATTTCTATATTCTCTTGTGCCACTGATATTTTTCTTCAGGTATTTGTCTTTGTTGATCAGGTTATCCGGAAAGCACAATGATGAGTACAGACTCTAACCTGCAACACGATGAAACTTTTGCATCCCTACTGGAGGAACTCGTGGATGAAGTTCAAACCACGGGACCTATTGCCATCAATGTAGAGGACCACCTTGAACAACTACTCGCCACCTACATCATTGATCAACTCTCCCCAGAAGGAACAATCAAAGGCAGCATTAGGGTCGATATAAGAAATGATAAGATGTATCTGGAAGTTGATAGAGTCCCTCAGCCGCCAATGAATGAAGTCATCGAAACATGCACCGAAGTGATCAACGCTCGAGAAGAGGTACCTTGGGATACCCATGTTCAGGGAAGTATACTTGATGAATCCTTTTGTGACACCTGTTTATACACCGACTTGTCCTTTGATGGCAGGTGCGAACAAGAGGAGAACGGTAGTTCAATTGATTCGGGAGCAGAGTTACCTGAGCGGCTGAGAGAGGATACCATGGAGACAGCTATCACAGCACAGGAGGATATTGGATTATTTCCAGGGAAGTATCGTCCACCATTATTTATTCCATATATTTCTATAGACGATCCTCTTTGGGATACTTTTATTATGAGGGTGAATTTTTTGCTGCGAACTGATGCATCTTATTCTCTACAGGGTACAGGTGGAGTCCTTGTGGGAATGCTGGAGGATACATTGCTGGAGTTCGTTGGAGTCCGTGGACACATGCGTATGTCAGATCCACGGAAGGAGCAGTTGGAGCAGTTGCTTGCACCGGCAAAGATACTGGATCCGCCTTTTGCTATAGGTGATATCAATCCAGTAGTGTGGAAATTTTATGCTTTCAATAAACACGAATCCTCTCGACAGCGAGAGGACCGTATAGATTTGCTTGAATAAATATCACCTCATATGACGGAAACAAAAATTTTTACACCCCAAACCCATCATATATATTAATTGCCCTCTTCATATATTTAATGTGCCGCATCTTTTTGCTCACCACCACCGAGCATTTCTTTCAAGTGAAACCTCACTTTCTTATTTGTTTGACTTGATCAAGCTTAGCAAAATCGTGATTTTATTGATCGAGTCATTTGAATAGGATTGTTTGGTATAAGATTGGGGGAAGGCGCTCTCATGCATCATTGTATGTGCATATAGTTGCATTAGGATTTCATGTCATTCATTTCATCATTTTTCATTCACACCCCCCCTATTGTTATCGTTGTTCCTCATATTCTTCCACTATAATCACATTGAGGATAATGTGGAGATTAAGCTTGGGGGCGTGCATTTCCATGCCATCTAGATGCATTAGTTGCATTTTTACTTTATTTTATGATTTTTAAAATTTTTCAAAATTTTTGCATCATCTTTTTGAATTTTCCATCTTATTTTCCTTTTATGTGTGTTCATGCATCATGTTGTGTGCTTGTTTTTCTTTTCTTTCCTCTCTTTTATTTTTTTATTCCTTTATTTTCCTTTCTCTTCTTCCGCTAGATGAGTTTCGTATGGTGATATCTCTTATTGCTTTAGCAACCATCACGATGCTTATTATGCCTTGCCATGCTACTTTGAGTATTCCATAGTCTTGCTATCCATGTGCTTGCTTATATATTCTTTTGATGATTTCTCTATATGAATGCATGATATTAATTGAAGCTGAATGTATTGATTAGTGTTTATTATGCTTTTGTTGGAAATGCACCAAGATTCACGCATCATTAGTATATCTGAAGCATCAGATTTATTGTCTTATTCACTTTCTGTTGCATGCCTGATATGGTTGTAAACTTTACTGCTTGACTTCACTATTTATTGAAATGATTGAGAATATCCATGCTTACATATGAGTTTTAGTTGAAGTATTATTTTATTGAACCGTTCGTGCACATCTTAGAGTGAACCGAGTGCTACATTATTTCTTTCTCCACGTATATCTTTTTATTCTCTACATGTCACTTGAGTTCACCTCCTAAAGCTACTTATATCGTATCTATTTCCCAAAAAGCCCTGCAAAAGAAAAAGATTACTCCAAAAAGTCCAAAAAGCCAAAAAGGAGCCAAAAACAAAAATACAAATCTTATGGCTCCTACAAAATCCTAGAAGAAAAATGAGAAACAAAATGTTCAAAAAAGAAAAAGAAAGATATTTCTCTATCTCATTATTGGAGCCACAAAATACTTGGGAAAACCAAGGCAAAAATCCCATTTTCCACTATCATATTCCTTTAGATGTGATGCCTCAAGCTAAGCTTGGGGGGTGAATTCATTTAACCATATGAGTGAGTACGACATTAGAGTGGAGACGTGCATGAATGGGAATATTCGATAATGCTTAGACTTTGCAAAATATATTAGATATGTAGATTTTTCATGATTTGAAATAAATATGTGAATGCCATGACTCTTATTATATTCTCTATTGCATGCTTGGTGTGTATCTTATATGCTTCATTTATAACTTTTGATTGAAAAGTGCATCGCCAACATTTGTATATTAAATTCTTTGAAATGCGTGATGTGGATATGAATTGATTGTATGAATTTAGAGAGTCCCTTTTGTTGTTCTTAAAAGCTTGCAAGTACCATGTTTACGTAAGACATGAAATCCTTATAGCATGTGATTCGTATTTTCCAAGTTATCGTGATGTGTAGCTTATGGCTGAGATCTGAGAGAATAATCTAGCGACCCCTTTCACTTTGTATTCCTTTTTCTTTCATTTCATTTCCTTTGTTTTCATCTCCCGAGTTCGTCTCTCTACTTACCTTCCTCGAGGACGAGTAAGAGGTAAGCTTAGGGGATTTTGATCGGTCCATATTTTACACCATTTTTCTGTATGTTTACATGTCATTTTGATCGTCCATATCGCGTTTTTCACGATTATTCGACAATATTGCGATGTTTTTCACTATTTCTTGTTTTTGTCGTATTTCAGGAGATTTGGAGCGATTTGGAGCGATTTTGAGATCAAGAAGATTTGCACCCACTTTGGAGTGTCGCCCACAGCTCATTTGCAGACTTATCGACGATAGAGGATGAGTGGAAGAAGAAGGAACTTCATAGGAGCGACGAGGAGGAGAAACGGAGAAGATTGGGCATTTACAGCATGCCACTCGGCCGAGTGAAGCAAACACTCGGCCGAGCAAGAAAGCCCACTCGACCGACCAGAACGAATACGTGCAAAATGTTTTTCAGCATATACTCGGCCGAATGAAAAAGTCCTACTCGGTCGAGTGAGGAAGCTCACTCGCCCAAGTATGTCAGGGAAATTTTCCAGAGAAGAGGCCGAATATACTGCGATTCCCAGAGACCCGTCGATGGCCTACTCGGCCGAGTACACATTACCACTCGGCCGAATGATGAAAGATACTCGGCCGAGCCACCGCCGGAGACAGACCCCTGAGGACCTCGAAGTTACTGTTTTTTTACAGGGTCTGTCACTCGGCCGAGTAGAGAAGTCCACTCGACCGAGTGAAGAATCCCACTCGGCCGAGTGACGCCGATGACACACACGCCCAGATTTTCAGACAGTCTTCTACTATTTTAAAATCTGCTATCATTCCACCAATCAAAGTATTTTTATCATATTTTGTATGGATATTAGACTTCATGACGGTTCCAACGCCGCCAAGAACGCGCCAATCGGAGGTCGGATGAAATCTGGAGAATTTCTGCAAGTTGATGCTGCAGTGCTGGAATTTCCACTCGGCCGAGTCAGATTGCCACTCGGCCCGAGTGGCGGCGGGCCCAGATTTTAAGTTGCGGTTAGGGCTGTTTTGGGCACGAATTTGAGGGGTTTTCTAGGGTTATTTGCTAGGGTTTTGGGGGGCTATATAAGGGGTTTTGTAGCCGTCATTAGGGGGTTCCCATAATGTTTTCTTAGACTCTATTTTAGATGTTAGGCCATGCCCTAGGCCCCCTCTTGGATCTAAAAGCTTGTATTTGAATTGAAGATCTTCATCAAAGCTAAGTATTTTGTTCTTGTTATTTGAATCTTTGTTTTTCTATCTTTTTGTATGCAAGCAATGATTTTTATTGATTCTCATATCGTTATTGCTATGCTTGAGTAGATTTGTTGTTCTAGGGCATGGGGATGAACCCTATGGATCTAATTTCAGATTTGTGATGAATGATTTTCTAAATTGCTAGAATTGCTAGAAGGTTAGGTTGTGATCGATTTATTACGGATAGCTAGGGATTTTCATCGATTGGGTTTGCAAGAGATTGGATTCTAATTGATGGGAAGGCCTAGATATTCGATTTAGGTTTATAATCGAGATTCTCTAAACTTGGTTTGCAAGAGATTGGACCAAAGCTAGGATTTTTATTATAAATCTATACCAATACTCTTTTGCAAGAGATTGGACGAATACGGACTATCACAACCCAGATCGTAACTCGAGTTTGCACGAGAGTGGGCTCGAGGGGCGATTGAACGATGATGTCGATCCTAATGCTAGTGGCTTAGGCTAGGGTTTGCAAGAGATTGGGCCCTATCCTAGGTTGCTATAGACCGGCAATAGCGCGAGAGCGTGAGCTTGGTTCTCTATTCAGTTACGACTAGTTCACCTCAACACAAGCCTAGTAATATTGAGATTCACTATTTACAATGATGTATGATGATCCGTAGTGGGAATTCCCTAGCCCTAGACACTTTTATTATATTGTATTTGAATCGATATTTGACCAACATCTCTATCACCGACACCGACATCCATCATCATTGTCATTACATCATACCATACCCATCTCCACCAATAAAACATTCGTAGTCGAGCCAACCTAGGATAGATTGGAACCAACACCACCTCCTCGTGTTCGATACCCGCTAGCCACTACACCGTGCACGTGCGGTAAAACTACGATTCGCTTGTCCCGGGTGCGTGTGCATACTGGGGCGCGATCAACGAGGATGTCAGGACTGGGCGTGTCAGCCATGCTTTTTTCAGACGGCGCAACGGCCCGGGGCGCTTTTGTCAGGTTGTCAGAGCCGAAAGCACCAACGGTCAGGGGCCGTAGCAGCCAGGGTGCGCTTTGTTAAGTTTTCGCACGGTGGACGTGTCAGATGCATCCTTGTACTATGTTGTTTGTCGTGTCCGATGTGGCGAAGAGTCGACGGAGTGCGTTCGAGGAGCGAGGCCGCCAATGGGTCGCTAGGTCGCTCCTGACTGAAAATGAGCAGGTCGGTCGTATGCCTCGCACGCTGTTCTCAGCGAGCTCGGAGGGGAGCGGGCACGCGACCAGTAGGGACCGCGGTGGAGTGCGCCCTTCTCACCGGTCAAGGTGGAGGGTGCCCTTCCCCTAGTCGTGTCAGACTATGTGGTCGATAGGTGCCTAGCGGACCTGGGGGAATAAGTGAGCGGCCTACGAAGTTGAGACGAGGCGCGCCCTCCCGCTAGATTAGCTGGCCTTTGTGATGGAGGGACGAGCTGGCAGGGTATCCGGCAGGCTTGGATGGAAGGTCGGACTATCACGATCTTTAGGTCGTAACAAGACTAATTCTCAAATTCTCCTCCATGATCACTACGGATAGTGATAATGGTGGATCCTAAGAGATTCTGTTGCAAATATGGTAAACTCTTCAAAGGCTTCATTCTTATTAGTTAAAAATGAAATCCAAGTAAATCTAGAGAAGTCGTCAACGACAACTAATCCATAATGAGCATTGCCTAAAGAGGCGGTTCTAGCTGGCCCAAACAAATCTAGATGAAGTAATTTTGGGGGTCTCTTAGAAGTTATGCCTTCTTTAAGTTTGAAAGATGATTTACTAAGTTTACCTCTTTGACATGAATCACAAAAGTTTTTCTTACTAAAAGCAATTTTTGGAAAACCTTTGACAAGATCATGCTTAGCTAACTTATATAAGTGCTTGAAATGAACATGACCAAAACGACGATGCCATAATAGTTGTTCATTTGTATTAGCAACTAAGCAATGTTCTACGGTTTTAGGCAGACTCAAATAATAAATATTTTTACGCCTAATACCGGTAAATAAAACATTTGAATTAGAATCAACAATTTTACACAAGCCTTCTCCAAAGTTAACCTTGTAACCTTTGTCACAAAGTTGACTAATGGAGATGAGGTTGTAACACAAACCACTAACTAAGAATACATTAGTAATTAAAGGTTTGGAAGAATTTTCGACTATACCTGCTCCAATGATGGTTCCCTTTTGGTTACCTCCAAAAGTGACTGTTGCACCATCCTTGATGCTAATCACTTCGGAGAGCAATGAGGGATCTAATGTCATGTGTTTGGAGCAACCACTGTCAAGAATCCATCCTTTTCTTTTAGAGCTAATTTGACTTTTATTGCTCTCTTTCTTTCTCTTGGGTAACTACATAGTATACCATAAGCTCATGGTACCCAATTTTTGTTGGGTCCAATGGGATCAGCCCTTTATAAGCCAAGTCAAGTGGACTTCCGCTTCCCAACGTAATTACAACTATTAATAATATCATGAAAATAGGAATCAACATAAGCATTCCTATCATTTAAGCTAGTGTTCTTAGGACTCCAAATAGTGTATGTTTTGGGAATCATTTTCCTAGTTGCATGCACATTTGTTAGATTTCTATGTGGTACATGCTTCTTAGGAACATGGGCTCTAGCATAAAAATGTGGAGGAGGATATGTATTAGACATATGAGGATTGTATGCATGCTTAGGAACATGCATGTTGTATGAGACATATGGAGCATGCATGACTTGTGGAGGGTGTGCATACATGTAAGAATGATGCGCATGAGCATATGGGTGTATAGGAGCACGTACATGAGTATTTCTCATATGTGGATTTGCACGTGTCTGTGGGTGTGGAGCATAGAAAGTGTCATGAGTATCCACTTGTGAAGTATGAGATTTCCTACGTGGATGAAGGTTGGTGTACATGTAAGCATGACTTCTCTTTTGGTTTTCACCCTTAATGGGATTCTTGCCAAAAGGAAGAGATTGTGAAGTGGTGACTTTCTTGGTAGGTTTGCTATATATAGTGTCTTTGACACCACTTGTGGATGCACCGGAGAAGGCCTCACAAAGTCTATAGTGACACCACTATAGGAGGTGCGAGCATTGGAGGCATTGTCACGACCCGTTTCCCTAAAATGGAGGCGAGACGTGAAAAGGTCCGCACGAGAGTGGAGCTGTTAAGCCCCAAACCCGATAAGCGTCAATAATACATAAGCAGGTCCCTGTAACCACAACAGAATAACAATAATAACATAAGTAGAGACTGAAATAAAATCTCACATCTCATACATTGTCCAACAAGAAAATAAGTTCAACATCCAGAAAAGCCACCAGGCTAAAAGAAAAGAGTCTAAAGGCCCAGAACAAGGCCAACAAAAGAAACGACATAACAAAGTATGGGTGATACGCACCGATAACAAAACAACTGTCTAACAAAAGTAAAACACAACGAAGACACTAGGACTGGTCCCCAGTGTCCACGTACTCCCCGTCAAACACAAGCTCGGGCTCGGCGTCAGCAAACACCTCGTCCTCAGCAAGTAACTCAGGCTCGGGCTCTAACATGTGTCACCCAAAAGAGTAAAGGGGCACATGTCAGCAAGTCGAAAGACTTGTGCAAGGAAACGGGAATAATGGTAAACTAGCAACCTAGCAATTAAAACATGGTGCATGGCAAGTAAAGTACGGTGGTAACAAGTAAGGTAAAGGAGAGTACAAGTGGCAAGTATCAAGTGGTAGGGGTGACATGTAATGTCAAGTAACAAGTAAGGTACAAGGGATCACTCAACGAGTGCCCTATTGCCCGCAGGCTGTGTTCAAGTATCAAGTACAAGGGGTCACTCAACGAGTGCCCTATTGCCCGCAGGCTGTGATGAGCTCGTCTTCTGGAACACGAGCCAGAAAGTGTATTTGATAAGCCTGGCGTAGGGGTGCACCTAGCCGGAACAAGTAACACTAGTATGTAGCGATGCTACGCAATCACGATGAGTATTCAAGCATGCAATGACATGAGCAGTTAATACGCGTACCGTTAATTGTATTTAAACGTGACAGGCAAAATGCAATGATATGAACATATTCGCGTACCGTTAATTGAATTAAACATGGCAGTTAAAATGCAATAGCGGTTAAGGATGCATGGATGACATGAACAGTTAATACGCGTACCGTTTAGGGAAATTAAACGTGACATACAAGCATGATGAGGGTGACGGACCAAGCTTCGTTGTCAAGCTAGGTCAATGGCGTCTAAACGGCTATCCTTTCACCGTCTAGTCTCTTTTACGCTAAAGCTAGGTAAATGGCCCAAAACATGGCCTAAATCAAGAGATGCAAGTTTCACTTGCCTAGCACCGGGGATGGCGACTACTTCGTCACACGGATGCCAATCTATGGGGAAATCACTGTTATGGGGGAACACCCATCAAACAACATGAAATTTATTAGGGTTTCATAAAAATACCAATAGACTATGAAAACAACGGTAGATCGATTTCTTACCGAGAGGAGACGGAAGAGACACTCCGGGGAACCCTAGGCTCAGATCTGGAGAAGATTGGAGAAGGTTGGGAAAACTAGGGTTTTGGGGGATTTGGGGATTTTGATGGGTTTTGGTGAGATTTTGGGGAAGATGAGGGGTAGATGGAGTGAATGGATGGTTTGGATGACGGATTTAGGGCTTGGAATGGAGAAATGAAGCTTGGAGGAAGATGGGGGCGCAAGGGGGAAGATTTTAGGGTTTTGGGTCGTGTTGGGGAAGAAGAAATCGTTTGGGTTGGGTTTAAATAGGTTGAGCTGGCGGCTGCCCAGAAATTAGGGTTTTAACACTGGTTAGTCGGTCAAAGAGCAACCACTGACCGACTAGTTTGGCAACTAGTCGGTCGGTCGACCAACGCAGACCGACTAAGTGCAAACAGTAACTCCTGAACGAAAATAGGATTCTAGAGTTAGTCGGTCCATGAACAATTTCTGACCGACTAGTTTATCATCTAGTCGGTCGATGAACGTTCTTAGACCGACTAAGAGTAAACAGTAGCTGATACAAAATAAGATGATGAGTTAGTCGGTTAAAGAATCATTGCCGACCGACTAGTTTGCAACCTAGTCGGTCAACCAACGTTCTTAGACCGACTAACGATAAACAGTAACTCCTGAATAATTTTAGAAAGCCAACTAGTCGGTCCAAGAAGGATTACCGACCGACTGGATCGTCATCTAGTCGGTCGGTGGCCCTTCTTACACCGGCTAATGAGCACCAAAAGTTCCGATACGGAGCGCGGGGCCCGGGATCGATTCCTAAGACTCCTAGGCTTGATCTAACAGTTAGATACGACCGGTATGAAGTCCGTCACGAGTGACACACTTCGAAATCGACGATCCTAAGGAAGAAGCGAGAAAATACGACGAATCGATCGAAAATGAAAGCTACGGAGACGAAAACCACACAAGAGGAGAAAATCCACCAAAACATATATTATATTATATTATATTCAGATACATGAAAAGCAGTCGTTACATCCTCCCCAACTTAAGAAAAATTCCGTCCTCGGAATTTCCAAATACTCACGAGTCCGGAAACAAAAGTGGGAAACGCTCTCGCATATCATCCTCATTCTCCCAAGTAGACTCTCCAGGTGAACCGTGTCGCCACATCACCCTCACAAGATTGACAATCTTGTTCCGAAGCGATTTCTGACGCCTATCTAGAATCTGCACTGGATGCTGGTCATACGTCAAATCGGCGCGAACGGTAATCTCCGAAAAATCTACCGCATGAGACGGATCGCTAATGTATCGACGAAGCTGCGACACATGGAAAACATTGTGAACTCCTTCCAAAGATGGCGGCAAGGCCAAGCGATAAGCTACCTCGCCAACCCTCTCCAAAACGTCAAACGGTCCAATGTATCGCGGGCTCAACTTTCCACGCTTCCCGAAACGAATCACACCACGATTCGGGGAAATCTTCAAGAACACATGGTCGCCCGGCTGAAACTCCAAAGGACGACGTTCAGCATCCGCCCAATGCTTAAAACGGTCCTGAGCAATTCTCAACCTCTCCCGAATATTCCTGACGATATCCATGGCCTCCACGATCATCTCAGGTCCCAACAACTCCCGATCTCCAACGTCATCCCAACTCAATGGCGATCGACATTTCCTCCCATAAAGAGCGACGAAAGGCGACATGCCAATACTCGCCTGGAAGCTGTTGTTGTAAGAGAACTCCACCAAATGTAGATGGTCCTCCCACGAACCCTTGAAATCCAACATGCACGCCCTCAGCATGTCTTCCAAAATCTGAATTGTCCTCTCGGACTGGCCATCCGTCTGCGGATGGTACGCCGTGCTGAAACTCAGACGCGTACCCAAGCTCTTCTGCAAACTCTGCCAAAACTGAGATGTGAACCTCGTGTCTCTGTCAGACACGATACTCACGGGGACTCCATGAAGTCGCACAACTTCCTGCACGATTCACGTTACATCACTATCCAAACTAGGAAAAGGAAATAAAAACGGAGAGTAAAAGAACTTTACCTCCATATATCTCCTTGCTAGCGCCTCAGTGGACTGTCCCACTCGGAATGGAATAAAGTGCGCAGATTTGGTCAATCGATCTACGATCACCCAAATCGCGTCATTCTGCTTCGGACTCCGAGGTAGTCCAGTCACGAAATCCATAGTGATGTGTTGCCACTTCCACTCCGGAATCGGAAGCGGTTGTAGCAACCCGGCCGAATGCTGATGCTCCGCCTTCACTTGCTGGCAAACCAAGCACTTGGCTACACTCCGAGCCACACTCCTCTTCATACCATGCCACCAATAATTCAGACGAAGGTCCTGGTACATCTTGGTGCCACCAGGATGCACAGAATACGGCGAACTGTGTGCCTCCACCATCAACTCCTCTCTGATATCCCCAGCAGGCACACACAACCTGGCTCCAAACCTCAGCGAGCCATCCTCATGAATCAAAAAGTCAGTCCGCAGACCGGCTTCCACCTGCTCCCGAATCCTCACCAGCTTCGGATCCTCAGCCTGGCCAGCCTTAATCCGATCCACGATTGTCGACTGTACCTGCATGTACATCAACGACGAAGCCTCCCCAGGAAGAACAATCTCCACACCAGACTCGCAAAAATCCTGTTGCAATTTCCACTGCGAGGTCAAAACCATCACCGCAGGAAGCCTACTCAAAGCATCTGGAACCACATTCACCTTGCCAGGGTGAAACTGCAAATCAATATCATAATCCGCCATAAGCTCCAACCATCGACGCTGTCGCATGTTGAGCTCCTTCTGAGTGAAAATATACTTCAAGCTTTTGTGATCGGTGAAAATCTTCACTTTCTCACTCAGCAGGAAGTGCCTCCAAATCTTAAGAGCAAACACAACGGCAGCCAACTCCAAATCATGCGTCGGGTAATTCTTCTCATGAACCTTAAGCTGACGAGACGCATACGCCACAACGTGCCCATGCTGATGCAACACACAACCGAGACCCTTGCCAGAAGCATCGCAAAAGATCTCAAATCCACCGCTGCGATCAGGCACAACAAGAATAGGGGCAGTCGTCAACCTCTCCTTCAGAACACCAAAAGCACTCTCGCAATCACCCGACCAAACAAAAGCAACATCCTTCCGCGTCAACCTGGTCATCGGCTCAGCAATACGAGAAAAGTCCTTAATGAATCGCCGATAGTAACCAGCAAGTCCAAGAAAACTTCGAATCTCAGACACCGACGACGGAACAGGCCACTCCCTGATGGCCCTAATCTTCTCGGGATCCACTGAAATACCATCTCCAGTCACCACATGCCCGAGAAAAGCAACTCTATCCAGCCAAAACTCGCACTTCGAAAACTTAGCATACAACCGATGCTTCCTCAAAATCTCCAACACCGTCCTTAAGTGCGAGGCATGCTCTTCCTCCGACTTCGAATAGATCAGAATGTCGTCGATGAAGATAACGACAAACTTATCCAAAAAGTCGTAGAAAATCAGGTTCATCAGATTCATGAAAACTGCGGGCGCGTTAGTTACGCAAAAAGGCATAACCACAAACTCATAGTGTCCATACTTTGTCCTGAACGCTGTCTTCGGAACATCATCCTTCTTCACCTTCAACTGATGGTAACCACTCCTCAGATCCAATTTTGAAAACACCCTCGAACCTCCAAGCTGATCAAAAATATCATCGATGCGAGGCAACGGGTATTTATTCTTAATGGTCACCGCATTCAACTCCCGATAGTCCACGCACATGCGACGCGAACCATCCTTCTTCTTCACCAGCAACACCGGTGCTCCCCACGGAGACACGCTAGGGTTAATATAACCCTTCTGCAAAAGCTCATCCAACTGCTTCCGCAACTCTTCCAACTCTGCAGGTGCCATACGATACGGCGCCTTCGAAATCGGCTGCGCACCTGGAACAAGATCGATAGAAAATTCCAAGGCCCGATCAGGCGGCAAACCAGACATCTCCTCGGGGAAGACGTCGCCAAAATCATGCACCACAGCTGGCCACTCCAGCTCCATCTGCATAGCCACAGCCTCCACCGGCCTGGCCCGAAATCTGACAGGACCAAGCGAACTGCTACCACGACTGAACTCAAATACTGGATGTCCGGGAATCTCGAACACCACCTTCTTCCTCCGACAGTCGATCGTAGCATAGAAGCTCGCAAGCCAGTCCATCCCAAGAACTGCATCATAGTTGATGATGTCGTGGACAATGAAATCAGCACAAAGCTCACGTCCACAAACCACCAACGGGCAAGAATTGCACCCACGATGCACCGAGACTACACCGTTCCCTGTGACGATATTCCAACTCTTAGGAAGAGAGGACGTCGACAAGGAATGCTTCTCCACGAAGCTCCGGGCCAAAATGCACATCGATGCACCAGAGTCAAAGAGGACTCGTGCAGGAAACGTGCAAACCAAAACCACACCTAACAAGCAATTAACAATCAAATCCTAGTCTAGCAAACAATCATGAGCAAGCAACCAATATAATCAAAAATTCAACTAACTAAGGAAGATAAATAGCTAGAATGAGCGTTACCTGCAATAACTTCATCCACGGCCATGCTCTCCTCCTCAGTCATCAGAAAGGCCTGCCCTCTCGGCGGAACAGCCTGCCGAAAGGCCTGTCTCTGTGGAACAAGGGGCGCTCCACGTCCAACGGGCACAGGAGCTCGCTGCTGCAACGGCTGTGCTGCAATAGGAGCCCGCCAAGGCTGTCTCGACTTCGGACACTCCCGGATGGTGTGGGCAGGATCTCCGCAGACAATGCACTGCCCCAGAAACCTCCTACACTGATCCCTGAGGTGTCCAGTCTTGCCACAGAAATGGCAAGTCTTCAGGATAGGCCCTCCTGGCCTCTTGAACTGCACCGGATGACTAGGCTTGAAACCAGGCCTAACCACCGCCCTGGCCTGCTCCATAGGCCTCTTCCCAGCTCCGGAAACATGTCCCTTCCTCTGATTCAGATTTAACTCTTGCCGCCTCGCAGCAATCAGAACCTTCTGATATGTCTCCAAGTCAGAAGAGGTCACAAAGCTCTGAAGCTCCAAGGCAAGTCCCTGGAGAAATCGCTGAGCTTTCTCATCGGCATCCTGCACCATCTTAGGTGCAAACCGACTGAGCCTCGTGAACTCCTGGTGGTACTGATCCACCGACAAGCTCCCCTGCTTCAGATCTATAAAGCGCTGCAGCATCACCTGCCGAGCAGCCTTCGGGAAGAACTCTCCATCGAATCTGGACTTGAAGGTAGCCCAAACGATCGGCTCCACCAGCATCTTCTCTTCAGCATCCCACCAATTCTTGGCGTTGTCCTTCAGCTGCCTCTTAGCCAGATCAACCCATCCAGCCGGGTTAATCTTCGCCATTGCCAAGTTATCCTCAATGTTCCTTATTCACTCGTCGGCAGCCAGAGGACCCTCAGAACCATCAAAATATGCGGGACCCAGCTCCCGAAATTGCTTCGCTCTCGGCTCAGAGCGAGGGGCATCCGGAAGAGCCCGGGCAGCTCGAGCAAGTGGAGCATTCTGGACTTGCAGAAGCACGCCCTGCTGAACTTGCATCATCTGGAGCATCATCCGCATCATCTCACCGCTGGTGGGTTCCCGCTCAGGCTCCTCATCATGAGGGATCGCGCCACTTCCCCCACCACGGGTGAAACGTCTTCCTGCCATCTAGTGACACAGAAAACGAATCAGATTAGACTCATAGCTTATGACTCGGACGTCGAACTTAAGTTATTGGACATTCTAATATTATTATCGCTATTCCGAAAATCGCAGTTACAGAATGACTTGCATGGGCTACCAACAAAACCTGTCACGACCCGCTTCCCTAAAATGGAGGCGAGACGTGAAAAGGTCTGCACGAGAGTGGAGCTGTTAAGCCCCAAACCCGATAAGCGTCAATAATACATAAGCAGGTCCCTGTAACCACAACAGAATAACAATAATAACACAAGTAGAGACTGAAATAAAATCTCACATCTCATACATTGTCCAACAAGAAAATAAGTTCAACATCCAGAAAAGCCACCAGGCTAAAAGAAAAGAGTCTAAAGGCCCAGAACAAGGCCAACAAAAGAAACGACATAACAAAGTATGGGTGATACGCACCGATAACAAAACAACTGTCTAACAAAAGTAAAACACAACGAAGACACTAGGACTGGTCCCCAGTGTCCACGTACTCCCCGTCAAACACAAGCTCGGGCTCGGCATCAGCAAACACCTCGTCCTCAGCAAGTAACTCAGGCTCGGGCTCTAACATGTGTCACCCAAAAGAGTAAAGGGACACATGTCAGCAAGTCGAAAGACTTGTGCAAGGAAACGGGAATAATGGTAAACTAGCAACCTAGCAATTAAAACATGGTGCATGGCAAGTAAAGTACGGTGGTAACAAGTAAGGTAAAGGAGAGTACAAGTGGCAAGTATCAAGTGGTAGGGGTGACATGTAATGTCAAGTAACAAGTAAGGTACAAAGGATCACTCAACGAGTGTCCTATTGCCCGCAGGCTGTGTTCAAGTATCAAGTACAAGGGGTCACTCAACGAGTGCCCTATTGCCCGCAGGCTGTGATGAGCTCGTCTTCTGGAACACGAGCCAGAAAGTGTATTTGATAAGCCTGGCGTAGGGGTGCACCTAGCCGGAACAAGTAACACTAGTATGTAGCGATGCTACGCAATCACGATGAGTATTCAAGCATGCAATGACATGAGCAGTTAATACGCGTACCGTTAATTGTATTTAAACGTGACAGGCAAAATGCAATGATATGAACATATTCCCGTACCGTTAATTGAATTAAACATGGCAGTTAAAATGCAATAGCGGTTAAGGATGCATGGATGACATGAACAGTTAATACGCGTACCGTTTAGGGAAATTAAACGTGACATACAAGCATGATGAGGGTGACGGACCAAGCTTCGTTGTCAAGCTAGGTCAATGGCGTATAAACGGCTATCCTTTCACCGTCTAGTCTCTTTTACGCTAAAGCTAGGTAAATGGCCCAAAACATGGCCTAAATCAAGAGATGCAAGTTTCACTTGCCTAGCACCGGGGATGGCGACTACTTCGTCACACGGATGCCAATCTATGGGGAAATCACTGTTATGGGGGAACACCCATCAAACAACATGAAATTTATTAGGGTTTCATAAAAATACCAATAGACTATGAAAACAACGGTAGATCGATTTCTTACCGAGAGGAGACGGAAGAGACACTCCGGGGAACCCTAGGCTCAGATCTGGAGAAGATTGGAGAAGGTTGGGAAAACTAGGGTTTTGGGGGATTTGGGGATTTTGATGGGTTTTGGTGAGATTTTGGGGAAGATGAGGGGTAGATGGAGTGAATGGATGGTTTGGATGACGGATTTAGGGCTTGGAATGGAGAAATGAAGCTTGGAGGAAGATGGGGGCGCAAGGGGGAAGATTTTAGGGTTTTGGGTCGTGTTGGGGAAGAAGAAATCGTTTGGGTTGGGTTTAAATAGGTTGAGCTGGCGGCTGCCCAGAAATTAGGGTTTTAACACTGGTTAGTCGGTCAAAGAGCAACCACTGACCGACTAGTTTGGCAACTAGTCGGTCGGTCGACCAACGCAGACCGACTAAGTGCAAACAGTAACTCCTGAACGAAAATAGGATTCTAGAGTTAGTCGGTCCATGAACAATTTCTGACCGACTAGTTTATCATCTAGTCGGTCGATGAACGTTCTTAGACCGACTAAGAGTAAACAGTAGCTGATACAAAATAAGATGATGAGTTAGTCGGTTAAAGAATCATTGCCGACCGACTAGTTTGCAACCTAGTCGGTCAACCAACGTTCTTAGACCGACTAACGATAAACAGTAACTCCTGAATAATTTTAGAAAGCCAACTAGTCGGTCCAAGAAGGATTGCCGACCGACTGGATCGTCATCTAGTCGGTCGGTGGCCCTTCTTACACCGGCTAATGAGCACCAAAAGTTCCGATACGGAGCGCGGGGCCCGGGATCGATTCCTAAGACTCCTAGGCTTGATCTAACAGTTAGATACGACCGGTATGAAGTCCGTCACGAGTGACACACTTCGAAATCGACGATCCTAAGGAAGAAGCGAGAAAATACGACGAATCGATCGAAAATGAAAGCTACGGAGACGAAAACCACACAAGAGGAGAAAATCCACCAAAACATATATTATATTATATTATATTCAGATACATGAAAAGCAGTCGTTACATCCTCCCCAACTTAAGAAAAATTCCGTCCTCGGAATTTCCAAATACTCACGAGTCCGGAAACAAAAGTGGGAAACGCTCTCGCATATCATCCTCATTCTCCCAAGTAGACTCTCCAGGTGAACCGTGTCGCCACATCACCCTCACAAGATTGACAATCTTGTTCCGAAGCGATTTCTGACGCCTATCTAGAATCTGCACTGGATGCTGGTCATACGTCAAATCGGCGCGAACGGTAATCTCCGAAAAATCTACCGCATGAGACGGATCGCTAATGTATCGACGAAGCTGCGACACATGGAAAACATTGTGAACTCCTTCCAAAGATGGCGGCAAGGCCAAGCGATAAGCTACCTCGCCAACCCTCTCCAAAACGTCAAACGGTCCAATGTATCGCGGGCTCAACTTTCCACGCTTCCCGAAACGAATCACACCACGATTCGGGGAAATCTTCAAGAACACATGGTCGCCCGGCTGAAACTCCAAAGGACGACGTTCAGCATCCGCCCAATGCTTAAAACGGTCCTGAGCAATTCTCAACCTCTCCCGAATATTCCTGACGATATCCATGGCCTCCACGATCATCTCAGGTCCCAACAACTCCCGATCTCCAACGTCATCCCAACTCAATGGCGATCGACATTTCCTCCCATAAAGAGCGACGAAAGGCGACATGCCAATACTCGCCTGGAAGCTGTTGTTGTAAGAGAACTCCACCAAATGTAGATGGTCCTCCCACGAACCCTTGAAATCCAACATGCACGCCCTCAGCATGTCTTCCAAAATCTGAATTGTCCTCTCGGACTGGCCATCCGTCTGCGGATGGTACGCCGTGCTGAAACTCAGACGCGTACCCAAGCTCTTCTGCAAACTCTGCCAAAACTGAGATGTGAACCTCGTGTCTCTGTCAGACACGATACTCACGGGGACTCCATGAAGTCGCACAACTTCCTGCACGATTCACGTTACATCACTATCCAAACTAGGAAAAGGAAATAAAAACGGAGAGTAAAAGAACTTTACCTCCATATATCTCCTTGCTAGCGCCTCAGTGGACTGTCCCACTCGGAATGGAATAAAGTGCGCAGATTTGGTCAATCGATCTACGATCACCCAAATCGCGTCATTCTGCTTCGGACTCCGAGGTAGTCCAGTCACGAAATCCATAGTGATGTGTTGCCACTTCCACTCCGGAATCGGAAGCGGTTGTAGCAACCCGGCCGAATGCTGATGCTCCGCCTTCACTTGCTGGCAAACCAAGCACTTGGCTACACTCCGAGCCACACTCCTCTTCATACCATGCCACCAATAATTCAGACGAAGGTCCTGGTACATCTTGGTGCCACCAGGATGCACAGAATACGACGAACTGTGTGCCTCCACCATCAACTCCTCTCTGATATCCCCAGCAGGCACACACAACCTGGCTCCAAACCTCAGCGAGCCATCCTCATGAATCAAAAAGTCAGTCCGCAGACCGGCTTCCACCTGCTCCCGAATCCTCACCAGCTTCGGATCCTCAGCCTGGCCAGCCTTAATCCGATCCACGATTGTCGACTGTACCTGCATGTACATCAACGACGAAGCCTCCCCAGGAAGAACAATCTCCACACCAGACTCGCAAAAATCCTGTTGCAATTTCCACTGCGAGGTCAAAACCATCACCGCAGGAAGCCTACTCAAAGCATCTGGAACCACATTCACCTTGCCAGGGTGAAACTGCAAATCAATATCATAATCCGCCATAAGCTCCAACCATCGACGCTGTCGCATGTTGAGCTCCTTCTGAGTGAAAATATACTTCAAGCTTTTGTGATCGGTGAAAATCTTCACTTTCTCACTCAGCAGGAAGTGCCTCCAAATCTTAAGAGCAAACACAACGGCAGCCAACTCCAAATCATGCGTCGGGTAATTCTTCTCATGAACCTTAAGCTGACGAGACGCATACGCCACAACGTGCCCATGCTGATGCAACACACAACCGAGACCCTTGCCAGAAGCATCGCAAAAGATCTCAAATCCACCGCTGCGATCAGGCACAACAAGAATAGGGGCAGTCGTCAACCTCTCCTTCAGAACACCAAAAGCACTCTCGCAATCACCCGACCAAACAAAAGCAACATCCTTCCGCGTCAACCTGGTCATCGGCTCAGCAATACGAGAAAAGTCCTTAATGAATCGCCGATAGTAACCAGCAAGTCCAAGAAAACTTCGAATCTCAGACACCGACGACGGAACAGGCCACTCCCTGATGGCCCTAATCTTCTCGGGATCCACTGAAATACCATCTCCAGTCACCACATGCCCGAGAAAAGCAACTCTATCCAGCCAAAACTCGCACTTCGAAAACTTAGCATACAACCGATGCTTCCTCAAAATCTCCAACACCGTCCTTAAGTGCGAGGCATGCTCTTCCTCCGACTTCGAATAGATCAGAATGTCGTCGATGAAGATAACGACAAACTTATCCAAAAAGTCGTAGAAAATCAGGTTCATCAGATTCATGAAAACTGCGGGCGCGTTAGTTACGCCAAAAGGCATAACCACAAACTCATAGTGTCCATACTTCGTCCTGAACGCTGTCTTCGGAACATCATCCTTCTTCACCTTCAACTGATGGTAACCACTCCTCAGATCCAATTTTGAAAACACCCTCGAACCTCCAAGCTGATCAAAAATATCATCGATGCGAGGCAACGGGTATTTATTCTTAATGGTCACCGCATTCAACTCCCGATAGTCCACGCACATGCGACGCGAACCATCCTTCTTCTTCACCAGCAACACCGGTGCTCCCCACGGAGACACGCTAGGGTTAATATAACCCTTCTGCAAAAGCTCATCCAACTGCTTCCGCAACTCTTCCAACTCTGCAGGTGCCATACGATACGGCGCCTTCGAAATCGGCTGCGCACCTGGAACAAGATCGATAGAAAATTCCAAGGCCCGATCAGGCGGCAAACCAGACATCTCCTCGGGGAAGACGTCGCCAAAATCATGCACCACAGCTGGCCACTCCAGCTCCATCTGCATAGCCACAGCCTCCACCGGCCTGGCCCGAAATCTGACAGGACCAAGCGAACTGCTACCACGACTGAACTCAAATACTGGATGTCCGGGAATCTCGAACACCACCTTCTTCCTCCGATAGTCGATCGTAGCATAGAAGCTCGCAAGCCAGTCCATCCCAAGAACTGCATCATAGTTGATGATGTCGTGGACAATGAAATCAGCACAAAGCTCACGTCCACAAACCACCAACGGGCAAGAATTGCACCCACGATGCACCGAGACTACACCGTTCCCTGTGACGATATTCCAACTCTTAGGAAGAGAGGACGTCGACAAGGAATGCTTCTCCACGAAGCTCCGGGCCAAAATGCACATCGATGCACCAGAGTCAAAGAGGACTCGTGCAGGAAACGTGCAAACCAAAACCACACCTAACAAGCAATTAACAATCAAATCCTAGTCTAGCAAACAATCATGAGCAAGCAACCAATATAATCAAAAATTCAACTAACTAAGGAAGATAAATAGCTAGAATGAGCGTTACCTGCAATAACTTCATCCACGGCCATGCTCTCCTCCTCAGTCATCAGAAAGGCCTGCCCTCTCGGCGGAACAGCCTGCCGAAAGGCCTGTCTCTGTGGAACAAGGGGCGCTCCACGTCCAACGGGCACAGGAGCTCGCTGCTGCAACGGCTGTGCTGCAATAGGAGCCCGCCAAGGCTGTCTCGACTTCGGACACTCCCGGATGGTGTGGGCAGGATCTCCGCAGACAATGCACTGCCCCAGAAACCTCCTACACTGATCCCTGAGGTGTCCAGTCTTGCCACAGAAATGGCAAGTCTTCAGGATAGGCCCTCCTGGCCTCTTGAACTGCACCGGATGACTAGGCTTGAAACCAGGCCTAACCACCGCCCTGGCCTGCTCCATAGGCCTCTTCCCAGCTCCGGAAACATGTCCCTTCCTCTGATTCAGATTTAACTCTTGCCGCCTCGCAGCAATCAGAACCTTCTGATATGTCTCCAAGTCAGAAGAGGTCACAAAGCTCTGAAGCTCCAAGGCAAGTCCCTGGAGAAATCGCTGAGCTTTCTCATCGGCATCCTGCACCATCTTAGGTGCAAACCGACTGAGCCTCGTGAACTCCTGGTGGTACTGATCCACCGACAAGCTCCCCTGCTTCAGATCTATAAAGCGCTGCAGCATCACCTGCCGAGCAGCCTTCGGGAAGAACTCTCCATCGAATCTGGACTTGAAGGTAGCCCAAACGATCGGCTCCACCAGCATCTTCTCTTCAGCATCCCACCAATTCTTGGCGTTGTCCTTCAGCTGCCTCTTAGCCAGATCAACCCATCCAGCCGGGTTAATCTTCGCCATTGCCAAGTTATCCTCAATGTTCCTTATTCACTCGTCGGCAGCCAGAGGACCCTCAGAACCATCAAAATATGCGGGACCCAGCTCCCGAAATTGCTTCGCTCTCGGCTCAGAGCGAGGGGCATCCGGAAGAGCCCGGGCAGCTCGAGCAAGTGGAGCATTCTGGACTTGCAGAAGCACGCCCTGCTGAACTTGCATCATCTGGAGCATCATCCGCATCATCTCACCGCTGGTGGGTTCCCGCTCAGGCTCCTCATCATGAGGGATCGCGCCACTTCCCCCACCACGGGTGAAACGTCTTCCTGCCATCTAGTGACACAGAAAACGAATCAGATTAGACTCATAGCTTATGACTCGGACGTCGAACTTAAGTTATTGGACATTCTAATATTATTATCGCTATTCCGAAAATCGCAGTTACAGAATGACTTGCATGGGCTACCAACAAAACCTGTCACGACCCGCTTCCCTAAAATGGAGGCGAGACGTGAAAAGGTCTGCACGAGAGTGGAGCTGTTAAGCCCCAAACCCGATAAGCGTCAATAATACATAAGCAGGTCCCTGTAACCACAACAGAATAACAATAATAACACAAGTAGAGACTGAAATAAAATCTCACATCTCATACATTGTCCAACAAGAAAATAAGTTCAACATCCAGAAAAGCCACCAGGCTAAAAGAAAAGAGTCTAAAGGCCCAGAACAAGGCCAACAAAAGAAACGACATAACAAAGTATGGGTGATACGCACCGATAACAAAACAACTGTCTAACAAAAGTAAAACACAACGAAGACACTAGGACTGGTCCCCAGTGTCCACGTACTCCCCGTCAAACACAAGCTCGGGCTCGGCATCAGCAAACACCTCGTCCTCAGCAAGTAACTCAGGCTCGGGCTCTAACATGTGTCACCCAAAAGAGTAAAGGGACACATGTCAGCAAGTCGAAAGACTTGTGCAAGGAAACGGGAATAATGGTAAACTAGCAACCTAGCAATTAAAACATGGTGCATGGCAAGTAAAGTACGGTGGTAACAAGTAAGGTAAAGGAGAGTACAAGTGGCAAGTATCAAGTGGTAGGGGTGACATGTAATGTCAAGTAACAAGTAAGGTACAAAGGATCACTCAACGAGTGTCCTATTGCCCGCAGGCTGTGTTCAAGTATCAAGTACAAGGGGTCACTCAACGAGTGCCCTATTGCCCGCAGGCTGTGATGAGCTCGTCTTCTGGAACACGAGCCAGAAAGTGTATTTGATAAGCCTGGCGTAGGGGTGCACCTAGCCGGAACAAGTAACACTAGTATGTAGCGATGCTACGCAATCACGATGAGTATTCAAGCATGCAATGACATGAGCAGTTAATACGCGTACCGTTAATTGTATTTAAACGTGACAGGCAAAATGCAATGATATGAACATATTCCCGTACCGTTAATTGAATTAAACATGGCAGTTAAAATGCAATAGCGGTTAAGGATGCATGGATGACATGAACAGTTAATACGCGTACCGTTTAGGGAAATTAAACGTGACATACAAGCATGATGAGGGTGACGGACCAAGCTTCGTTGTCAAGCTAGGTCAATGGCGTATAAACGGCTATCCTTTCACCGTCTAGTCTCTTTTACGCTAAAGCTAGGTAAATGGCCCAAAACATGGCCTAAATCAAGAGATGCAAGTTTCACTTGCCTAGCACCGGGGATGGCGACTACTTCGTCACACGGATGCCAATCTATGGGGAAATCACTGTTATGGGGGAACACCCATCAAACAACATGAAATTTATTAGGGTTTCATAAAAATACCAA
Organism: Scilla litardierei; assembly: GCA_030789695.1. Lineage (NCBI taxonomy): Eukaryota > Viridiplantae > Streptophyta > Magnoliopsida > Asparagales > Asparagaceae > Scilla > Scilla litardierei. The sequence continues at coordinate 547,488,246 of CM061142.1, forward strand.
TAGACTATGAAAACAACGGTAGATCGATTTCTTACCGAGAGGAGACGGAAGAGACACTCCGGGGAACCCTAGGCTCAGATCTGGAGAAGATTGGAGAAGGTTGGGAAAACTAGGGTTTTGGGGGATTTGGGGATTTTGATGGGTTTTGGTGAGATTTTGGGGAAGATGAGGGGTAGATGGAGTGAATGGATGGTTTGGATGACGGATTTAGGGCTTGGAATGGAGAAATGAAGCTTGGAGGAAGATGGGGGCGCAAGGGGGAAGATTTTAGGGTTTTGGGTCGTGTTGGGGAAGAAGAAATCGTTTGGGTTGGGTTTAAATAGGTTGAGCTGGCGGCTGCCCAGAAATTAGGGTTTTAACACTGGTTAGTCGGTCAAAGAGCAACCACTGACCGACTAGTTTGGCAACTAGTCGGTCGGTCGACCAACGCAGACCGACTAAGTGCAAACAGTAACTCCTGAACGAAAATAGGATTCTAGAGTTAGTCGGTCCATGAACAATTTCTGACCGACTAGTTTATCATCTAGTCGGTCGATGAACGTTCTTAGACCGACTAAGAGTAAACAGTAGCTGATACAAAATAAGATGATGAGTTAGTCGGTTAAAGAATCATTGCCGACCGACTAGTTTGCAACCTAGTCGGTCAACCAACGTTCTTAGACCGACTAACGATAAACAGTAACTCCTGAATAATTTTAGAAAGCCAACTAGTCGGTCCAAGAAGGATTGCCGACCGACTGGATCGTCATCTAGTCGGTCGGTGGCCCTTCTTACACCGGCTAATGAGCACCAAAAGTTCCGATACGGAGCGCGGGGCCCCGGGATCGATTCCTAAGACTCCTAGGCTTGATCTAACAGTTAGATACGACCGTTATGAAGTCCGTCACGAGTGACACACTTCGAAATCGACGATCCTAAGGAAGAAGCGAGAAAATACGACGAATCGATCGGAAATGAAAGCTACGGAGACGAAAACCACACAAGAGGAGAAAATCCACCAAAACATATATTATATTATATTATATTCAGATACATGAAAAGCAGTCGTTACAGGCATTTGCTTCCACAAAACCAAGTCCGACACGCTCAGTGATCGGAAATTGATTTGCAAGCAAATTGTCCAATTGTCCTTTCCCCTTATTAAATCTGACAATACGGGAGGACATGAGCTCATATTTCTCCTTAAGAGAAGAAATATTTGTATCCAAGGTGGACACCCGTGCTTTGAGCTCGTGCACTTGGGTTTTAAGAGAATCATTCTCTAAATCCAATTGTGTGTGTCATGAAACTAGATCACTAGTATCCTTAGGATGTGTTCGATCTAGTTGAGATTTTAGGGTATTCACCTCGTTTCTCAAAGTGACATTTTGAGAAGCTAAATTCGCTTTCTCAAGGGTTAATGTATCAACAATGGTGTCATTGTTGATAATGCATGGAATGGATGGATTGCTAACATTCAATTTCTTTAAACTAGAATATCTAAGCATTAAAGATTGATACTTAGCAAATAATTCTTTATTAACAATACGCAATTCATCCATAGTTACCTCGGGTTCATCTATGTCGGAATCACTTTCATCGGAGAATGAATCTTCCCGGGCCATGAAACACATGTGGGCACTTTCACCCTTCTCATCATCGGATTTGCTTGATGAGTCTCCACTTGAGTCATTGAATGTACCGACTAATCCTTTCTTCTTATCTTTCTTATTCTTGTCGAACTTGTGGTACTTCGATGCCTTCCACTTCTCTTTGTTTCGTAGCATTGGGCAATCCTTCTTGATGTGCTCTGGCTTATTACAATTAAAGCAAAGAGAGGAAGTGTTATTAGTAGAACCAACTCTATTCTTAAAGGGAAATTTACCTTTGCGAACGAAGCGTTGAAACTTCTTTGTCATTTGAGCCATTTCCTCCAAGTCCATCTCATTTTCTGATTCTTCACTATCGGAGGATGAAGAATTGGCTTTGAATGCCAAAACTTTCTTCTTGGCCTCCAAAGGGTTCATCATAGCTCGAATCTTCAATCGGTTCTTTCATCTTACTTCATAAGACATGAGAGTGTCGATAAGATTCACAACTGTGTAAGTCTTCAAGTCGTTGACATCCTCGATGGCGATAGCTCTTCTTTTCCACTTGGAGGTCATTCCCATTATGATCTTCCTTACCTTGTCTTGTTGGAAATAGACTTGTCCAAGAGCTTCCAGTTCATTAGTGATATTGGTAAAACGTCCGTACATCGATGCTATGCTTTCATTTTCCTGTATATGAAACATATCGAAATTTTGCACAGTAACATAGAGTTTAGAAAGTTTTACCTTGTTCGTTCCCTCATGGGTAACGACGAGATGGTTCCAAATTTGATATGCACTCTTACATGTGCATATCTTGTTGAACTCATCTGGGTCTAACGCACAATAAAGAGCATTCATTGCCTTTGCGTTGTTGATTTCGACGGATTTCTCGGAAGCCGTCCATTTTTCGAAATCCTCTTCGGTGGGCTCGATGTATTCCTTGTGGAGGGTTCTCCAAAGGGAAGCACTCCTTAGAAACGTCTCCATCCAGCATTTCCAATAGCCGAAGTTCGTTCTATTGAAACACGGAGGACGCATCGTTGATTGTCCTTCGAATACTGTGGATGCTCCATCACGATCGTGATTGTTGTACGAAGACGGTGGAGGAACGTTGTTGTTGTTGGATGCCATAGCTATAAACCAGCGCTCTGATACCAATTGTAAGGTCCCTGGCTATGAGGAAAAACACTAGAAGGGGGATTGAATAGTGTTTATGTAATTTAAAAAGATAGTTACACCAAATTAAATTCCTAACCAACAAATAGTGCGGAATAAGTGTAAACCCAAAATGAAACAAATGCAACCGCAAGGATGTTTCAAGGGTTCGGATTACCCAAGTCACTTCCCAACTTGTTCCCGGTAATCCTACATCTCTTCCACCCGGTAAACAACCGGATACTCAAGTTAGAACCCTAACTTGAGGTTTCCTTAAAACCCCACTTGTAGCAACCCCACAAGTGAAATCGAAATACACTCGATTGATCTTGACTCCCACAACTTGGGAGCAAGCAAACCACTCTCACAACCCGAGAGTAAATCAAATAAAGAAAGTTATGAAATATGAAATTAAGCAACACTTACAATCACCTATGCCTTGAAGTAGAACTTGAAGGAGAAGTGTGTTGTGTGTTGAAAGACTCTCTTGGAAGAGAGGAAAGCCCTTTCTCTTGATTGCACCAAATGCCTAGAAGATTTCTCTTTGGTTCTAGGTTGGAGAGCAAGAGATTGAAGATAGGATTTCTAGGAGCTTTTGGATTTTGATAGCTTTGATCTTTAACAAATGAAAGCTTGAATGTTTGAGAAAGAGATTATTAAAGAGTCTAGCCTCTCAATGGAACGGTAGATGCTTCTTTTATTGGTTTCTCAAACCCTTCAAACTGAAACACCAAAAAAAACCCCTTTGAAATCCGGGAGAAAAAAATCAACGGATAGAATCTGCGCCCGCGACAATCGACTGTTGAAGAACTCACAGTCGAATGCTGCACGGTGACAGAGGGTAGGTGAGAATTCATAACGGTAGCTTACCACGTGGATAGTCGACTGAAGAGGCGTAGACAGTCGACTGTAAATCCTACTACATGCGACTGGTCGTAAGCTGGGTAACTTGAGGAAATCTGAGAAAAGTTTGGGAATACATGACAGGTGACCAATGAAGAGAAGACAGTCGACTGTAAAAGCAAACAGGCGACTGTAATTCCTTCTACAGACGACTGTCAAAACCCTGACATTTTCCAGAGAGTTGAGTCATCAAAGAGGCTCAAAGACAGACGACTGTTGAAGCATTGACAGTCGACTGTGCCATTGGACAGTCGACTGTAAATCCAACAATAGTCGACTAGCCAGATCAAACAGAGAAATAGAATTGGGCTGAGGATAGACATGCGACTGATTAACAAAACACGGTAGACTGTCACTTGGACAGGTGCCTGTGCAATGTACAACAGTCACCTGAAAGAGTTAAAGCTAAGAAGCCCAAAACTAGAATGAAAAAATTTGTGCATAACAGGCGACTGTAGAACAAAACACAGTCGACTGTTTTGAGACAGGCGACTGTAAATTGTTCAGCAGTCGACTGTTTAAAACATGACACGCACAATCTAGATAGAAATGAATTGGCGTCTAAGGAAAGTTAACTAATAATATCCTAAGACTGAGATGAAGATGTGTGTGCGTGCTCCAACAAAGTTCTACTTCTAAGCTACATACCAGTAGAGAAACAAGAGAATTACATTTGAAGAACTCTCTCTTCTATCCAACGCATGAGCTTGAAGTCTTCTAGGAGCTTCAATCACCATTTACGATCATTCAATCCACTTCCTTTGCTTTCAATGATCTTTGAGTGTCATCCATTGCAAATAGATCTTCATGATATACTTAGGCAATGGATTAACTGCAAATAGGGGATTAGTCACAAGTATTTATGTTTGTTCATCATTAACACCAAGTAGGAAGAAGTCCAATACTCAACATGAACATATGCATGTGGATGTGTATGCGGTGAATGTGTTTGTGCATACCCATTGTGCGGTGCATGAAGGGAGTAATAGTGATGTGGGTGTGCATGATAGTTTGCATGTGTTCTAGCATAATGAGTGTGTGCATGGTGTGCATAAACATGTGGTCTTATATTCCACGTGTATGTATGTGGTGCATACGAATATGGAGCATATGGAGCGTGTGAGTGAACATGCATATGTGTATGCAGTGGATGTTCATAATCATAAGCATGCGTGCGAACATCTCACATGTGTATTGGCACGTGCACAAGGATGAGGTGCATAGAAATCATCATAAGTAGGAGCATGATGTGTAGGTGCTCTCCTATGTGGGTGTCTGCTTATGTACATGTAGGCATGCATAAACCTTCTTTGGAGCTCCACCCTTGTTGGGTTTCTTTCCAAAAGAGGGTGGGGTCGGAGTGGAACCTTTCTTGGTAGTGGAACTATCCAAGATGTTATGGGTGCCACTCGTGGAAACACTGGAGGATAGCCTCACAAATTCTATAGTGGCTCCACTATATGAGGTACGATAGTTGGTAGCATTGGCTTTTGAATAACCAAGTCATCCACGATGATTCTCGGGAAGTTGGTTTTCTAACAATCTGTCTAACTTGCACTTACATTTGTTGAATCTCTCAACATTGGTGGACATGAGCTCATATTTCTTTGTGTGTGAAGAAATATTAGTATCCAAGGTAGATACACGTGATGTGAGCTCGTGTACTTGAGATTTGAGAGTAAGGTTCTCATTTTCTAAAAGAGTGTTTTGAGATCAAAGTGTTTCAATCTCAAAGTCATCCAACTCAATGATATAGACTCCGGTCAATTGAGATTTGAGGGATACAACCTCAGATCTTAACGTGTCGTTTTGAGACAGCAAAGTAGTTTCTTCTTGATAAGTGTGTCAATTATGGAATTATCACTAAGTGTGATGGATGTGGATGAGGTGGCAATACTAGCTAACTTATCCTTAGCAAGCATATATGAATTAAACAATTTTTTGATAACTATCAAAAATTTGTTCATTTGCAAGTTTAATGTCGTCTATAGTTACCTCATTCGTGTCACTCTCGTAATCGCTCAGAGTGTCCCTTGGAGAATCCTCTCTCGCCTTGTAGCACATATATGCGAATTCTCCAATTTCCTCATCTGAGTTCTCGCTACTTGAGTAGTCACTTGAATCGTCCCATGTCCCGACCAAACCCTTCTTCTTCATGTTCTCCTTGTACTTGTCTCCATTCTTGTACTTTGGAGTCTTCCACTTTTCTTTATTCTTCATCTTGGGCAATCCTTCTTGATGTGCACTGGCTTATTGCATATGTAACAAAGAGAATAAGTGTTTTAAGCATCAAATTTGGCTTTGGTTTCGAAGTCACCTTTTTGGAAGAACTTTTGGAACTTCTGTGCCACAAGGGCAAATGGACTCCATTTCAATCTCTTCATCAGAATTCTCATTGTCCGATGATGCTTTGAAGGCAATAGCTTTCTTCTTGGGCTCGGATAATGATCTAAGGGCGTCTCTTTGTTCTCTATCCTCTTTTCTTACCTTATATGCCATGAGGTTCCCAATGAAGTTCTCTACGGTGTACTTGCTCATATTGTTTCCTTCTTCAATGGCCATCATTGTCTTCTCCCATTTCGGAGTGACGGCCATGATGAGCTTCCTCACATTCTCTACTTGGGTGTACATCTTCCTAAGTGCTTCAAGATCATTCACGATGTCCGTAAACCTAGCGTACATGCTTGATATCTTTTCTTTCTACTGCATTTGCAACATTTCAAATCTTTGAACGTAAACGTGGAGTTTAGACATTTTCACCTGAGTAGTCCCTTCATGTGTAACTTAGATGTGGTTCCAAATTTGGAATGCGGATGTGCAGTTCGACACTTAGTTGAACTTTGTCGCATCCAACACACAAATGATCGAGTTCATTGCTTTGACGTTGTTCACCTCCTCTTGCACTTGAATGTGAGTCCATTTGGTGAAATCTTCTTTAAGGGGTTCTGTGTACTCGTTCTCCACCGTTCGCCATAGAGATATGCTCTTTAGGAAGATGATCATCCTAGCTTTCAAATATCCATAATTTGACCCGTTGAATGGAGGGGGTCGAATTGTGTATAGGCCTTCGGCAATAGAAGAGGCACCATTGCAAGTGGTGGTTGTTGTTGTTAACATAGTTAATACCTCGCTCTGATGCCAATTGTAGGACCTGAAACTATGTGGAAAACAATATAGAGAGGGTGAATACTGTTTTATGAAATTAAAAAGGAAACCAAAATCCCTAATGCAACCAATATGCATAATAGAAATAATGGAGACAATAACACAGAAATACAATCACAAACAATATGATGTACACTGGTTCGGATTCCTCTGAGTCAAATCCCGATTCACTGGAATCCTATTCCAGCAACCCACTAGTAAACCCACTAGTGATTATTAATCCACTAATATCCCACTTGCCAAATACCGACACGTGTAAATCCAATAAACTTTTACCACCACTTCCCACAACCCGAGAATGGTAAACTTTCATAACCCGAGAGTAAATCTTAACAAAGAAAGAGGGAAATTGAAACACTCAATTTGAAATCAATTTACACGAACCTATACCTTGAATATGATCTTACTAGAGTGAGGTAATGAAGTGTGAGTGATGTGCTCTAAAATAAGAGATGGGAGCACTTCCTACTTGTCCAAAGAGAGAAGAAAAGCTTATTTGAAGATTGGACTTAATTGCTTGTGGACAAGTGATGAGAATGAAGGCTTGAATGCTTGAAGAGCTTTGAATGCACTTGTAAACGAAGTATTAATGATTCTAAGAGTTCTAAATGAATGCATCAAGTCCCTATAAATAATCCCCAAAAATCTCACCAAAATCTGAAGCAAATCAATATCATTAAATGCTGGAAACGGCTCCAAACGGGCAGAATCCGAGTCACTAGACATCTGGAGAAGACTTAATAGACGTTTGGTGCACTATACTTATAGGACAGCTAAATGAGTCTAACAACTAGTAGTAGACGACCGCAGAAGGGTGACCAGACATCTGGTCGATTGTGCAGTTTGGCACCAAGGCATTAGGCGCCTGATCCATCAGGATAAAGAAACAGATCTACTGGAATTTTTGGCAATAAATGGACGGACGCCTGAAGGTCATCACCCAGGCGTCTGTCACACTATGTAGATGCATGTGAAGACAACTTCAGGCGTCTGTCATGGTTAAGGTTGAAAAGAACTTTAAAACGTGCATGCCGGGCGTCTGGTGGCCATGTACCAGGCGCCTGGTTGAGGCTGAAAAACTCAATTTTGAGGTTTAATAAGTTCTACCCCTATGGGATTGATTTATGAATGAACAAAGGTGTTGTGTGTGACATATATGTGCTTCTAGCACGTCTATTCAAGGCTCAATATTCTAATTCAATAAGGAAATAAAGAATAGAAAATATTATACATTAATCCCATTCACTTCCTATTGAATTTCTTGAAATCTTCTATTTGAATTCAATGAGTCCATCACTTGATTTCCTCGCATCATTGGCTCCAATCACCGTCATGTTTGATATTTCTTGAATTACATTAACAATGCTTTAATTAACTACAAAACAAGGGGTTAGTCACAATTAATTATGTTTGCTCATCATCAAAACCAAAATGGGGGATTCAACACTCAACAATAGTGTGTCCCATAAAGCCCAGGAAATCTACGTTGAAGGCCAACTGCTTGCCCATTCAAGACCAGGCAACGTTTGGCCCGTTAAGCTTTCGAACCCCGATGGATCAGTTGATAGTGGCCTTGATATTAATGGTGGAATAAATGGATAGCGGTTATGCCCTTTTTCAGGGACAATCATGCCACTATTAAAGCAAAACCGTTATCTAATAACGATGAGGGGAATTTCTCATCTATAAATAGTCCTAACGACGATGAGATTGCTGAAGCTTCAGAGATACTAAACACTAAGGTACTCCGACAACTTACTCTCATACTACCACTTTACAGTTCTTCCTCTACAGCTCGGCGCGACAGTGATCGGACGACATCTCTTTTGGTCGGACCTATATGTCCTGAGATTCCTTTAAGTCTCTTACTGACATAAGCATCAGATGGGATTTGGGTCAGAACCCAAATCCAACACCCCTGACGATTTGCCTGTGCTGCAGATAGCCAGAGACATCTCAGAGTTAGGTTGGGCTTCATCCAATAGCTCAGACATAGCTTTCACAGACCCGAGTTCAGCCTTCCTCGGGTCCAACTCTTCTGCCGACAAAGCACCACATCTTCGGAGGCATCATCATCAGCATCTCTTTACGGTGTGACGAATTTACCCGTCAACTGTTGGAAAATATCAAGGGATTTTAATTTTCACCAAAAGAAAGAAAGGCATTCATGAATTTAATTTTGAGAGAATAACAAAACATCTTGTGAGATAGTACAGAAAAGAAGAACAGGGAGAAAGAAAATGTGAATTGCTCTATACACCGAAATCTCGGTGTGTGGAGGTGACAAGCTTCCAATTTTGGAAAAGAAATGTCAAACAAAAAATAAGAAAATTTTAGAAGACGAAAGGTGATGTGATGCATTAAGAGGAATTTAAGAGTAATAATTTAAAAATAGTTAAGATTAAATATTGATGCCAAAAATATTACATTCTACTTTGCGGTTGATTCATATAGAACTCTTTTTAATTACTGTTTTCGTCTCATTTCAGATCAGACGAGTCAGGAAAGTCTCCGGCCTTCGCTTACTTCAAACGCCCTGGGCGCCAGTCAATTTGGTTGCCCGGTTTAGATAATTACCCTTTCACTCTCGGTCGATCTCAGTAGGAAGCCAAAGTCCTTGTTGTCAAGGGTTTTCGAGTTAGAGAAAATCTCGTAGCTGAAGGCCGATCCGATCGAATTAGGTTTTTTGGGGATGGGCTCGAGTGATCGGAAGGCGGAGAGCAGCGGTGGATTCTTCACCGCGATCAGGAGCTGGGGTAATGCCATGCAGAAATCAGTCAGCGGGTGAGTTTTAGGACTAGATTTTGTCCACCATTGCAGTGGTTTTGGTGTCTGATCGTTCGAATCACTTCATTTGTTCCAGTCCAGCTGTGTAATTTGCTGGTGATTTGCTAGAGATGCCATGAAATTTTTGAATGACACGAGAAATGCTACGATTGGACAGGGCTTTCTTTTTTTAAGGATTCAGTTTACATGCAACTAATACTTGTATGAATTTGAGTTTTATGAATTCAATTCCTGGATTAGGAATGGCGTATGATTTTTCCCTTAATTTTTTAAATAAGTAATCCAAAAAAAATACTAGGAAAATGCTACAATTTATGTTTTTGAATACTCATTATTGCTTCTACGATTGCTTGAAAGAGGGGGGGGGGGGGGGGGGGGGGGGGGGGGGATTCTTTGGACAATGTGTTTTCCATTATCAGGTTTCAGTCATAAGGACATGACCCACAAATTGCAGCAACAAAGCATATACCTCCATAACTTTTGGGGCAGATGCATGTTTTCTTGATGCCATAAGAGTTTACGGGCAAGTTATATTTAGATTCAGGTTGATGACATTTGGCATATTTGGGTTTTGTCAACTTAAAGATAACTTGATGCTACAAACAAATAAGATCATGCGTAGTTGTGCTTGTTCTTTATCTTTGGTATGTTTTAGCAATTGAGCATATTCTGCTGGGTGGATTAAGTAGCATGAATGAGAAGGAAGGAGATATTGGTAAGCTTTTTACTACTTTTTTCTTTTTCATAACATTCTTGGCATATCCAATTAAGTTTTCACAATCTTCCATTCATCAATTGTTAATCTTTTTAATATTAGTTTAAATAACTGTAGCGGGGCATGAACTCGTTAGCATGTTAGCTGGACTTGATTATTTAATCTATATTCAGATGTTTTGTTGTACATGTTGTCCCTTTGGTTGTTACATATTTCAGCAAGGTCCTTGGTAATTGTCTTGCTACTTCTGTGCTGTAGTAAGCTATACAGTTGTACATCCTTTGTGATTTGGGGGAGACATGTAACAATACAATTATATTTCATTTTTGTTCCTGGGAAGATAGCTCTCTAGTATTCTTACCACATGTCCACATATATTGAACAAACATCTCCATAACTTCCATGAACAGATAGCAATACACATTTTGTCCTCATATCTAAGGTTGATGAACTACCATGTCTATACTCACACGTGTCTAAGAGACAGCATTTTGTCACCTACATAAAATCAGCAAAACTAGAATGTACATACTATTCTTACCTACTTATGCTCAAGCATGGAACAAGCACACCATGTGACATAAAACTGAATATGCCAGCCCTCGAAAAACATATGATACACATATGACATGGAATGGACAAGATAATCAATAAGCATATATTAAATAATTCTCCATCATACCTAGAAAATAAACCCCGCAGTCTCAGTTAGCAAAAAAGGTGGAAATATATTCTGTTATCTTGTAATGGCAACACAAACATTATATGTAGTAACTGGTATTTGAATTTCACTTCCTTTTATCTTTCAAATTTCAATAAAAGGGTCCTAATCTGTCTTCCGTCTTATGTCAAAACATAGTAACTTTTTAGGATATTTTAATAAACATTTCTACCTGGACATGAAATTTGAAAGACTAAGCACACAACAAGGTTGTTTAATGCTCATGATAGAAGTTTCGGTCTAGTATTCAGTGCGCACATGAGATTGTCAAAAGGTGCGCAAAGAGCCGAAAGATGAATTTTAATTTGAAAATTAGGAGCCATGTTGGCTAGGTATCCTCAATTAAGGACGCGTTAGGAATTATATTGCCAGTGCATATATGGTATCTTGGAAATGACATGTCAGAGAATGCTTGTGGTAAAGGAAGGTCAAATATCGTTTTTTTATTGATGTCACCTACTTTGAAGAGGTCATCCTTTAAAATTATATTTCTTATCAGGCATCGTTTTGATCCATCATAAGGTTATATGTGAGTTTTCTTATGCAATGTTGTTTTTCCAAACACGTGGATGTTCACTTGGAAAGTGATCGGCATAATTTTTGATGCAGAACAGAAGGGGACTAAAAATGTGATGGAAAAAAAATTCAGAAAAAGAACTAATTAGGAATTTCTACAATTAAAAAATAATTAGGTTTTATGCCTCACATCAAGAAAATCAAGTGATCACAGACTGCAATACCTCACACATTAAATATTTCTTCGGATCTCACGTCCAAACGATTCATCATCCACTTCCGTATTTCTCATGCAAATGATTTCAAAGATTACGAATAGAGTTTAAATTTAATTCAATTACTCATATTTAAAAAATTGTTTACCGAATCGTGTGTATATGAGAAGAAATAAACTCCTATATAAACTCATATTAATGCATCTAATATGACTAAAACACATAAATAAAATAGACTAAAAGATTTTTTTTTCAAGCGATAACTCAAAAGACACGGAAAAGGAATAAAAAACTCAAATAAATGAAATTAAAAAGAAATCTACGATCACCGAGTCATTGGTTAAAACTTTAAAAAATAATATAAATCCATGTATGATTCATGTCAACTTTTTCTGGCTTCAAATATTTGTCTCGGGATGAATGGTGATAAAAAGAGCAGAATCAGACAAACAGTCATCAGACAGTCATCTATGTAGAAACACATGATTGATGAAAAGTCAATGTTGCAGGCGAGTAGTTGTTATCAAGTTATCGTCGGATCTATTCTCGATAGAGCTCGTTGAGAATATGTAGACTGTATGCAATTCATTTCCATGGATTTAAGGACGAATTTTTTTAGTAAACTCTGGTCATCTCGTCATCCTTAACTGTAAATTCATGCAAATTTTATTAGATTGTGCAGCAAGCTTGTTTATAATTTATATTATAGTTAATTGCAAGAATTTCGTAAGTCTTAAAATGAAAGGTATTTATATGACATGCTTAATGCTTATGGAATGCAATATGTATATAATTAATGTTAGATGTTAAGTAACTCAGATGAAGTAATTCCATTCGTGGCTTATTAATGACCAACACACTCTTAATTTCCAACTACATTTTAAGTCGACTAGGAGTTACCATAATTTTCTTACTCTCAAAGATGAATGTGTATTGAATATTTTAGAATGTGAAACATCGAAGTCGTACAACTTAGGCATATCTAATAGGATGTGTGTGATAGAGCTTCCAGAAAAAATAGGATGTGAATAAATAAGTCAAAATAGATGATTAAAATAGGATTTTTAGTTTTGATACCAAAACTGACATGGAACGAAAGGGAATTAAAATGTGATGGAAAAATTAGGGAAAGAACTAAATAGTGAGTTTTACAACTAGAAGATAATTAGGTTTTAAGCCTCTTAACTATGGAAAGTATGCGATCTCCGATTTCAACATCTTGCACATTAAAGATTCTTTTGGATCTCATGCCTCATTGATTCCTTGCTAACTTTTGCACCTTTTATGCAAAAGATTTTAAAAATTGCAAATAAAGTTTACACAACTTATATTTTATTTAATCACTCGTAATCATAAAGTTTGATTATTGTCATGCTCCACTTCCCACTAGGACGGGAATGGCACATGATAAGTTGCAGTGTATCCTAATTCAAAAGAGAGATAGCTATGTATATCTATATTACATTTGACAACTATTTTTGAATCCTAGGGCTGACTAGGACAAACATGTTGATAGACAGATGATTGAGATTTAATCTTGGAAAATCAACGGTTGAGATGAGAGTTTGTGAAAATTTTGGGAGGGAAAACTTTTGTATTTTGGGGGAACTTTTTGGAGAAATAAATTTTTGTTATGAAGGGAGAATCGTAAGGTAAAAGGTGTATGGGGTTAGGAGCCCACTGTCCTCATATACATAGCTTTTCAATGATGGGTGGATACCCAATGTGCCCGATGGGCCTTGTTACGCCCCGCTTCCCTAAATTGGAGGCGAGACGTGAAAAGGTCCGCACGAGAGTGGAGCTGTGAAGCCCCAAACCCGATAAGCGTCAATAAAACATAAGCAGGTCCCTGTAACCACAAACGGAACAACAATAATAACACAAGGATAGACAGAAATAAAATCTCAAACCTCAGAATTTGCCAACATGAAAATTAAGTCAACATCCAGAAAAGCCACCAGGCTAAAAGAAAGAGTCTAAAGGCCCGGAACAAGACCAACCAAAGGGACAACAAAACAAAGTATTGGTGCCACGCACCGACAACAAAACAGCAGTCTAAAACAAAAGGGGAAAGCTCAACGAAGACACTAGGACTGGTCCCCAGTGTCCACGTACTCCTCGCCAAACACATGCTCGGGCTCGGCGTCCGCAAACACCTCGTCCTCTACAATGAACTCAGGCTCAGGATCTAACATGTGTCACCCAAAAGAGTAAAGGGGCACATGTCAGCAAGTCTAAAAGACTTGGGCAAGGAAACTGAAAAAGAAGGCAAACTAGCAACCTAGCAGTTATAGTATGCATGACATGGCAGTTATGGCATGAGTGCACAAGTAAGACATGGTGAAACAATAAGTACAAGAGAACAATTTATCAGGGCATGACAAGAGTAGCCAAGCTACTAACAATCTCAATCTTTTCACTAGTCACGTTTCATGTTGTTTGTAGATATTTACGCCTTACAGCTGAATGGTTTGACATTCACATTGATTGGCCGCTTAACACTACCCCTGAACCCAGAGTTTACGCCTTACAACTGCAGTTGCTGATCGGGCAGACTCCCAGTTGAATGGCAGCTTAACTCTTACCCCAAAACCCACGTGTAAACGAGCCTGTACATGAGCTCAGTAAAAACCCAAGGTCCCTGTACATGAGCTCAGTAAATGAGCCAGGGTTGCCCCGCACAAGAACTTGTTTCCTGGATCACAAACCAGGAGCGTATTTCATTTGGCATAGGGGTGCACCTAGCCTCAATCATTTCACAAGGTGTAGCGGAGCTACGCAATCACGGGAACACTTAAAGAATGCAATGACATTACAATTATTCGCGTACCGTTAATGGAAATTAAACATGACATGGTAGTTGTGCAACATGATAAATGTCGGATCTAGCTTTGTTATCAAGCTAGTTCCTAAAATTGCGCCTAGGCGAGTATCATTTCGTCGCCTAGTCTCTTTTACGCCTACAACAAGCAAATGGCCTAAGACATGGCCAAAAACCTAAGTGGCAAGTTTCACTTGCCTAGCACCGAGGATGACGATCAACGAGGCCGTCACACAAATGCTAACTACGGCGATGAGATCGCTGCCATGGCAAAACAATATTAGAACAACATCCAACCTAGTTTTATTAGGGTTTTACCAAAAACACAATGGGTTATGAAAACATTAAGAGGTCGATTTATTAACTTATCGGAAGCGGAAGAACGATGCCGAGCAAGCACGGCAACGGAAGAAATGATTCTGGGAACCTAGGGTTCAGATCTGGAATGGATGGGAAAAATCTGGAGAAATGGGGTTTTGGGAATTTTTGGGGGTTGGAGATGGCCTAGGGCATGGTGGTAGGCCAAAATGGAGAGGGAAACTCCAAGGGAGGAAGGAATGGCTTGGGAAAATGTTGGAGAGTGATTTGGGGGAGAAAATGGCTCAGGAGAATGAAAGAGGGATGAAAGAAATCGTGTGTGGGGTTTAAATAGGGAGTGCTGGCGGCTGCCCAGAAATTAGGGTTTCGACACTGATTAGTCAGTCAAAGAGCAACCACTGACCGACTAGTTTGGGAACTAGTCGGTCGGTTGACCAACGCATACCGACTAAGTCCAAACAGTAATTCCTGTACAAAAATATGATTTAGATTTAGTCGGTCAAAGAACAACTACTGACCGACTAGTTTCTCATCTAGTCGGTCGAGGAACGTTCTTAGACCGACTAAGAATGAATAGTACTTGGTATCAAAAATGATCATAGAGCTAGTCGGTTAAAGAACGATTGCTGACCGACTAGTTTGCAACCTAGTCGGTCGACGAACGTTCTTAGACCGACTAACGATAAACAGTAACTCCTGAGTAATTTATAAAGCCCACTAGTCGGTCCATGAAGGTTTGCCGACCGACTAAATCGTCATCTAGTCGGTCAGTTCCCCTTCTTGTACCGGCTAACGTGCACAAAAAGTTCCGAAATGGAGCGCGAAGCTCCGGGATCGATTCCTAAGACTCCTAGGCCTGATCTAACAATAAGATATGACCGATATGAAGCCCGTCACGAATGACTTACTCCGAAATCGACGATCAACGGAAGAAGCTAAGAAAACACGACGAAACGATCGAAAATGAAAGCTACGGAGACGAAAACCACACATGAGGATAAATCCACCAAAACATATATATATATATAATATAATTAATCCAGATACATGAAAACCAGTCGTTACAGGCCTATTCACAACACTTCCCCTTATTCAACCAATCTTGAAATAAGAGGTGGATTCTTCAAGATCCAAGTTAGGATAACTGCCTTGTTAAATAAAAAACAGTTTCTCCACAACTTCCCCTGTTCTAGGGATGTGTCTAGAGGTGGATACTTCAGGATCCAGAGTCAATGAGGTTGCCTCGTCAAAACCTTGGCTATGGAAAACCCTGTGGGAAAAAACCAATAGCCAAGGGAAAAGAGTACAACACTACTGTTGACTCCCCCTTATCTGACCAAGCTTCAGGCTTGCAGATTTCATATGAATCTATACATCAGTCTCTTATGTATCTGCATCCATAGTTCTCTCATCCTGACCCAGTTTACATTTTCTCACTCTCCTCATCTCAATCCCACTTACAAGTTTCTCAAAGATACTAGTAGGCAGGGATTTGGTAAGCAAGTCTGCCAAGTTATTACAAGATTGGATCTTCGGTACGTCAATCTGCTTTTGCTTCTGAAGGTCGTGCGTCCAGAAGAACTTGGGAGAGATATGTTTCTCTTGTCGTCTTTGATGTAGACGTTCTGTAGTTGGGCAATACATGTTGCATTGTCTTCAAGATAGTAGTAGGCTCAAGAACGCCGGGCTCCAGGCCGGTAGAGGTGAGAATGTGCTGGATCACAGAACGTAGTCAGAAGCTCTCTTTGCTTGCTTCATGGATTGCTAGAAGTTCTGAATGTGTGGATGAGATGGTCGTCATGGTCTGTTTCACAGTTCTCCAAGAAATGACAGTGCCGCCATAAGTGAACATATATCCGGTCTGAGACTTCTTTGTATTAGGGTCGGATCTGTAACCTGCATCAGCATAACCAACTAAACCTTTTGTTGCCCCTTTCATGTAGAATAGACCTAAGTCTATGGATCCTTGGAGGTAGCGCAGAAGATGTTTAACTCCGGCCCAATGCCGCTGTATAGGTGCAACACTATACCTGGCTAGTAAGTTGACTGCAAATGTTATGTCAGGGCGAGTGCAGTTTGTCAGGTAAAGTAGTGCACCAATAGCATTTAAATAAGGCACTTCAGGGCCTAGTACTTCCTCCATCTCTTCCAGCGGTCGGAAGGGGTCTTTATGTATATCCAATTATCTCACGACCATAGGGGTACTGAGGGGGTGACACTTATCCATTTGAAACTTTTTAAGTAAGTTCGATGTATAAGTTGACTGATGTATATGATACCATTGTTTAGATGCTCTATTTGAAGACCTAAACAGAACTTTGTCTTTTCGAGGTCTTTCATCTCGAAAGTTTCTGTCAAGCTTTTAGAAATCTCAGTGATCTCTCCAGGGATTCGATGAGGTTCAAGTCGTCCACATAGACGACTATACTGACAAATCCTGTTGCCTTTGCTTTAATAAAGATGCAAGGATAGTTGTGTCATTTACGAATCCTTGCTTCGCAAGGAATTCGCTCAGTTTGTTATACAACATTCTTCCAGATTGTTTCAGACCATATAATGATCTTTGCAGTTTCACTGAGTAGACGTCACGTTGTCTCTCTTTTAGTATTGCAGGCAAAGAAAAACCGTCTGGTAATCTCATGAAGATGTCACTGTCTAAATTGCCATATAGGTATGCAGTCACGACGTCCATAAGCTGCATATCCAAACCTTTTTGAGCTGTTAAGCCAAAAAGAAATCAGAAGGTGATCGCGTCCATGACCAGGGAGTATGTGGCGTCAAATTCACCCCTGGACGTTGGGTAAAACCCTGCGCTACAAGCCTTACTTTGTAGCGAACGATCTCGTTCTGTTTATTTTTTTCTAACAAATACCCATTTATAACACACATGTTTTACACCTTTTGGTGTCTAGACAATTGGTCCGATGACCTTGCATTTTGTAAGTGAGTCCAACTCCACTCCTATTGTCGCTTTCCACTTTAGCCAATCATCTTTGCTTTGACATTCTGTCAGAGAGTGTGGTTCAATATCATCGTCGCTGTCTGCGACGTTGATGGTATTATTGCACGCAAAAGTGTCATTTATAATGGTGTCCTTTCTGTCCCAATGCTTCCCAGTTCGTACATAGTGTATCGAGACTTTATTTTCTCCCGGTTTTTCCTCTCTTTGAGAGTTTGGAAGAGATGGTGGAGCAATGCTTATAGTAGCATATTGTGGTGGTATTGTTTGACCATTGCCAATGGTCCTGCTCTTTCGAGGGACTTGATCCTTGGATCCCGGTGGTCGTCCTCTCTTTTTAAGAGGTCTAACCATTGTCAATCCTAGCTGGAGTGTTAACAACAAGGACGTGTGATCTGACAATTTTCTGGTTGTCAGTAAATTTGTCCGGCAAGAGATGGACAGTGTTTTGGATATGGCGAATCTTCAGGACCTCCTCCTCACACTGGCTTGTTGACGGATCAAAGTGACTTAATTTCTGTGTATCCCAAGAGATACTCTCTGAAGCTTCAGGCTTCTTGGTTTGTAAGCCTAGTCTTGGAAATGATGGTTCCTTAAATTCACAGTCTTCTAGACGTGCCTTGAAAATGTCTCCCGTAAGGGGTTCTAGGAATCTTATTATGGAGGGTGTGTCAAACCCAACATAAATGCCTAGGCGACGTTGTGGACCCATCTTTGTCCTTTGTGGTGGTGCTATGTTGACGTATACTGCACAACCAAATATTCTCAAATGTGAGACAATTGGTAGTACTCCAAGTGCTAATTGCATATGAGAAGATGACGCACAACCAAATATTCTCAAATGTGAGACAATTGGTAGTACTCCAAGTGCTAATTGCATATGAGAAGATGACTGACCTCCAGAAGGTCTATATTTTATTAAAGATGTAACATGCAATATTGCATGACCCCATGCATTCACTGGCAACTGAGATTGAAGTAGTATCTTTATCAGAGATTCTGCTAACCCATTTTGGGTGTGAACATGTGCTACACGATGTTCGACTTCAATGCCCGATGCTTAGCAATAGTCTAGAAAAACTTGTGATGTAAACTCCCCCGCATTATCTAGACGAAGTTTCTTTATCTGGTGATCGAGGAAGTGGGCCTGCAACTTGATTATATGAGCTAAAAGCTTAGAAAATGCCAAGTTACGGGTGGACAGTAGACATACATGTGACCACTTAGTAGATGCGTCTATCAGGACCATAAAGTACCTGAAAGGACCACTTAATGGGTGTATAGGCCCACAAATGTCCCCATGGATTCTCTCCAGAAAGCTAGGAGACTCCAAATCCACTTTAAGTGGAGAGGGTCTTGTGATTAGTTTACCCTTGTAGCATGCTGGACATGTGAAATTACCTTTTTGAAGAATCTTCAGGTTCTTCAAATTTATACCCCTTGAGCTATTTATGATGCGGCGCATCATAACAGATCCAAGGTGTCCCAGTCTACTATGCCAGAGTTGGAATTCTGGTATTTGAGAACACTGCAGGTGCTCCGTCATGTATACTTCTGGAGAGTGAATACTTGTCTGGTAGAGACCCGTGAGGAGTCCCTCGATACGTTCTACAATGGTTTTTATACCATTTGTAAAAGACGTTAGGTGCAAGTATTCTTTTTTATTATCCTCGATCGTCTCTAAGTGATACCCATTTAAACGGATATCGTTAAAACTTAGAAGGTTTTAGATTGATTTAGGTGAGTATAGCGCATCTCTAAGTTTAATGTGTGTGTTATTGAGGAGCAAAATGATTACTTCCACTGATCTTTCAATTATGTCGGCTGGTCCTGAGATTGTTCTCAATGGACCAGAGTAACTACCGATGCTCGTAACATAGTCTATACATTGAAGAATAGAGTGCGTTGACGCATTGTCCACTAGGCATATTGATTCCATATCTAAAAATGAAAAGCATTCAATAAATACTATGAAAAAGAGAATACTTTCATTAATGTTTTAAAAACTTACCAACAACGTAGCTAACATGGAATAGAAAGACATAAATTAAGTGCTACAAAATAAGATACAGATGGTCCATGACTACATAGTGTCGTTATTCATGAAATCTTCTGGATTCCATGTAGTAGCTGGTAACACTGCCCCATCTATCGAGTTTGTCTCAGCATGAGGCTTGAGACTTGCTTGGTAGAGATCCTGTATGTGTCTGACTGTGCGGTAGTTTCTGGACCAATGGCTAGTTATTCCACATCTAGAGCATGTATCCTCCCAGTTTTTCTTGGGAGGACCACCTTTATTAGATGTCTGCTGTTGCTTCTTTTCCACGAACTTCTAGTTCTGGGGAGGAGCCTAGGAGGAGCCTCTTTCCGCTGCTTCAGTTCTTTCCATTTCTGGAACTGTGCCTTCTTATCCGTCTTCTTCTTCTGGGAAGACTGGAAATGTACCTCTGCAGGAGGTGGAAATGGAGCGGAGCCAGGAGGCGTAGATTGTGAGTGTCAATCAACAACTCTCTGTTTTGTTTGGCCATTAGTAGGCATGCGAGTAGGTCGGAGTACTTTGTGAACTTTCGTTCACGGTACTGTTGCATGAGGATCATGTCATTCTCATGAAAAGACGTAAACGTCTTCTCTAGCAACATCCTCTCAGTCACATTCTCATCACACAACTTCAGGCGTGAGGTGATTCGAAATAATGCTGAGTTATATTCTGCTACGGCTTTGTAATCCTGTATGTGGAGGTGAGTCCACTCGTACTGCACAAGAGGGAGTATGACATCCCTTTGATGTCTGTACCTCTCCTCAAGTGCGTTCCACGGCTCATAGGGATCCTCTACAGTAAAATACTCATCCTTCAGGGTCGAGTCTAAGTGTTTCCTGATATAAATAATGGCTTTCGCCTTAAGTATATCGGAAATTTCTTTTGCATTAGGGGCTTCTATAGAAGCATCCTTTTCAACCGTGGCAGTACCGGTTGTTACCTTTGCTGTGGGTGTAAGATTGAACCCATGAGAATGCAGATGAAACTTCAGGTCCAACTGCCAACTCAAGTAGTTCGACCCATCGGCCTTCAAAACCGAGAAGTCAACATTAGTAAGTCTGGCCATCTGTGCAATCTAGCAATATAAAAATAACATGAATTATTCGACTATTAAAGTAAAACATACACGCATTTAATATGAGCAAAAATTAATTTAGAACTATGGGGATCAGCTAGCCGAGCACTAAAAAAAGAAAAAGTCCGAAGATACATCCCATAAATAAAAAAAGTGCATAAAATAAAGACAACTTGGGAACTTTAAGAAAAGCCTCTTTCTCTTTATGCAAGCGCCTTCATCTTCATGGGGTGGTCCTTCAGCTTTGACTTTTACATTTAACCTCACATACACGTTCTCTCAAAATGAAAAACTTGCAGAAAAAGGTAAAAGTGTCGGAAACCCAGCTGGTCCCTAAAAATATAGTTCTAATAACACATCCACACATATATTATATACAAATACAACCACTCAGATATATGACATCACAGGCATAGATTAAGAAATAATCTAAAAATGAAGCGCGTGCTAACGAAATTTTTTAAAAGTTTTTAATCATGATCCATTTTTCATTTTTATTTATTTTTCCATCCAACCCTATCCCAATTTAATATTTCTTTAATTATTGGGTTTTTGAAGGCCCAAATAAAAAAAGAAAAATTATGTGAAAAATTCGCTAATTTCCAGGCTTTTAGGCCATGAAAACAACCAAAATAGGGTTAATGGGCCTCCTCCAAAAGAAAAAAAGCCCGTTTAGGGTTAGGGTTTCGAAAAACCCTAGGGGAGCGGCCGCCGCACAGCCGGCCGCGCTTATGGGTGCGGCCGGCGGCCATGCTCTGTTGGGCATGGCCTGGCCGTGCACGGAGGCACGGCTGCCGCGCCTTTAGGGCGCGGCCAAGGATCGAAAAAACCAATTTTTTTAAAAAAGTTTTAGACATGCGGATCTAAAAAATTTGATTTTTACAGTGTTCATGAACTACGCGATCTAAAACATGCAAGATCTACAGGAAAAGTAAGTCTAGTTCTAAAAAAATTTGATTTTTACCATTTAGATTCGGCTATGGAATCTAGACGACGGTCGATGAAGGATGCCCTTTATGCTACCCGTTGAGAAGACCAAGATCTTCTTAAAATAGACGTTGGGGATGAACTCCTCCTTGAGAGATGTCGTCTTCTTCCGCCGAGCAAAATCGTGCTGATAACGTGTTATGAAGGGAGAATCGTAAGGTAAAAGATGTAAGGGGTTAGGAGCCCACTGTCCTATATATATAGCTTTTCAATGATGGGTGGATAACCAATGGGCCCGATGTGCTTATTCACAACAATTTTCATTTAATTTTGTGACATTTGAGATCTTAAATTTAAGAGGTTTTGAAAGTTGAACAACCATGCATTTATGTGATTAATTTACAAAATTTATAACAAAAATAAGGAAAATTTTTATTATCAATGAGTTATATATTGCCGATTCAAATCATTCTTATCCGCCGAAGGCGTCCACGCCGAATTTTTAAACGCTAATTTGTTGTTTCGCGCCAAAGGCGCCCGCGCCGAATTTGTTGGTTCATGTTGAAGGCATTTACGTCGAATTTGTTGTTCCGCGTCGAAGGCACCCGTGGCGCTAAATATTTTTACGCGAATTTGTTCTTTTAAATTTTGGCCGTGGAAATATTTTTTGGGGAACAAAGATTTCGCGAGGGAAAATATTAAGTGAACCGTGCCTACGGGCACAAGTTATGACTAGTATATATTTATTTCTTGGTTCATTATACAGTAATTGTACCAATAAGCAGATTCTTCAAGTCACTTAAGAACGATTCAGACGTACACATCAATACCAAGAAAAACTCAGTTAAAATTACATTATCAGCTTGTCCAAAATATAAGAAATTGAAACACAATATCTAAGCATACCGCCTTTACAATTATTAAATATTGAAGTTCATGAAAAAATAATACTATCAGGACATATTTAATTAACATCTGAATCTTGTTCCAAGAACTCCTGCTCCTTTAAACACATCTCCTCTGAAAATCTATCCACTACGCCTAACGATCAACAAAGCAACCATTAGAGTAGGCGCGTACCTAAAACCATGAACAAATATGTAAATCCGTTTAAAAATTATAATAAGAATTAAAGAAACAATGACATATTTATAAATGGCAAGATCCATAGCATGTATAGTAAAATCATGATATTAATGAAATAAGTAACCATGCATATTCTAGGTCTAGCAGGGTATGCATTACCGTACATTAATCTTAATCTAATGATGTGACTCATGTTTGTGGGTATAACATGCAACACACGAGCTCACCCTTACCACATGGACACTTGTCAAGGCCAAATACAGTCAAGTATAGTAAACAAAGTCGGTCAGGTACAGTATCAAAGTCAGTCAAGTACAGTAAATGGGTGACTTCAGTTGCTTCCACACATGTCAATAACATAAATTTCTCAAGCCCTAATAATCTAGTACAAATCATATGATTATGTATGTTGCAATGTCAA
Source organism: Scilla litardierei (assembly GCA_030789695.1). Classification (NCBI taxonomy): domain Eukaryota; kingdom Viridiplantae; phylum Streptophyta; class Magnoliopsida; order Asparagales; family Asparagaceae; genus Scilla; species Scilla litardierei. Next base: position 547,511,639 of record CM061142.1, read on the forward strand.
GTTCAGTTTCTAATATCAAATACAATAACAAATTCAATAGCATTAGCAATATTCAATTTCAGTTCATCAAGTATAGTAATTTCACAGTATCAAGCATGATACCGTGGTATCATGTATAACGAAATCAGTTTCATGTTAAGTCTTGTAACTAGATATGTTAAAAGTGTCATATGCATGGAAGTAAATATATCAAGCAAATGAACATTATTCAATCATGTGATAATTTCAGTGGTTTAACAATTTAATTATGTGAGTATGTTTTGCATATCATGAATACGAAACACGGTCTCAATATCAAACCCAAGATGTGTATAAATCATGTGATAATCCTTATGGTTGTAAATTGAGCACATGCATAACATGCATAAGGAACTGTAACTGCAATAACATACCAATTCATAAAAATAACTAAACCAGCAACTATTATCAATACCATGCATATAAACCGAATCATCAATATAACTGGTATAATTATATAATTATTGGGACAACACTAGCAAGGCCTAAAAGCACAAATACATGGGATTGATCCGAAAGTTAGGTGCATAATCTAATCATCTATGCACATATCCCATGGTTTTATTTTAAACATATTTCAATAGGGTTCCATATTTTCTACTAAAATATAAGTTGTATTCTTATATCATCATTGAATATGAGGCAAATATCTATAATGGCATACAACTCGATATTTAAATGCATCTCATGCAAACAATATCCAAACAGAGGATCTCATGGTCAGACTCGCGCAGTAATGCCCAAAGGTAATTAGAGCTTTTGAAACAAAAAAAAACAGACATGAAACATGGACTGTCAGGGTCAAATAAACCCGAATAGCAACATATAAAGCAAATACCAATATTGTGCATGATCTGAGGCAAGAACACAGTCGAAAACAGAGGCTGTCAGAGTCAAAACAGGCCCGATAAACATCATGTAAAACAAACAGCAACGGTGTATAGGATTTTGGTTTGGGTTAAAACAGACCTATTAATCATCATATAAAGCAACATCAGCAGAATACATCAAGATCTAAAGCAGTCCCGAAATGGGACTCTTCATGTTTAAACAGACCCGATAACAATCATGAAAAGCAAGGAGTAATAAGGCGCATCATCTGGGTCAAAAATAGATCTGAAAATAGACCCGATAATCCTCATGAAAAGCAAGCAACAACACAGTTAAATTTTCAGGGTTAAAGGCAGATCTAAAATAGGGTTCTCAGGGTCAAAACAGACCCCATAAGCATGATACAGTAGTAAAACATGATGACATCAAGGTAAAGAGTAAAACCAAAATTGGGTTCACGGTTAGAAAAAGACAGCCAAACATATCACAAGAATTCAAGCCCTAAATCAAAATATACTTATCCAAAATTCACCCAAAAGAATAAAGGCCGAGTTTTCTAAGGTCACGTTGTAGTTAGGGGAAGCTACTTATCACCAAAGATACATGTCGCCGCAGTCCAAGCCTTGCCGCCTCACTAAAATTGAGTACGGTTACTCAAATCGGTGAAGGGAGAAACAAATCTTAAAGTAAAAGCTCTAATCTAAATGTGGGAGAGAAGATCAAACGGTTTTGTAACTAAAAAATTTCAGCTCCATTGTTTTAAATAGAAGAGAGAAAAGTATAATAGTGAGAAAGTAATGGATGGAGAATGTGGGATGAAAAGAGGTAAATGAAGGAGAGGAAACCACAAATTCTTGGGATAATGGTCGTCGGTTACGCTTAGGGAGAGAAAGAGCAGCGAGGAGCTCAAGATAAGGGAGCTGCTGCCTCATGGAGAAAAAGATAGAATAAAAGAGAATGAGAAAATGAGGGTTAGGTTTTGAGAAGATACTATATATGAGATTAAGTAATGTGATGGGTTTTATAAGCTGTATGGTTTGGGTATTAAGAAAGTGTTGGAATTGAATTATAAGAAATGTGTTTTTGGTTCAAAATAGTAAAAGGGGGTTTAAGAATGGGTTAGCGGGTTTAACGAAACATGTTATGGATTTGGCTAAAATGAGCCCAAAAATTCCAAAAAATACGGAACACTCATAAAAATTTAGAAATCAATTATTTTAATATTTTAAAGCGTTTTATTAAAAAACTTGAATACAAAATCAGGGCTGTTACAATTACAAATTCTTATCTATAGGATTAGAAACTGGTTCCTATTTAAACTCATTCTCAAACCCCAAGTATGACTCATATTTTTAAATAAAATAAAATAAAAGAGTCTTTCTTCAAAAGGAAACTCAAAAGACCCTGAACACGAATACAAAAATGACTCAAATAAAACAAATAAAAAAACTCTAAGACCACAAAGTTGAAAAATAGACTAGAACTCTAAAAGACTAATACGAAACCAAGTGGGATTCCTATCTATTTCATTTCCTAGCAAGGTCGCATAAAACAGAAAGCGAAGTGAAGCAACTAGGCATTGTTCAGACTAGCGGAGGTTTAGTGGCAAAAAGCACAAGTTTGTGTTTTCAGATAGGTTAGAAGTCATAACAATATAATATATGACGATTAAAAAAAGCAAGAAAGGAAGGAAATATTCAACAAATATTATTTTGATGATTAATACTGATGAGTTCTATACTTGATATGCAAGAATCCATTATTTGTAAGATGATGTATACAATATGCAAAATTTCAAGACCGCTAAAACGTTCTGGAAAGCAGAAAGCAAAAGCTTTTGTTGTTGTTGTTGTTGTTGTTGGTTTTTTTTTTTTTTTTTTTGGGGGGGGGGGGGGGGGGGGGGGTTGGGTTTTAAGCAATTGTCTTCCAAGTGCCGCATGGATGAAAATTCTGCTAGCAAGCCTTCCATGTAGTATTTGTTTTGGATTAGTTCACATGCTCTCTTTGAGAACAATACGTATGTTTTCGTATACTCAGTATTAACTTATAGCAGGTTTCTACTTCTAAACGTATGACACTTGTAGGTTAAGTCACACTTAGTTACTTAGTATCCTTCGTTCCAGGTTATTAGGTTATGAAGGACTTGACGTAATCAATCCCGAAGGATGTACGGATGATTCAGAGGTAGAAGCTCACAGGGGAAGGTGGAAGCAGGAGGTTTGTCTTCACTTACTCCTATCCAAAAATTGTGTGTTTATGAGTGGCTTGTGTGTCTTAATCACATTGCAAATTGTTTGCCTAATGCTTCTTGTAGATGCCATATAATCTAACTAAATATCCCCATATCATTGTAGCTTGGATAACTATTTGCCAATATTCTGGTTGAAGAGTGCATTATTATTTACTCTGTTCTTTTAGTTTTTCCCTGAAGTTGGTTATCATTAAGTGGTTTCAACCTTCCCATCCTTGTTGTGCTTGTTTGTTCACCTCTGCCTTTCTCACATGATCATGTGCATTTTCTCTTGGTATGATGGTGGCCAGCGATGTGAGTATTTTTTTCTTTATCCTCTTGTTTCTAAAAAGTTCATGGACCTTTAAGATTATAGCTTATAAGATACACATGAATAAGGTCATATTCCATGCTTTGAAATGTATCATGAACTTCAGCTGCGCCTGGTGATGGCTCTCATCTGGTAAGGCATTTTAGTTTCTTGGTTTGTATATATATAGGTGAGAATTACATTGCCGACAAGAGTTACTTTTTGTCATTAATTGATCCACTGCTTGCGGTTTTCTGTAAAATATTTCATGTTGACACTTGAGGGCTCTAGAGTTGGTAATTTGTATTTGGAACAATAGTCATTGAGCCAAGACATTAAAGGTGATTATTCGACAGTATTCTTCTGTTCAAACCGGGCCAGCTATCGAAACTAAAAAATCAACAATAGCAGCAGCAGCAAAAAAGCACAAGAACGCCTTAACCCAAAATCTTGGCATTGATACATGAATCCTGCCCTTCTTTAAGAAGCATCATCCCACCTGCTAAGATTGGCCAATGATATGATTAAAGACATATACAAAGCAATCTTTAACTTTTCTAGTTCACAGCCTTTTAAGTTAGGTTAACATGTATCAGAAATTATTTTCAGAGCGACATATGTATGTGAGTACTTCACTTGAACTTTGTTTGTTTCTATTGAATGGGCAATCTTGTTCTTCATTAACCTAAATGCACAGTGATTATTATTAGGAGTTACATGTCACTTCTCATTCTTTGATCCGTTTTCCCTGGGCATTCTTTAGTAGTAGTAGTATTATTACTTTTTGGGTCGTTTCTGTAAATATACGCTTATAGTGTTTCCAATTGTTGCAGGACCGCGATAGTTACTGGAAGTTGATGCACAAGTATATTGGATCAGACGTCACATCCATGGTTACTCTCCCAGTCATGATTTTTGAGCCAATGACCATGCTCCAGAAAATGGCTGAGGTTTGTGCCAAATGTTAAAGGGTCCTCGATGTATTTTGGATATTAATAAATCCGGAAGCCTTAGTGTTAAGTGGACCTTTCCCCCACTAATTCATAGCATTATTTGGATATGCACCAGAAGTTTTCTTGTTTATCTTTGGATTCTATCATTAACTTGAGAAATGTTTTATTGCCATCTATTCGTAATCATAATGTGAAGTTATTGTGACGGCTAGGTTAACATGGTGGTTGGGGTTCTCAAAAGTTTTAGTTCTGAAAGTTTTGGACAGTGGATGTATAAAAGGGATCCTGATGGATTCAAAATTTAGCAATAGGAAAACAATGTTACTTGATGGAGCACTTACCTGCAATGTTCAATTAACAGCTTAATTTCATATGCTTTTACCTAGATGCTAAAGGAAGTGGTTGATGAATTGGCTGCTTTTTTTCTCTGCTCTGAATCCCATATTCAGAACTAGGAATCCAGATGTCTGGAATGACGATGTCTTGAATGACAGGATCGGTGCATGTGGATGGAATGCTTAACACTAAATAGTTGCGGTTAGTGTAAGCTCACAACAAATAATTATCTAGTATTAAATGCATCGGAATAGTAATGAGAATTAAAAACACATTCACAAATATGAAACAAGTATAGAAAGTCAAACCACAGAATAATCGGAAACACAGAATCTTTATCCCGGTTCGGCCAAAAACCACGACCTACCTCTAGTCCACAAGTCACCATTTGAGATTTCCACTACTAACTTTTAAACCGAAAAAATAGTACACATTGTAACTTGACGTACAATCCTTGCCAATTACGAAACCCGATCTCAACAAACCTGAGATCGAAACCCTCTCGCATCGAGAGAAACAACAACTCTTTACACCGAGGCCAACACCTCACACCGAGATAAACTCGTCGATCAAGAATACAAGAATCCCTAAGAATTGAAGATGAAGCTTGTGTATATAAAATGTGGCTAAGGAAAATATGATTTCTGTTCTATGTTTTCTCATCATCAAAACATGCATTGAGGATATCCAATACATAATATTTTCTCTTTTTGATGAAGCTCATGTATTCTGTTTCTTCATCATCAAAACATGTATTGGGGGAATCCAATATCCTTTTTGACGATGACAAAATTTTCATTAACTCTTTCATTGAGAGTTGCTATTTGTTTTTCGACGAACTCCTTGAACATGACTGCTCGAAGTAAAATCATAATTTTCTCCAACCCGAACATGGTGGTTGGGGTTCTCAAAAGTTTTAGTTCTGAAAGTTCTGGACAGTGGATGTATAAAAGGGATTCTAATGTATTAAAACTTTAGCAATAAGAAAACAATGTTACTTGATGGAGCACTTGCCTGCTATGTTCAATTAACAGCTTAATTTCACATGCTTTTACCTAGATGCGAAAGGAAGTGGTTGATGAATTGGCTGCTTTTTTCTCTGCTTTGAATCCCATATTCAGAACTAAGAATCCAGATGTCTTGAATGACGATGTCTTGAATGACACGATCGGTGCATGTGGATGGAATGCTTAACACTAAATAGTTACGGTTAGTTTAAGCTCACAACAAATAATTATCTAGTATTAAATGCATCGGAATAATAATGAGAATTAAGAACACATTCACAAATATGAAACAAGTATAGAAAGTCAAACCACAGAATAACCGGAAACACAGAATCTTTATCCTGGTTCGGCCAAAAACCACGACCTACCTCTAGTCCACAAGTCACCATTTGAGATTTCCACTACTAACTTTTAAACCAAAAAATAGTACACATTGTGACTTGACGTACACTCCTCGCCAATTACGAAACCCGATCTTAACAAACCTGTGATCGAAACCCTCTCGTATCGAGAGAAACAACTCTTTACACCGAGGCCAACACCTCACACCGAGATAAACTCGTCGATCAGGAATACAAGAATCCCTACGCCTTGAGGATGAAGCTTGTGTATATAAAATGTGGCTAAGGAAAAATATGATTTCTGTTCTATGTTTGCTCATCATCAAAACAGGCAATGATGATATCCAATACCTAATATTTTCTCTTTTTGATGAAGCTCGTGTATTGTGTTTGTTCATCATTAAAACATGTATTGGGGAATCCAATATCCTTTTTGATGATGAGAAAATTTTCATTACCTTTTTCATTGAGAGTTGCTATTTGTTTTTCGACGAACTCCTTGAACCTGAATGCTCGAAGTAAAATCATAATTTTCTCCAACCCGAACAGGTTTGCAATAGGGCATCTCCATGAAGATCCAATAATCGAAATCGATGGATTGGATGTAGAACATCATTCGTCTTCTTCAATGGTGGTAGTTGGAGCCATCGAACTTCGGAGATTGCGTTATGGAGTGTCCTTCAAACAAGAAGAATAGTACACCCCGCAACTTGACGAGCAATCCTTATCAATTGAGAAATTCGAGCTCAACAAATCTGAGATCGAAATCCTCTCACACCAAGAAAGAACACCTCTTTACACCGAGGCCAACATCCCACATCGAGGCAAACTTGTTAAGTAAGAATATAAGAATCCCTAAGCCTTAAAGATGAAGCTCGTGTATATAAAATGTGGCTAAGAGAAATATGATTTCTATTTTAGAGATTTGAACTTGGGAGAGAACAGAAATCTTGGCTCAAAGGAAAATTTGGGAGAGAATGAAAGCTAAAGCTCTAGGGCAATTTGGGATTTCTTTTTCTTTTTCTTTTTTCTTGTCATGAATATTTCATAATAAAAATCCCTGAGAGATCCTCGATATATCGGCATGAAAATCACAAAAAGAATCCTTAAAAAGCCTTACAACGGTTAGAAAACAATTAGTTGTGGATTTTTCATAAAATGCAACGACTAGCTAATTAGTTGACTAGAGAACAACTATTAGTCGACTAATAGCCATTAGTCGACTAGAAGTTGTTCACTGGTCGACTAACATGCAATCCAGAAGTTAGCCAATTTTTTCTAGAAATTATTTGACTAGATATATATCATTGGTTGACTAATAGACTAATTAGTCGACTAGAAGGTCTTCGTTGGTAAACTAGTCAGTCAAGACAAGAACTGATAAAGTTTCTACTTGATATTAGTCAAGTGGTGCTTAAATGTTATTCGACTAATGCATTGATTAATCGACTAGTCAGTCTTCTCTTGTTGATTCGGTCGACGAATCAGATTGCCCAAAACTAAGTTAATTTCAAACTTCTATTAGTCGACTAGAGTTATGTTATTGGTCGAGTAATCTGCCATAAATGCTTAGGTTTTCCTATGAAACATAGGGATTTTGATATGAATTAAATTCATATTAATTCTAAGTTAATTCCTAAGATTTCATGTGTACGCGACATCTTCAGGACCTTAACAAAGATTCTAAGACAAGAATAAAAAACAATAAAATTACATTTTAACCTTGTTTTTCCTAAATGTAATCTTTGATCTTCATTTTTTTTATCATAGAAGTCTTCAAGTCATCTTGTTGCCGTAGAGTCACACCATTTTGTCAAGTTTGATTGGGATCTTGTTTTGTCATTTATGCTTGAGTAATCTTGAGCAATCAACGATTGGTCTTCTGTCTTTGTTTTTTGTTAATGCTTTAGACCTTTGCTAATGCTTTCCTAAACAACTTAATAAACTCATTAGTGAAAGAATTATGTTTGCTAATCATCAAAATATGTATTATATAATTCAATACCCAACTTTCTCATCTTTCTTGATGATGATAAACATGCACATATCAAAATAAAAAATATGATAAATTTAAACAAATTTAAATTATATACTCACTTTGAATGTCTCCCTCTGAGTTAATGCTTCCTCTTTTATTCTGATGATGTTCTTAGATTTCTCTCCCTTTTGGCATTAGCAAAAAGATGCGATCACTACCAAGTATTGATAGCATCTCTCCACTTTCATTCTATAGAAGTTGCATCAATTTGTAAGCTACCCCTATTAACTGGATACCTGAAAGAAATCTTATAAACTTGGTATCCTTGTGGCTTTGGGTCCTTGGGGTAAGTCACAAAGGATAAATCATTAACTCAATTAATTTGATCTTTTCAAGACTATTAAATTAGTTTTTAATCTAATTTTTTAAAATTAAAATGAGGTATCCTCTAATATAAACATTAAGTATGGATACCTTAAAATTAATTGGGTTCAAAGATAATTACTTATTAGGAAACCAAATCCATTTGAGATTCATTTTCCTTGATAGCACATATTAATAATTATAGTTGTGCACATTTTTCATAAAGCTATTTATATAAGCATTTCTGTCAAACGTGTTCAGATTCTTTGGAATCCAAATTTATTTATCATGCAATTAATCATAAGAAATAAAATTCTTTTTATTGCATGTATACATTAGAACATGATTTTTGAATTCCAATTTGTTTTGATTTGACACATGTGACATATTAAATTTAACTTTATGAATCTTTGCATACTTATACATGAAGGCATAGTTATTTTTAACATGATTTGTATGCCTAGTATTTTTAACATGATTCTTTTCATTTTAAGTCTAAAATCAAGTTTGATTTAGAATCATGTTGACATGAAGGAAGCATGCTTAAGTTTATTTTGCTCGTATTAAATTTATCAAGTTTAAGAACAAAGTTTTTATATTTTAGTTTACTTAATGAGATATCATTGTCAAGTTTTCAATTTTAATCTTCATCTCGTGCATTCTTATGTAATGAATTATTTCTTTAAGGTTTTATTCCAAAACTTAATTTTTCACTCCTTAAAATAACATATTTTAAATTTGACAAAACACTATCATGTTCATTCTTTAATTTTCATGATGATGAATCAATGCTTCATTTTAATGAGTCATTTTCATTTTTCAAATATTTATGTTCATGCTTTATATTTATTTTCAATAATCTATAATCATTAATTACTTCATTAAAAGCATATAATAAATTTGTATCTTCAGAATTTAAGTCAGAGGTTACCTCATTGTCGTCTTTTGCCATGAGACACATATTTGCCCTTATCCTTTCTCTGTCTTCGGAAGATGCTGTCGTAGATGTTGATTCTTCGTATTCTTCAAGCATGAGCCACAATTGATTTGGAAAAATTGCTCATGAAACATGATTGGGAACATTTTTATTTAAAGAAGAAACTAAAATTTTTAATACCTTTTCATTGAGGGTTGTCATTTGTTTTTCTTCATTTCACTTTAAGGTGGGTGTTGTTGGTTTGCGGTAGGGCATCTCCACAAGGATCCAATAATCGAAATCGATGGATTGAATGTAGAACATCATTCATCTTGTCCAATGGCTGTAGTTGGAGCCATCAAACATCGGGGGTTGTGTTATGGAGTGTTCTTCAAGGAATATGAAGTTTGTTAGAGCCATCGAACATCGGAGGTTGCGTTATGGAGTGGCCTTCTGATGACCTGCTCTAAAATTAACTGATGGTTTTGGTATTATCGCAGAATATAGTTAACTTTTCTTGGAGCTCTGATACCAAATGATGGGATCAGTGCCTGTGGATGGAATGGTTAACAGTTACGATTAGTGTTAGCTCACAACAAATAATTCTCTAATATGAGATGCAATGAAATAATAATGAGAATTAAACAGATTCTTTTATCTTGATTTGGTCAACCCTTGATCTACATCCAGTCTAGTCTACCATTTGAGATTTCCATTAGTAACTTTCTAACCGGAAGAATATTACACAGTGCAACTTGACAAACAATACTCGTCAATTGCGAAACCTGACCTCAACAAACTTGAGATCGAAACCCTCTCGCATCGAGAAAAACAATACCTCTTTACGCTGAGGCCAACACATCAAACCGAGGTAAACTTGTTGAGCAAGAATACAAAAATCCCTAAGCCTTAAAGATGAAGCTCGTGTATATAAACCGTGGCTAAGGGAAATATGATTTCTATTCTAGAGATTTGATCTTGGGAGAGAATAGAAATCTTGGCCCAACGGAAAGAGAAAATGAAAGCTAAGCTCTACGGAAATTTAGTATTTCTTTTTCTTTTTATTCCTTCTTTTCATGAATATAAAACATTCCTTAGAGAACCTCAATATATAGGCATGCAAACCCATAAACGAGAATATCTAAAAAGCCATCAAACGGTTAAAAACAGCTAATTGGTGATTTTTTGTAAAGTGCACCAGCTAATTGATTAGTCGACTTGAGAAAGATTATTCGTCGACTAATGACCATTAGTCGACTAATCTATAAGACATAAGTCATCCGGTTTTCTGTCTGGAATTAGTCGACCATGCATATATGCTGATTAATAGACTGATTAGTCGATTAGAAGGTCTTCATTAGTCAACGAGTCAGTCAAGACAAAAAATGCTAAAGTCACTGTTTGATATTAGTCGACTAGAGCTTAACTGTTAGTCAACTAATTTATTGATTAGTCGACTAATCAAATGGCCCAAACTAAGTTAATTTCAAACTTCTATTAGTCGACTAGGGTTATGTTGTTGATCAACTAATCTGATATAAATACATAGTTTGGCCTATAAAACCAAGGGGGTTTGATATGAATTGAATCCATATTAATTCTAATTTAATTCCTACGGTTTCTTGTGTGTGTGTGAGACATCTTCAACGCCTTAAACAAAGATTCTAATATAAGAATTAAAAACAATATATAGATTATATTTTTGCCTTGTTTTTCTCTAGATGTAATTTTTGATCTTCATCTTCATGTCATAAAATTCTTTACGTCATCTTGTTACCGTGGAGTCACACCATTATGTCAAGTTTGATTGTGATCTTGCTTTGTCATTCATGCTTGAGCAATCTTGAACAATCAACACTTTGTCTTCCATCTTTGTTTTTTGTTGATGCTCAAGACCTTTGCTAATGCTGTCCTAAACAACTTAATAAACTCATTAGTGAAAGCATTATGTTTGCTCATCATCAAACCATGTATTGGGGGATCCAATACCCAACATTGAATGTATTTCACATATTCATATTTAAGGCCTTCACAAAAAAAGAGTGCGAGGAAGTTTGCTGCTAGTATCTTTGAGGTGCTGGACACAGTGGAGTTGGTGCCAAAAATTTATGATTTGGGTAACAAATGGAGATGGATGAGGTCCTAGATGAAGTTTCAAAACTTAGCATCGATAGCATACTTATTAATATTCCCTCCCTAGAATTGGTATCTGCAAATAGAATTGAGGTCTTTGTCTGTGCCTCTATTTATCATTAGCTTGCTCTTTGCAGTGAAATGTAGAGATTTCGACTTTCAAAGGCACCTCATATTTCTAGTATCTTAATTCATTTAAATAACTGGTGCTGGTTACTGGTTAGTCCTTTCTATTGTTTGTCATGCCATGTAAAAGAATTTGGAGCTACATTATATGTTGGTTCTTTTGGTTGATGACTTAAGCAACACAGTAATGGTCTTTGTCATTAAATCTTAAACTGAGTAGTTTAGAACGGACATTCATGAGTTTTGAGATTTATTCTTTAAGGTAAAACTTGTAAATTGAATTAATAAAATGCAAATATGTGTGCCTAGGAGGATAATGAAAAGACATTTATTAATCTTTTGAGTATCACATTTGGTTTGTTGGATGTCTGGTTGCCAATTAGATCTATACAGGATTTAAGTTTCATCTGATAATAGGATACTGATCTGTGATGTCTGTCACAGGTAATGGAGTATTGCCACTTGTTAGATCTGGCTGATGAATGTAAAGATCCTTACATGCAATTGGTCTATGCTTGTAAGTAATTTTCATTTTCTTTCGTTTACGTTGATGCCTCTATTTTTCACTTTCATTCATCATATTTATGACAATGAAATGCAGCTTCGTGGGCAATCTCTGTGTATTGTGGTTTTCAAAGAACATGGAAGCCATTCAATCCAATCCTTGGGGAAACTTATGAAATGGTTAATCACAATGGAATTACATTTATCGCAGAGCAGGTTAACTTCATGGAACTCTCCAGACAGTGCATCCTGCTAGCCTCTTTATGATATTCCCTTGTGTACTATGTCTTAAAAATGATTGTCAAATCTATAGACGATGAAGCATGGTGCTTGTCAGTTATAATTATTATAAAGAAGTTGTACTGAGTAGTGTGGTTCTTGTCATTTCAGGTGAGTCATCATCCTCCAATGAGTGCAGCGCATGCAGAAAATGAGCATTTTACATATGACATTACGTCCAAAGTAAAAACAAAATTCTTAGGGAATTCTGTAGAAGTTTATCCTGCGGGAAGGTGAATTTGCTTGTCTCAAACCTGAAATCAAATCAAATGGCAACAAACCTTTCAGTTTCATAGTTGTTTCCAGATTTCGTCTCTTTATCAAGTTTACCTATTGCCATCATATGGTTTACAAGTTTCAAGTCCGAGGATATGTTATCTTTGCACCTAAAGGTGTCAACACGATCTGCAGAATAATTAGTAGTTCCCATTTAATAATCTATGTTGTTCGGTGTGGCGAGAATAATGACATAATCCTTAAGCTTCATCAGTTGCTTTGGTGCAGGACAAGGGTGACCCTTAAAAAGTCTGGTGTTGTCTTGGATTTGGTGCCTCCTCCCACAAAGGTTAACAACCTGATATTTGGACGCACATGGGTTGACTCACCTGGGGAGATGATCATGACAAACTTGACAACTGGGGATAAAGTTGTATTATATTTTCAACCATGTGGCTGGTTTGGGTAAGAGATTGTTTTAAAGTTCTCATTTGTTTTTCATCACTTTTAAGTATTGTTTGCCCACAAGTTTAGTAGGCGTCGAAATGCTTTCTAATTAAACAACCTTCACTTTCCGTAAATTAGTAATGGTTGAGAAAAAAATACGGGAAAAGAAAGCTGATCCTTATTCTTGCTCTCTCTTTTCCTTGATTTATTTTTATTGTATTTTTACAAGGATATTTCATGTAAAGGTGCGCACCAAGCTGAAATCTTCAGTTAACCCTTTTGTCTTGATATTATTGTTAGCTCGAGAGATACTCTGACTTATCCCTCTCTAGCAGTATGTTGGTTGTGTCTTATCAAAGTTGTTTGTGTTAGCAGCGCTGGAAGATATGAAGTCGATGGATATGTATATGATTCAGCAGAAGAACCTAAATTGCTGATGACAGGGAAATGGAATGAATCAATGAGCTGCCAACCATGTGATCAGGAAGGAGAGCCCCTTGCTGGTACAGAATTGAAAGAGGTTTGTTCCTACTTCTATGTCAATTTCTTGTGGCAGATAAATATCTTTGGGGTTGTCATACCCTTGCTCAAGCCATTTCATGAATGACATTATCCCACGTAATATAACATGCAGTACAATCTAGGTTGTACTTCTTATTACCTGCAGGCTCGATGATCCCTTTACTTTTTATCCTGTATCCTAATAGTTGTGGGGGTTATTTTGGCCATCTTTTTAGAAGTTTCTCTTCTTCAGCGTTTTAAGGATCTAAAAGACTTATTTGTATGCATCTTCTGGTGAAGTTTTAAGTGATCTCAGTTTCATCGAAACTGGTATTTAATACCCATAGCTAGCTGTTGACCCCTCGTCTCCTGCTTCCTCCCTTGGCGGGCCATTGAGTAAAATTTAGAACTCAAATCACTTAGCTATACTTCGGATTCAGACACTCAAGCCACAAAACAAAAGAAAATAGGAAAACTAAAGAAGGGAGAACTGAGAGAAAAAATGGGTTATTTCGTTGTAATTTCCAGAATGAATATTCCCATTACAATCCTTCCTCTTTAATACAATTTCACATTAAATTTCTGTTACAACAACTTTCGAACAACCTCTCTCCTCTCACAGTTGCAACAAATCTTTGGTTGTCCGAATAGGAAATCCACGATGTCATAATTTCTCTGCGTTTGTTTAAATCAGTTGAGAACTGGGCAGCTCGGGGACTTTCTGGTTGTTGGGAAGCCGACCGCCAAGGGTCCCTGTAACGACCCAGTTTCAGGGTGTCATTACAATTTACAAGATTTGCATGTCCCGCTTGTTTCCAATGAAAACAATTTAAGCATTCGAGGGACATGTGTTAACAGTAAGGCATCAAAGACATATCGATAAATAATTCATGGCCAAAGGTAAAGAAACATCTCAGTAGCAAGCATTCTGAACATCGAACATTTAATATGATTATTCAAGCAAAGCAACAAGAATTGTAGCAATAGGCCATACATGAGATAGCATGTCCTACAAATACCACCGTGTACACTAAAATGTGGTGTCCTGTTCTAGTGATGTGACTTATACTGGAGAGCACAATATGCAACCCGAAGGCCACTTTGGACCCCGAGGAGTTGCCCCTGGACGAGTCCAAAAATAAGAAACAGGAAGGGATTTAGGATCCTTGGAACATGAAACAGGAAAGGAAATCCTTCCAGCTATGGGCTGAAAACATGGCTCCAATCGTTCCTGCGCTCTTTCTAACGAGTTACCAGCCAACGAGCAATTGCTCAGATGAGATTCTCTCCCTCCTCCCTCTTGGGAGGGGCGGAATAGAGACCCGGTCGGCACACTTTACTGCTTTCCGATGTATCAAAAAATATAAGTTACCATAGTCCCAGTGAAATCTATATACTATGTACAATGTATGTCAAGTGTAGTATGTCAGGGATTGTATCTATTGGTGTCATGTTTTTATGATTTTAATGTTATAAGTTGTAGAGTCATGTCCAGTGTCATGCCCAGTATTATATCTGACATTGCAATTGTTTTCATATACTCATGAGCATGGTGATTCTAGAGGTGGCTTACATGGGTTCAAGAGGTGGCACTCGGTTAACGTGGCACTTTGTCCCATGTAACACTTAGTTTCCAACATGTACATGTATAACATCAAGAACTTGTAATCATTGTAATGTATTTTGTTAACAGATACAATATCGAGGGGATGTGCCATACCCAATATACTATGTTAAGAGTGTTGAATATTGACCATCAAGCCAAATATGATTTTGATGATGATCACCACATTATGTTATTGCTAATGACTCTACATATTTTAGTCTTAGATTTATTAATGATTATCTTGATGGAGACAAAGCAATATGGTGCTTGGGATGATAAATCAAAGGGAAGAATGATAACTCAAGGCAATTGCAAAGCATGCACAAGCTTGAAGTATTTTTATGCTTTTATTTGTGTAATTTACATTTTATTCTTAGATGCTTTGTATGCCTTGTAGAGGCATTCATTCTCACCTCAAAACACTTTTTAAACTCAAAAAATTTTTTGGGAAAAGTTTTGAAATGAATTAAAATAATTTTCCAAACAATCTTGAGGTTTTTTCCATGTATTAGAAAAATAGTCGACTACCTTCAAAAGGAAAGACTTGTTTTCCTTTGTTGCTCAAGATAGTCGACCGCAGCTTTGTTGGGAGTCGACTACAGTTCTATGTGGAGTCGACTACCCGTTACAGCTCATAAAACACAGTTTCACGATTTTCATAAAGCTCTTGAAAGAGTCGTTGGGAGGGCATTTTGGGAAGTGATTTTCAGCGTTTTTTGAGAGCTATTTAAGCTTAGTTTGCCGAGATTTTTGGCATCAATTTTAAAGAATATTTTTAAGTTTTCCAAGCTTTCCAAAGTTCTCTCTTTCTCTCTCTTTAATAGAGTTTTCATTCAAAGAGGATTTTCCTTCTAAGTCTCAAGCTCATTCAAGCACTAGGGTTTTCACTCAGCTTAGCCTGCATTGCATGTGGTAAGATCATCTACAAGACTTAGGTAAGGATGTGTAATTTGTTTAATTTCATTTTAACATAACTCTCGGGTTGTGAGATCATTTAGGAGGGTTACTCCTTCATTAGGAGGGTTTACTCCTTTGTATCCTGGTTTTCGGATTGTAACTCTTGTGTGAGTCTTTAGTGAAAATCCACATTTCGGATATACGAGTGTGGGACTGGAGTATGCATAGCCGAAACAGGACATATCTTATGTTTGCGATTGTTATTGTGTGTTTATTGTTAGTGTTGCAATTATTATTCTGCATTTGCTTAATTATTTTTAATTAGTATTTTTAATTGCCAATACACTATTCATCTACCTAATGTGTTGCTTAGTATTCAGGATCCTAACAATTGGTATTGGAGTGTGTGGAAAGCATAGAATCAACCACTATGGCGTTTAGAGCTTCATCGCAATCCCACGAGGAAGGACTATTAATCGTTAGACCACCGCTTTTCAACGGAACACATTATCCATTTTGGAAGGTGAAGAAGATTTGGTTGGAGGGACAGCTTTGGGATATCGCAGAGGCTCCATATGAAAAGCCTGACAAGCTCGCTAGAAAAGAATAAAGGCAGAGAAAGACTTGATTAAGTACAATGCCAAGACGATGGCGTCATTTCATTGTGCTCTTGATGCGAACGAGTTCAATCGCATATAATTGTGCAAATCGACGAATGAAATTGGACATCGCTTGGAGGTTACACATGAGGAAACTTCAAAGGTAAAGAAATCAAAATGTTGCGTTTTCATTTCTAAATATGAGATGTTTAAGATGCAGGAAGAAGAGAGCATCTCTGAGATGTTTACTAGGTTCATCAAGATCGTGAATGATTTGGAAGGCCTAGAGAAGAATATTTCTTCAGAAGATAGGGTGACCGATTCTTGGTTCACTCACACCTTAATGGGAATCAAAAGCCAATGGCATGAGTAAGTACATCATGGAGGAGTGCATTGGAAATTTGATAGCTTATGAGGTGAAGCGCCAACACAAGAAAGATTGCCAACCATCAAAACCCGTAAAGAAGCAAAATGGGATTGCTTTCAAGGTCATTGATGACAAGCCTAAAAAGAAGAAAAACACGCCTAAATATATCTCTAGTGAAGATGACAGAGACAAAGAAAGTTGTGATGAGGACGGAGTGGCCATGGAGCTTGCCAACAAACTCTTGAAGATAATGGACCCATCTCAATGTAATAAAGTTTTAAAGATATTTTCTGATACTAACAAAGTTTATGTTAGTTGCTACAATTGTGGAAAGACAAGACATTTTGCAAATAAGTGCCCAAAGAATGACATAAAAATTTAAGTGAAAATGAAATTAATTTTGGAAATTAAAGAAAAAGAAGCTTCTCACACTTATTGGGACTTTGGATTATTCCTCTTCCGAAGAGGAAAGTGAAAGCGAAAAAAGAAGAAAAGGATGCGAGGGCCTACACGGCTGTCATAGGGAGTCCGGATCCTTATTCAGATTTGATGAGTCGGCTTGGAGGCATGATAGCCAAAAAGTCCAAGAAAAGCGTATGTCTTATAGCGATGGTGAAGACTCTGCATCCTCAAGTGAAAGTGAAGAATAGAGTGAAGAAGAAGAGGATAGTGAAGATGAGAAGGAAGAGACCTTGGAGGATCTTCGGGAGAAAAACTAGGTAATATTTGCATCTCTTCAAAAACTAGCTAAAGCGTTAACTTCGCTTAAACCCAATCATGAATTGTTGTTAGCTTAGTCAAGGGAACACTCCCTCTATTAATATTGTTGATCCACCTATGCATGCTAGACACACATTAGGTTATGAGGAGAAAGAAACACTTCTTTCGCAAATCAAGAATCTTGGCATTTAAAATGACGAGTTGAAAACCAAGAATCTTGAGTTAGAATCTTGCATTTCCACATTTACTTTGTAACGCGACGAGGAATCCCAAAAACTTCAAAAGTTTGTCATCCGAGGATTGCCTCAATGATTTGTTCAAACATCCGACAAATCATCGTGGGGGTTTGGGTTATAGCTCAAAGATTGGTTCCTAACCAACCACCTCTTCTTTTGAAGCTAAACAATGATCTCATCAAGCACTAAAGAAGATGCACCATGCTTTCTTGTACAACAACACTAACATTAACAAGAAGCATGTAAAACACATCGTTGTGAATGAGAATCAACATGATTTATTTTATGCCAAGAGGCGAGCCATTTGCAATAAACATGCTAAGAATTCATTTTCTACACAAGCATGCTAATCCCTCAACTTTTCATGCCAAGCCTAATCCTAATGTCACTTGTTTCAAATGCCAAGATTTGGGACATTATGCAAATATTTGTCCTAAAAGGAGGTAGGACAAGAAGACTATGAATG
Organism: Scilla litardierei; assembly: GCA_030789695.1. Taxonomy (NCBI): domain Eukaryota; kingdom Viridiplantae; phylum Streptophyta; class Magnoliopsida; order Asparagales; family Asparagaceae; genus Scilla; species Scilla litardierei. The sequence continues at coordinate 547,530,019 of CM061142.1, forward strand.
ATATGAGACTTTAGATTCCTACCAATGTGGGGGTGCATGAGAGGGATGCATATATTCGTTCACTATTTAACGATGTTATTTGCTCTAGTGATTTTGTTAGGAAATCAAACTCATCTTGGATTTGGTGGCCTAATGCTTTTAGATCCACACACTTAATTATTTGGGTTAATATTTGATTATCACATATTCTTTTGCATCCAACCTATGTGTGTTTTCCTTCATTTTGAAAATAATTACACATTTTTTTGGAATGTGATCTATGCATTAGCTATGTCATATATGCATTCTTTATCCATGTATAGGACATAGAGGGAGTTTTATATGCTATGTATTTTCAAAATTTTATTTTGAAGCATAATTTCTTTCTTTGAGATTTGGGGATATTTTTAAACAATGTTGGATATTGTTCCAATTTCATCATTTTGACATTGTTTATTTTTGGTATGTTTATTTCTGTAACAATGTCATTTGTTAATGCCATAGCTTGATTTCAATTATCTTGCATTGATTTCTTTTGTTCATTGTCTCCATTTGTGATTGGTATATAGAGTCAAATTTTGACTCATTCTATGATATATGAGAAACATGATATAGTGATTGGTACACACTTAATGTTTTATTTTTGATATCAAACGTTTCTCTATCTCTTATGTCTATTGTCATGTTTTGGGGGGAGTGACTTTTATGTCTACCTTTTTGACAATGACAATGGGAAGAGTGATATGCATTATGTAAAAATGAATGCTTACATGAATATGTCCAATTATATGTATTATGTCTTTATTTCATTTCAATTGGTGTGCATCAAGTAGGGGGAGCCATTAGCATGTTTTATTGCTTATTTTTACATAATGAGTGTGATCATCAATAAGTGAAAGAATGTTGGATATTGGCCATTAAGCCAATATGATTTTGATGATGATCACCACATTATGTTATTGCTAATGTCTCTACATGTTTTAGTCTCAGATTTATTAATGATAATCTTGTTGGAGATAAAGCAATATGGTGCTTTGGATGATAACTCAAAGGGGATAATGATAATTGAAAGAAATTGCAAATCATGCACAAGCTTGAAGAAGTGTTTTAATGGTTTTATTTGTGTAATTTACATTTTATTATTAGATGCTTTGTATGCCTTGTAGATGCATTCATTTTTACCTTAAAACACTTTTCAAACTCACAAAAATACTTGGAAAATTTTTAAAATGAATTAATAATTTTCCAAACAATCTTGAGGTTTTTTCTCCATGTATCAGAAAAATAGTCGATTACTTTTGTGTAGGGGTCGACTACTTTCTGAAGGAAAAACATGTTTTCCTCGATTGCTCAAGATAGTCGACCGTAGCTTTGTTGGGAGTCGACTACCGTTATATGGGGAGTCAACTACCAGTAACACAACGGTCGATTACCAGCATTATTCACAGCTCCAAAAAACACAGTTCTGCGATTTTCACAAAGCTGTCGAACGAATAGTTGTGAGGGCATTATGGGAAGTGATTTTCAACGGTTATTTGAGAGCTATTTAAGTTGCTGAGATTTTTGGCATCAATTTTTAAGAATATTTCTAAGTTTTCTTAGCTATCCAAAGTTCTCTCTCTTTCTCTTCAAAAGAGTTTTCATTCAAAGAGAGTTTTTTTCTTTTAAGTCTCAAGCTCATTCATGCACTTGTTTTTTTCACTCATTCTAGCCTTCATTACATGTGGTAAGATCATCTATAAGGCTTATGTAAGATTGTATAATTTGTTTAATTTCATTTTAACCTAGCTCTCAGGTTGTGAGAGCATTTTGGAGGTTTACTCATTTGTATCCTTATTTAGAGATTGTAACTCTTGTGTGAGTCTGTTGTGGAAATCCACATCTTGTATTTACGAGTGTGGGACTGGAGTATGCATAACCGAACTAGGATATATCTTGTGTTTGTGATTGCTATTGGGTGTTTATGGTTAGTGTTGCAATTATTATTCTGTATTTGTTTAATTATTTTTAATTAGCATTTTTAATTGCCACAACATTATTCATCCACATTCTAGTGTGTTGCTTAGTATTCAAGATCCTAACAATGAGCATGTACACTATTTAAAACATGAATTCAGTGTATGTTATTCCATACCGTAGGTATACAACGGGTCATGTAATTGAATCCCGTTTATTGTCATAGTTAACTGTTATCAAATTGAACATATAAGAACAGTTTCTATGTGAACTATGTAGTAGGAGCTTTTCAACGTGATATCATTTAGTAATAAGAACATTGTAGAAGAAACATTAAAGTATTAACATATGGTTATATAGTTGCAATATCAAATATATGGTTGTTCAACTTCTATATTGTATCAAGTGTCAGGTTAAGTTTTGTAACAGTTTTCTAGTCATCTAGTAGTTCTCTAAGGTTCATGTCATAAGTTATTAATGTCTGATATCATCTAGACTCTCGGTGTCCATGTTCTAATCACTTTAAATTACGTAGGTAGTGGTCCTTATGAAATAGTTCAATGTTCCAGTATGGTTATCAACAGTCATGACAAGTCATGTATCAAAGTACAATGTTTAGTTAGAAAACAGTAATATCAAGATTATTATTTTGTAGAGCCCATACACTAACTACGCAATTTAGTTATTTATTTAACAGTTTCATTATTGCATGAAGTAATTAAGTTCTAGCAAATTATTTTCAGTAAACGAATTATATTACACAATTTTAATTAAAAGCAGAATCAGATACAAAGCTGAAAATATAATTAAAGTCGGGAAAAAAGATGACCATGAGATCAGATTCATAGTTCTCGACATCCTAGTTAATTTGTAGTTTACCAGCCTAGGGGAGATTTGCATCAACTATAACTTAAGAACTATACAATCCCAAATTCCAACAGCAAGCCCAGAACCCATTCACTTCCTTAAGACTAAACTCTGAAATTCCAGCAGTGGGCGAAGGCCCAAAGGCTGGTCAACAGCAGAAAACCCAGACTCACGGTTGGACGAGGTGCCCAGGGACAACACAAGAAAGAAGGTTCAAGTAAGTAATTGATTAAGTAAGCCTAGTAGTCAACTCAAAGCCCAATTTCAAAATAAATCAACAAGCCTGAGGCCCGGCATAACAATGAATCGAAGAGCCAACATCTGAACAGTAATGGCGGCAAGTGTCTACTCGGTGGCCAACGGCAAGCTAATTAACAAAAGAAGAGCAAACTGAGAAATTAAAGGAAAGCGGAAATGGCGCAGTCGTTACAAAAAACCCTTAGGGTTGCCGAGAATTTCTTGAGGTTTAAGTGAATCATTATCTCCCATGATAAACCAAACAATCCACAACCTCCAAACAGTCACATCAACAAATTTCTGAAAATTAAACAAAATCATACACCGAATACTTAGAAATTAGAAATAATCTACCATAATTGAAGATGCCAAGAAATCTAGAAATCAGAAGGCTCCAAGAAATCCGAACACTTGAATTCAGAAGAATTTTGAAGAAGAAAATAATTTCATATGATAAAACACTAGAAATTAATAGCGTATATATATGAGAGAGAGGGAGAAGAGAATCGTGGCGGATTAGGAGTTCATATTGGAAAGGGAATTGTCACCGAAGATCAGGTTAGTTAGGGTTTTCGAATCATTGCTGAGCGGTTGTTGAAAGAGAAGGGCGGTTGTTGGGTTCCTTCGAGAAGAGAAGGCGTTTGCTGAGTTGTTTGAGTGGGGGAAAATTAGTTGACTGGATATTTTTAAGTGGGGAAAGATAGGCTTAATCCTTGGGTTGTAGTTATAGAAAGAAAAGAAAAAAAGAAAGAAGAAAGGAGGAGAACGGGCCAAGTGAGGGAGGGAAAAGAAAATATGTGAGTGGGCCTGAACTGGGTTTCTAGGTGTGGAAAAATTAAAGAAGAGAAAGGAAGTGGAAAAAGAGGAATTAGAAAAGAAAGAGAAGAAAATTTAGAAAAATGGTTAGAAAAATTCGGGAAATATTACATGAAATTCTTATTAAATTCACTAAAATTTCGGACCATTACAGTCCCACCCGCTAGCCGATCTGGACAGCCGATGTTGATTCGCTTAACCCAATCAATGGTTACGACTTAATGTCCTAATGTATCGCCTCGTTCAAATTCGACGATCCAACGTCCTTTGTTAAATCTCATCAGATATCCTGATACTTAACTTCTGAGTTTTGCGACGGAGCTTACGGCTTTTGACGACGGTGCAACAGAGGCTACTCATCCCAGCAGCGATCAACCCCATCTTCCGAGCCCTCCACAATACCCCAAATTTTGACCTTGCCTCAAGGTCAAAAGAGGGAAACCCCCTACCTAAATCTCAATAGTTTTGTTTTACCGTTTCGACTCTTCTAGATTCCACGGCCTCCACTTAACCAATACATGGGAAACTAAAGAATTTTTTACTTAAACAGCTCTACAGTCCAAAATTTTCTCAGGCTCGTCAATAATTTCTTCTATATAGCAGGGTTCAGCATCCTGCACCACCTCTTGAGTTCCTAGCTTCTTTAATTGTGATACACAGAACACAACACATGATGAATTCTGGTGGACATGGGCACAATCAATTTACATGCTACCAGCCCAACCTTTTTTGTTATTTGATATGGTCCATAGTATTTAGGAGAGAGCTTATAGGGGTTTTTTCATTGCGACACTCAGTTGCCAATAAGATTGATGGCGCAAATAAACACAGTCTCCAACTTCAAAAGACCGCTCTAATCTCCAGAAATATGCATATTTCTTCATCATTTCTCTAGCCTTTATCAGATTATCCTTAAAGGAATTCTAAAGCAATTTCATGTGAGAAGATAGCTTCGTCAGTAGCTTGCAACTGAGAAGTTCTAGGAATATTGGTTATGAGAGATGGTGGGTTTCTACTGCAAACCAAGGTTTTAGGTCTCGGTTTCGGTCTAGGTATCGTTCTTCCCAAAATTTAGGTTTCGGTTTCGGTTTCGCCTGTTTCAGCGGTTTCGGAAGCAAGTTTCGGTTTCGTCCGTATCGCTAGTTTCGACAGTTTCGTTTCGGGTATCGGTTTCGGTTTCGGTTTCAGAGATACTTTAAATATGTATATACTATATACACACAGTGATGGTTTCGGAGGTTCTTAAATCTAAACCTATCAAATAGTATTAAATACTTAACAAACTAAAATATTAATCATATACTATCAAATACTAAATACTAAATAGATAAACTAAATTTGAGTTCGTAATCATATCAAATACTAAATACCTAAAGTTTGGTACTTAAATACTATTAGATAAATGAATAGATCCTAAAGCTTGCCTTGCGCACATACCGTTTTACCTTGCGGACATACCACGTATTTACAAGTTTGCCAAAAAATCGTTGGGCGTTGCTGTGCGCACCCACCATTTTGCTTTGTGCACATACCACTTATTTACAGGGTTGCCACAAAATATCCGCTTGATATACACACCGACTGTTTTACTTTACACACATACCACTTATTTACAAGTTTGCCTTTTAAAAGAAGGTAGAATCCCCTGAAAGGCGACTCAGACCTCTTTCTCTCTCTTTGCTCTCTCTCACGCTAAATGGTCGAGGCGGGTTCGGCGAGACGGCGACGCGACGCGATGAGTTCAATTTTTTCATCATCTTCCTTTTGTTCTTTTTCTTTTTTTCAGCAATTTTTTCTTGGTTCTGCCTCTTCTTCGTTTAATTCGTCATCATTTTCAAGCCGAACCCCAAAGGTTTTCTACTCTCTTTTAAACGAGCTTTCTATGCAACATATTGATTCACGAATTTTTTTTCGGTTTTTAGAGAATTTTTATTTAATTACATATTCTTCTTCCTCCGTCTTCGACCGGTACTGAACGGTATCTGTCAGTTTCGGCTGGTATCTGTCAGTTTCGGCAGGTATCGGCCGAAACTGACCGATACCGTTCAGTATCGGCCGATACTGAAACTAACCATTGGTTTCGGTATCGTCCACTGCCGATACCGATACGATACGAACGATACCTAATGGTATCGGTCGATACCTCAAACCATGTTGCAAACATCTTCATAGGAAGTCATATGAGTGGTACTTTTCCAGGTTGTATTATACCAATAATCTATCAAGGATATCCATTTAGGCCATTCCTTAAAGCTTGTATTTGAATATTTTTAAAATAACACTCCAAACTTTTGTTTGTGATCTTTGTTTGCCCATTCGTTTGAGAATGGCATGATGAACTTTGAGCTAACAATATTCCTTGTAATCTAAATAACTCCTTCCAAAATGAGATAGTGAAGATAGTATCTCAATAACCTCACAATAGACTTGGCAACCCATGCAGTTTGTACACTCCATCGAAGAAAATCTGAGCTATTTGCTTAGCAGTGTTATGGATGTTTTATGGAGAAGAAATGAGCATATTTAGAAAGCATATCGACCACCACAAATATTACACTTATCTCCCCTACAAGGAGGAAAACCTGTGATGAAATCCATGGATATATCTTCCCAAATTTACTCGGGTATTGGAAGAGGTTGTAAAAGCCTAGGGAAAGCTACATTCTCTCTTTATTTCTTTGGCATGTATCACATTCTCTTACAAACGTTTGCACGAGAGATTTCATTTCTTCCCAATGAAAAGTTCTCTTCAAACGGTGCAGGGTTCTAATGGCATCTGAATGACCCCCAAGAGGAGAACTATGATATTCTCGCAAAAGGCTGGTGATGATCACTTGATTATTAGGACTAATTAGAATTTTTTCCATTGTAGAAGGATAAACCATTTAATTTTTTGTAATGGCTTGCCCCTACCTCCATTTCCTGCATCTTTTGTTCTATTTTCTTGTAGTATGGATCTTGTGAGACCATCTCTTTGATTCCAACTAATCAATCACATTGTACGGTGGACATGTGACAGAGAGAAATAATCTTTTCGTAAGGTGTCATTTTTATCGATTTCTTTAGAGAGCCATTAGCCACTTTGTTCTTGCTCCAGGTTTATACTCTAACCTTGTAGTCGAATTATTGCCACTTCATAAGCCATTTATTCTGAATGCCATGTTGCAATATCTGTTCCGAGAGATACTTCAATCTTTGGTGATCCGTTCAGGTGATGAATCTCCTTCACATGATGTATTGACTCCATTTAGTTGTAGCTACGATGATGCACAATAATTCTTTTTCATAAGTAGAAAGAAGCAAATTTTGTCCTTTCAACTTAGTGCTAAGATAAGCAATGTGTCTTCTAAGCTGCATCAACACGGCTCTAATGCCCTTGCCTGACGCATCACACTTATGAAGTATTTGTTGAAGTCAAGTAATGCCAGCACTGGTGATGTAACCAATGCTTTATTTAGCTGCTCAAAAGCCACGTGAGCCTCTTCACCCCATCGATACTCACACCTTTAAGCAAATCAGCTGATGGTGCTGCGATGTTATCGAACCCTTTGATGAATTTTCTATAATATTTTGCTAAGCCCAAATCCCCTTAATGCCTTGGCATTCATTGGAGTGCTCCACCTTATTATAGCTTCTACCTTTTTTGATCAACGACTACTCCTTGGCTAGAGATAATATGACCGAGTATTCCACCGAGGGTTTGCGAAATTGACATTTGGAGAGCTTGAAAAATAATTGATTTCCCTTCAGACATTCTTGAGATGGCCCAGATGAGTAGAATGATCATAGTTATATACTAATATATCATCAAAGAATACTAGTACATATTTTTGAAGGTAAGGTTTAAATATGGAGTTCATAAAAATTGAAAGGTTGAGGGAGCATTGGATAACCCAAAGGGCATTACCATGAATTCAAAATGCCCATCATGAGGCCTAAAAGTTGTTTTTAGATGTCCCTTTCATGTACTTTGATTTGATGATAACCAGATGTCAAATCCAACTTAGAAAAAATAATTGCTACATGTAGTTCTTCAAGCAATTCATCAATAATTGGGATGTGACACTTATGTGTGATTGTTTGTTGGTTGAGAGCTTGATAATCCACGCACATACGCCAACTCCGCCAACTCCCTTCTGCCTTTTTAACCATTACTACTGGAGACCCATAAGGGCTTGTGCTAGGGCTAATTATCCCAGGCTCCCAGCCTTGAGCATTTCAGGGACATTCTTTTCTATCTCTTCCTTCGGGAATGTGCATGCATGTAGGGCCTTGTGCACACTGGTTTGGCCCTTGGTTCCAAAGGAATATGTTGATCATAAGTTCTTTGCGGAGGAAGTTCCTTAGGGTCTCCAAATATTGGTGAATATTGAGGACACAAATTTTGAATCTCTGAATGTATGGGATGTGTTTCCAGGGTATAACCTTGCAGAAAATCTATGTTCATATCTAGAGGCCTTAGTTGAATTATATATCCACACCTTGTTGCCTTAAAGCTTAGCGTATCTGTCTTTCCTCAACCACTTGAGAGTCACTTTTGATGCCTTGCCATATAGATTCTTTGCCCTGGACATTGAGTTTCATCTGAAGCTTTTTAAGGTTTAAAATGATATCATCCAACTGCTCAAGCCATGGAGCTCCTAAAACAATTTGATTGCCCCTCATTGAAAGGAGAAGTAAATCCAAAGATATGAATACCCCTGGGCATTTGAGTTGTACTCCTCTACAGATTCCAGATCCAATCAACTTCTCCCCATTAACTACCCCATACATCAAACTCCCATGAGTTTTCCATGAGTAAACCTAGGGATTTAACTAGCTTGGGGTTGATAAAGCTATGGGTGGAACCCGAATCCACCAGGACATTGATAGTTTGCCCCTTGATACAACCCTCCACCCTCAACGTATGAGCAGCTGGAATTCTGCAAATGACCTGGAAAAAAATTACCGGGGAATCTACGATTTCTTACTTTTGATTGCTTGTGGATAGTTATGCATTCAAGCCTACATCATTCTTTTCTTTCTTTTCGTCTCGTGGGATCAATATTCTCTCTATTCCATATACCATCAAGAATGAAGTGGGGTCTCTCCTTGCATTTGCTCATTGCTCCGTTTTTCATTACACCAAAAGCACAAGTTATTTTTTATTTTGATTTGAATTTCGTCCAGAGTAAACTTTCTTTGCAAGTGTGGAATTATTGGTATTAGGTGTGGTAGAAGAAGCTATTGTATTGCCAATTGCCATAAGTTGAGGGAACTGGTATCTTACTTTGGAATCCTGGAGCATTGTATGTCTGTTATTCTTCAGACATTGGAGCAGCTTCTCTTCAAAAAAATTAGCCAATTATATAGCATCCCTGTGTTCCTTAGGCCTAGCAGCAAAAACCTCATGCTTGATTTCATCTTTGAGCCCCCCACAAATTTATCCAGTATATATTCTTTGGGTAATCTTTCTGTAATCCCATGATTTGCTCAAATTTCCTGAGATACGCTCTGATGTAACCACTTTGCTTGAGGTTGGAGGAGTTAAAAGGCATTTCCATCTCAATTGAGCCAAACATGGCCAACAATTCTTTCTTGAAGGTATCCCAATTCAAGAACTCGTTGATATTAATTCTTCCCCACTCAAACCATTCTAGATCTTCTTCTTTCATATAGAACCCACTGATTTTCATCCAGTTGTCCTTACGAGTGTTGTAATACTCAAAGATTTGAAGCACTTGGTTGGTCCATGGAATCACTTCCACGGTTCCCTTGAAAACAGGGAACTCAGGTCGCAACACCTTAGGATGGATTTCCATTGGGTTATTCAATTCCTCATACCCAAATCTCTTATTAGCATTGAGATTCTTTGGAGCACAGTTCTGGATAGTATTACCTTGACTCTGAGGACACCTTCGTTCGTTACCTGAGTTACACAACAGAAGAATTTTTTTGATGGATTATTCCAATCGATTTTGTCATCAAGTGTTGAAACTGTGCGTTGAAGAGAGCAAACTGGGTTTTGATGTCAGCTTGATCCGTAGTCATTTTCTCTAAATTGAATTGCACTCTGGAATTAAACGCCATTTGTGATTCCATTGAAGCTTCTAATCTCTGCATCCTCTCTTTCCATTGATGCCCGTTGTCGACAGCTTCATCTTCGTGTAGGTCGTCCAAATGGCTCGCGACATGCTCTGATACCAATTGTTTACCCTCCGTCTCTTGCTTCCTCCCTTGGCGTGCCATTGAGTAAGATTTAAAAATCAATTCACTCAACCATGCTTCCAGGATTCAGAGACTCAAAGCCACAAAACAAAACAAAGTAGGAAAAACTAAAGAAAAGAGAAATGTGATAAAAAAATGGGTTATTTCATTGTAATTTCCAGAATGTATCTTCTCATTTCAATCCTTCCTCTTTTATACAATTTCCCATTAAATTTCTGTTATAACAACATTCGAACAACCTCTCCTCTCAGCAGTTGCAACAAATCTTTGGTTGTGTGAATATGGAAGCCACGTTGTCAGAATTTCTGTGTTTGTTCGAATCATTTGAGAACGGAGCAGAATTTCAGGTTGTTGTGAATCCAACTGCCAAGGGTCCCACCCTTCTGATTTGGACGGCCGATGTCGATTCACTTAACCCAATCAACGGTTACGACTTCATCTCTAAATATATCACTCATTCAAACTCGACGATCCAACCGCCTTTGTTATATCTGAACAGTTATCCTGATACTCAACTTTTGAGTTTTGCGACAGAGCTTACATCTTCTGACAACGAGGCATCATATGCTCCTCCTCTTGGCGGCGATCAACCCCTGCTTTCGAGCCCTCCACACAAGCTAATAAAAAAGTCATATCATTGATATGGAATAAGCTTTGATGTTGCCAACATCGACATCAAAAAGTCTCGTAGATCATAGAAAGGGCAAATAATGGTTCAAGGCCAATCTTACAAGGCGAGCTACTTTTCATGGGTCCAAACCTCTGGGTTCATGTGTGGGAGCACGCATGTCTATTTGTGTTCAGCTCTTCATCGATCATAAGTTTATGGTAGTAGACCACACCAACATAGGAGATGTCTAGACCCTGATTTGTTGTTTTAATGTTGACATCAAACAAAGTACAAACATTATGATTTTATATGATTGGATTTGATACGATTTTATGTGATTGGATTTGATAATAGAGAAGAAAAAAGGAAGAGATCTCATCATACCTTTTGTTTATTTTGGGTTAAGTGTGAGAGGGTGACGGAAATAGCTTTAGGACGTTGCCCACCAATCATGGCGATCCCTCAGTGTTGGTAAGGAAATGATTGATGAGCTGTACTAAGAGTATTTGATTTCAATGTGGTGTGTGTGTGCTCTGCCAGCTTCCAACGCACTGAGGAACATATGTTTGCTTTGACAAGAGAGATATGGGAATGGTGCATGTGGCTAGCAAGAAAGCTTTCTGCTTTTATTGATTTTTGGAATAGAGGAAGTAGAAGGGGAGAAAAGCTCTTTGATGTGCTCCCTACATCATGTATCTTTGACCTAGGCCATGGTGATGGGAAACCAATTCGGTTTCAACAATGAGAATTTTATTGTATTTTAGTTAGGATCTTGATAATAAGAACTGATAAAGTATTGTGTTGGTTGTCACATGCTTACCACACGGCCCTTCTTTATCCATGATTGGGATCAACAAAGAAAACACCGGCTAAGTTTAACGAGAATAAAAGAATTTTGCTTGAGACAAGGTGAGAAAAAAGGATATTCGAGCTAATATAGGCATGGTCCATGTAGAGGATAAGATAAGAGCATATTTCTTGAGATGATTTACCATATACGTCAAAGACATTAATGCGTCTGCTAGAAAGACAAATTATGAATATTGCAATCAAGAGAGAGAGGTAGACAGAAGAAGATATAAAAAGATTAGGAAGTAATAAGATGTGCTAGAAAAGATGTGTTAGAAAGTTTAGATCGTAATACATGGAAAACAAATATCTAATATCATGACCTGACGTGATCACGATCTAACGTGATCACGATGTAACGTGATTTTTAAAAACTTATTTGTGTTTGATTATGATGTTATTTCCTTTTTTAGTCGAATTATCATTTTAGTACTATTATTTCTATATTATTATTTCCAATTATTGTTACTAGCATTATTATTATTATTTGTTGTTAGTATTATTGTATTATTATTATCATTATTTATCCTCTCTTTCTATTAAGTCCATGAAACAAGATACCTTAAGTTTTTGGGATGAAGGCTGAAATGATGATGATGATGATGATATGATCTTAATTGATTTTTGTTATTGTAAGGGTTGCGTGCATGAATCATTTATTTTAGGAGTTTTCTTCTATTTTAGATTTGCATATGTAGGCATGCCGTTTAACCTTTAAGTGAGCATGTGAACATGTATTGAATTGATTTCTAGTTGGTTCGAGAGGAACCTTAGTTTTCTTTTAAATCTCTTAACTCGAAAGAAGTTGAGCGTGGTACGAGAGGTGCTTGGCCGATAGGTCCGAATCTAATTTATCTTAAAATTTCTTTTCCTTGATCCCTATAATTTTTCAATTTCATGATTTTCCATCATAATCATTAGACCTAAAACTTTAAATCTATCTTTACTTTGTGATGCATCAAATTTGTAATCGAAGAGAAAGATCCAAAGATCCATTCTTTTCTAATAAAAAAATCATATCTTTTATTAGATAAAAACCCCAAAACCCTAGTTGTCAGCCTTTCCTTATCCCTAAAATATTTTTGTGATTTTTCTAGAATTTTCTCCTTTATCGCAATTTTCCCTTTTTAATTTTTCCGTTCGAAAAATCCAATGAATTCACAAAACAACCGTTCAGCTTCTCCTCTTCCAAACCTGATCCAAAGCTTATCCCTAGCCAAATCTGTTACAACCCACTTCATTGGCACCTTATGAGCTGCCAATGCCTCCATCCTTTGCCATCATCTTTACTAGGAATCACCACCCTTGCCATTAACGATTTTTGCCGCCAACACCATTATCTTCATCGCCTTGTTTCTTTTGTCCCTCATGAGTGCCATTTCTTGGGTCCGAGACTCTTGCCTTATTGACAACCTCGAACATCATTTTTGTCATTATTAACGCCCTCTTTTGACCAACGGATATGTGTGTCATCATTGAGAACATTATCATCATTGTTGAGATCTATTGTGTCGCCGTCCGTTGTCGCTGTCAACCCCCAGTGCCTCCCGCCATCGCTGTAGCCATTATCGGCAAACAGGGAGGCCAAAGCAACTGTTGTGACCACTTGGCCTCATATGACCAAATTGATGACCGAGTCAATCTCGAGTTGTTTTCGACGCGATCGGTTCAGATCTAAGTTGGCCCCATTTATCTACTTGGATTCAAGCTTACTCGAGCTGGATTGGATCAACATGCTGACTTGAGCAAACTTGAGGTTGATAGAGCTGACTGAAGCCGAATCCAGGCCGATCGAGCCAACTCAAGGTGACTCAAGCCGGTTGCTACAATACAAGTCATACACAACAATAACAATGCAACATCCGAATTTCCCTTGATTTTCTAGAATGAGCTAGAATGAGTAATAACCCGAGTCAATTTTTGATATTTTCTTAGCCTTTTGTGATTTTGAAGTTGGTTTGAAGTCAAATTTGAGCCAGTTAGAGTTATTTGAGAGTCACATCAAGCCATTTGCGTATGCTGTGTATTGTAAGCTATTTTGAGTCTATTATCATGGAATTTTAATGGCCCTACCATTATTTTGGTGTCAACAAATTCATGAGTAGTGAGCATCATAAATTTTGCAGTATACTTATATTTAGGTACTTTACTAGCCATGAAACTATGAGCATGAATCATTCGAAGAAGATTTTTCTTATTGCTACCACCAAACAAATAAAAACAAATTCTATTGTGCCTAACACAAGTTAGAGGAAGCACTCATTTGATGGAAGACCTATCGACATTGGTCATGGTTGAAAATCAAGCTTCGACACCAGTATATTGGTAGCCCTTCCAAAGCAACATTTGACTTAGCTCTCATCTGATTTAAAGTCACTAACTGACACCTTTAAAGATCTAGAAAAAGATGCAAAACTTTTAGGCTACGTTCAACTTATATATGAAGCAACAAGCTAAATAAGAACCTAAACCCGGTGTCGACATGCTGTCACAATTAGAGATTGAGTGTTAGGTAGAACCCTTGTTTGAATTTGAGCATGTGCCCAAGCTAAAGCCTGATCCTGAACCAGAGTTTTAGCACGAGCCCTTACAGATATCATGACAGAATTTAAATGGGATGCATCATTTGAGCCAATTAAGCATATTGGGTTCATCATTTCAGTTTCCACATTGCTTACTAGTGACGCATGACAGAAAACTAAAGAGGAAAAAAGAGAGAAAACTAATAGATCTAGAGTTCTAAATTAGGAAAATAGGAAAAATTGGGAACGCATAAATTGAAATTTTTGAGAATTCTAAATAAATAAGGGATGATAGATTTTCACCCAGTCCATCATTCGTCAACTTTAACAAATCAGTATCACTGAGATTTAGATATCTAGGTCTCTCACCAAGGCTCTCGTGTGCTCACTCCCCGCATCTTAGCAGAAAGATTGAAAATAGAAACCGTTTTCTTAAAGCAATTTTTTTATTAATACATTGATTGTCAAATAAAATAAGTTTTGAAGCCTATTTACAGGTTTACAACTGGAAAAAAATCGTCTCCCATATGATGTGGGACTAAACCAAATAATTAAAATATCAAATCAAATTAACTAAAATGCTATAGATAAAATCAAATTAAAACAAATAAAATCCTAACTTAAAATCCTAACAGCTGAGACAAAAACAAAGATAATTTGAACTAAAATCTCAACTAACTCCAACTAAATAAAACTTGATCCTCATCATTCTCTTTGGTTTTAAAAAGATCATCATCTTGTGGATGGTGGTAAGGAAATATATATCGATCGGTATTTAACAATCTATTGAAGTTAGAAACTACTCGTCCTCGAACTTTGAAATAAATCAAAATATAAATGAGTAGATAAAAATGTACTAAGATCACTAAAGAAGAGGACACATAAAGCATGTTGATTGATAGTCTATGACAAATCAAAAAGAGCGAAATTGATGTGCTCAATCAAAGTTCATGGTGCTTCTATTTGCAACTCTGATGTGAGATCAATAAATGGCTCAAGATAAGGCTCTAACTCGAATTACGGGATCAAGTTGAGACTGTGGCTCCGGCTTTAATGTTGGATCTAGATCTAAATCGGGCTAAGGTTCAAACTTTGTATCAACTCATATTCATCATCTGGTTTAAACTCATGTTCATGTTTACACAATGTCTCATGTTTTGGCTCTAGCTCTATTGTAGGTTCTGGTCTGGGTTCTATCTCCTGCTTCTTCTTTAATTGTACCAACATTTGAAGTTTGTTACTCATATGTAACTTTTCTAGTAGATCCTTCTTAGCATTTAGACTTGAGAATTGTTGGGATGATTGTTGGACTTATTGACGCTGGGAAAGATACCAACATGGAAAAGCGATTTTGAACACTGACTAACGTTGAAAAGAAAACTAAAATTACTTACACCAAGATAGTGTTTCTTCACTTAACTTGTAATATGCGTACATATATTTCTTTTTATTCAAAAAATCAAAATGTAAGAAGAAATCTTTTAAATTATACTCCCAATTATCATAATTCTACCTGTCATCGAAGTCATTAAATATTAATACCCATTTGAATATCTCATGCTCATAATTTGTTGGAAAAGAATATCATATATTGTAGTTATCATTTTAGTACCCCCATAAAATTAGTTTCAATCCAACAAAAATGTTTCTTGGAGAAGCCGAATGAGTGAATGCGTTTGATGGGGTTTTGATTTGAGACTATGATGAGGATGAAGAACTGCGATTTAGTTTTTTTATGAAGAAAGCGAAGACGGTGAAATGAGGACAAATAAAAAGATGAACAATAGTTGTGAGATTTTTTCTAAAATTTTTTAACTACTGTTTTTTAGCTCAACTAATTTTTATTATTCTAATTTGAATTTTGTTTTCTTTTTCTTGTTTCGTTTTGATTTTTTCTCTCCTTTTATTTTCTCTTTTAATATTTCTCTTTGTTTTTAATATTTCTCTTTTTTCCTTTTGATTTTTTTCCTTTCTTGTTAGAAAGAGAACTATTTTTTTGACACTAAAACTTAAAAAGTTAAAGATGAAGAAGATGACGGCTAGGTTTAAGGTGGAATTTTCTATTAACCCTATTTTAAAAGGAAAAAGATGAAGATGAAGATGAAGATAAAAAAATAAAACCAAGACTTCGGCTCTGATACCAAATTTGACGTAGAATGAAATAAAGAGGAAAAATAGGAAAACTAATAGACCTAGAATTCTAAATTGAGAAAATGGGAAAAATTATCGAAGAACAAATTAAAACAATTGGATATTCTAAATAAATAAGGAATGTTAAGAGTTTCTCACCCAGGTTATCTTTCTCCCAATCTAAAAAATAAGCTTGCCAGAGATTTAGAGATCTAAGCCTTTCGTCAAGGCTGTCGCCTGCATACTCCTTTGCTTCTCACGAGAAAGAATTACAAAAGAAACCTTTTTCTTAAAGTAATTTTTTCATTCATTTACTGATTTCCAAGTAAAATAAGTTTTGGAGCTTATGTATAGGTTTACAATTAGAAACAAATCTTCTTCTATCCAATGTGAGATTAAACCAAATGACTAAAAATGTTAACTAAACTGATAAAATCAAATAAAAACAAATAAAGTCCTAAGTAAAACTCTAACTAAAAATTCTAATAGTTAAAATCAAATAAAAACAAATAGAGTCTTCACTAAAATCCAAATAAAATTGCAATTAACTCCAACTAATTAGAACTTGATCACCAATGAGTGAGTAGATTTTGTGCATGATGGGTTTTGTGTAGTCTTGAAATATTCTCCCAAAGATGCACGCCAATGAATCTACATTTTGCTTCATTTTGAAACTTGAAGACGGCCAAAGGACCGTAGTCCAGCGGCACTTTCCCTTACTTCCCAGCAGGGTCGGCAGGATTCGATCCCCACTGGGCAGGGTCCCCGCGAGCGCGTAGCCAACTTTCCTAAGAATATAAAAAACTTACGTGATTTTTCCAACTCGGAGAGAATTGATGTTGAACTAATTTGGTTTCAATTAGGATTTTATTTTATTTTAGTTAGGATAGTAATTGATTTTTTATGACACGTGTTGTGCACGTGTTTTATTTATTTCAGAAGTTTCCTTTTATTTGCATGTAGTTCGGCATTTAATTAAGCATGCATTACAACTGTTATATACATTGAATTGGAATTGATTATTTTTAAGGGAAGTTCTAGTTGGTTCGAGAATAACCCTAATTTTCATCTGATTCTCTTTTCTCGAGGGGTGTTTGAATTGTATTTATTCTTAGCTCTTTTTTCTAATCCCTAGAATTTTTCCCATCACATAACCCTTTGACCTAGAACCTTAAATTTATTTTTTGATTTTGTGCTGAGTAAATCGGCCTAGAATCAAATTGAGAACTTGCACCTACAATCAAATTGAGAACTTGCACCTACGTCTAAACTCAAGGCCAGGCCGTACTGCATATTTCATTCCATCAGGTTGGACTTCCGTCTACTGGGCCAAATCCCAGGCCTCATAGCAGAAATGGAATATCCATCTCTTGCTAGTGGTTAGTTAAAAAACATTGAAGCTCTACAAGAAAAAGAAAGTATCGAATAACTGAATAGGTAAATTCATGTTGCCAAAGCCCGGATGCGGCATGGAATATGGAATTTTTGCAGGAAATTACTTCGTCTTCCTTATTCTGTAATTATTCTATTTTGTGACCGAGTATTATTAGACAACCAGACTGCAAAGTCTGGCAGGATAAAGTTTACAATATGCCCGCTTTGCTAGTGGCTTCAGTAATCATGTTCCTGTTATTGCTGGAAATACTCCATTTGGAACCAATGTCTTGGTTCCTTTTGAGTTAGGTTCGTCTGAAGCCATTTTCACATTATATTTTGTTTCTAATTTTGGTAATCTTCTGGTCGTTAATCATATTCTTCAAGCAAGTACAAGCTTGAATGGGTAAGCACTATGCTATGTTTATTAATGATGCACGATATTGTAAAACACTGACGTTCACCTAGTGATAATAGAAGTGAGCTGGTCATATATTTTTCCTTGGGCTACTTGATAATCTGTGGTGGATTTTCTGTCTGCTTTTATTGATCTATACTAGGTCTGGAGAGTTGCTGCCGCACCTGAGAATGACAAATTCCAGTACACATATTTTGCGCATAAAGTAAACAGCTTCGACACAGCACCAAAGAAATTGTTGGCTTCAGATTCACGCATACGGCCCGATAGATACGCACTCGAGAGAGGTGACATGTCGAAAGCTGCAGCAGAAAAGAGCAAGTGGGTATACTATTCTCGCATTTATAAAAGCCGATTTTTCATGTAACTAGTTGCAGGTGGATGGAAACTTTCCTCCTCCCAATTTATTCTCATGAAAACTTAGAAATTACACGTGATGTGGTCACGCTTTGGATATCAACTGTTTATTCATTTCTGATGTGGTTTGTTTCAGTTTGGAGGAGAAGCAGAGAGCAGAAAAAAGAAACAGAGATGCCAAGGGGCACCAATTTATACCAAGATGGTTCCGCAACTCTGGTGAAATCAGTCCCACGCCTTGGGGTGACCTAGAGGTCTATGAGTACGACGGTAAGTACAGCGAGCACAGAGCCGATATCGATTCCTTGGATTCAGCAGACGAGGTTGACATCAAATCCCTTGAGTTCAATCCATGGCAATATGGCAATCTATCTACTGAGTAACAAGGTAAGCTCTGCCTACGCGTCCATTCATATCATCCCATCTCCCGGAAATCATCTAGAACTACATTGGTACCTGTTTTATCACAGCAGTTGAGCCTCGGCAGCAGGTTTCTGCTCGCAGAGCCGTGTAGACTGTATCATGCATATATACGTCTCTTCTCTCAAGAAGACCAACTTGTTTACATTCGATTTTCATCGTATGTGATGCCAGATTGATACCCACGTCCTGTTGAAAGGGGACAAATATGGTTATTGGATTCAGATGTATATGCTATTTCTTAATCTGGTTGCATTCTGAAAAACCAAGGCCAAAAGTTTGCAGGCAGATCTTTCCTATTGAAGCAACCGTCATGTAGATTTGATGTTTTCTTTTGGCATTCAGTGTGGTGGAGAAAGCTATAGCTATCGACAACTGTCTGTGTTGATTATAGTACAGTTGTATTGGATTATGTGTGATTGTGATGTGCAATGGTTTGCTGCTGATGCCCTCAAGGATTTTGGTTGGTTAGCTCACTTTTTACGTCATCAAAGCAAGAGATCAAGCTGGCCACAGCAAGCCTTTTTTTAGCTGTGCTTTGTGTGATAATATATTAGACTTGCGCATATTATTAAAATATGTTTTACAATACGATCTCGATTCAATTTAGATACAAGGACGGTTGAACCGTAGACGACCAAAACTATCTATCTGGTTCAATTTTGGCAACATTGAGAAAAACAATGATGTGTTTTAAAAAAAATTATTTCATTGAGTCTGTTTTTGTAATATTAGTATTTTTGATTAGTGTTTTTTTTTTGGGAATTTGCACATGCTTGCTTGCTTGCTTGAATATCCTGCCTCAATCTCTGCACGACTGTTCTTCCAAACGATCGCATGAGTTTGCTGTTGAATTTGTCTGCCCCCTGTGCAAATATCTCTCAAGGAATCAGTCTGGTTCCAACTTGTTGGCTCAAACAGCAAGCAATCATATCATTCAGTCAATCAATCAGCAACCATGCTTCCATTTTTGGAAATCAAATACAAACAATATCTTTCTCCACTCAAAAACTTAACCGACAACCTCACCGATTCACCGAAACTGAAATTGTTCGTAAATGGCTCATCCGATTTGGACCGGATTTTATGCAACAACGACCGCATGCTAATTTTATGCAACGGCGAGTGCACCAAATTTGAACGCAAGCCAACTTGTTTTTTTTTTTTTTTGGATAGAGAACAAGGTTTTGATGCTGAATGGACCACTGTTTTTTTTTATTGTGGGTTTTGTTTTGTTATCTTCCTGGCAATCCTCATCCTTACAGGTGGCGTTCGTTACCAGCAAGCCATCCCTTCTTCTTGGATCACGTTATCAACATGTATAAAATTCTCTCAATACCCAAAGTTCCCAAGTGTATTTCTGTCAGGCCCACATGGCTTTTGTTTTGTTTTATTTTGTTTTTTCTAGGATGGTAAACAATCGCATCTGACCATGTTTGAAATAGAAAATTGCGATAAATACCAAATCCCTACCATCCTAGCATCATAAGAAAGCAAAGGTGATGAATCCATATAATCGTATCCAGTCATGTTGGAAAGTGGGGAAGACTGAATTCCTTTGCCATCACACCAAAACTTCAGAATTGTGATGAGTGTTAAGAGAAATATTTTTATAATCTAACATGTCCACACAGGTTGATGACCCTTTTTAATAGGCCGAAAGCGACAATGTTGAATTCATTTGCCACTACACCAAAACTCCAGAGTTGGAATGAGTTCTAAGGGAAATATTTTTATAATCTAATAAAGACGATACAAGTCAAATCACAGTAAGCTTTAAAAGTGGCGGAGGGAGAAAAATGTGAGAAGCATAAAATCACCGCCAACTGATTGGCTCGTCTCAATTGCATCTATCCATGCTAGAGAGAGAAAAAATGTGATAAATGCCGAATCCATGCAAGTCTAAAAGCATAGGAGAGATGGAGATGCGATAAATGTCAAATCTTTGGTAAACCTGATTGCCTCGTCAAGATGGTGACTAATCGCATTTCACCATGAGAGAGAGAGAGGGGGAGGGAGATGAATGCTGAACTTTGAACAGCATAAAATCATTGTAGAGAGAGAAATGCGATAAATTCTGAATTCATATGGACCATATTGCCTCGCCAAGAGGGTGAACAATCACAACTAGCTATGTTGAATAAAAACACAACCCAAGTCAACATGATTACTTGTGGAAAATTAATCCCATACAAAGACAAAAAAGGCCATAGAATGACAAGCCTGTCCACAAGACGAGTATTTCGTGTTGGTTATCACATCATTCCCCGGGTTGTTTTAATGAAAAGAAAACAATTAAAGTGTTGGGACCTATGGCCACACAACATGCATTAAATGGGGGCGTAAATAGTGTATTGGCAAGCAAAAATGCGTAATAAAAAGATTACTAATAATTAAACGTATAACAGATCGGAAATAAAAATAAAGCGCTCAACAACAACAACCACAAAAAGAAATGACGCCAATGCAAATGTAAATACCAGGCGTATCCTGCTTTGGATCCATAAACCAGCGATCATACTCCAATCCCACATTGCAATCGTACTCCGTGGCCCTTCTTGGACACAATCAACTAATATGACAACCCGGTGCTTGGTTGCAATTCTCACACTACAGCAGTTCAAACGAGTACACCCTCCTAAGCAACAGAGTAAACCTTCCACAATGCTCTCACAACCCGAGAGCTACATTTGCAAAGAAATAAAACAAAATACACACTTACATATGCCTTGAATAGATATTACCTATTTGAATATGAAGGCATGGAAGTGTAAAAACCAAGTGCTTGATGATGAGCTTGATGCACTTGGAAGCTTCTCCTTAAGCTATGGTTTCAACCTGTAGATTATGCTTTAAGTGGAGGAGGCAACGAGGGAAAAGAAATCTCTTCAAGTAAAAGCCCTCAAGAAATACACTCTTAAAATGTTCACAATATGTATATAGTGGTGTGTAGAAGAGTACTCAAATCTGCCTCTCAAACTGGGTTAAATACTCTCTAAAATCAGCATAACAACCAAGAAAGAAAACCCAGAAAATCGCAGCCCAACGGCTATAAATGGGCTGAAAGCTGAATTATTAGACGTCTGGTAAACTGTTTCCAGACGGCTGATCAACTGTTCGGACGTCTGGAAACATAACATCAGACGGTTAACAATAGAGATGGACTGAAGAAAAATGTGTCCAATCTCACACTAACCAGACGTCTGAAGAAGGATTATCAGACGACTGATCAATTGTTCAGACGTCTGATTATCCTTCATCAGACGGCTGAGAAAATGTGGGTGAAAAAACATAGAGCTAACATAAAATAGCACCCACTGAACAGATGTCTGGAGTTCACCAGTCAGACATCTGATCAACTGTTTAGACGTCTGACCCATGTGTTTCAGACAACTGACAAATGGCTGTGGCTGACAACATAAAATCAGACATGTCAGATGTCTGGTGACTCTATACCTGATCCTGGTCTAAAGACACTATAAAGAGTGTTTTGGGCTAGGAACTAAATGTGATATGATCTAAACTAATTCTATGAAACCCTAAGATGGCAATGATACATATATAAGTGTGTATGTGTGCATTTATTTAAGGCTAAACAATTCTTCTATAAAGAATAGCAAAGTACATGAAGAAAATTTAATAATTACACTTGAAATCTTCATTCTTCATGCCACGCTTTTGCTCAATAGCCTTGAATCCATCAATCCATCACCTAATGCTATGTCTCATCTGTAGTGCCCTAGGAAGCCACTGCACATGTACTAGAGGGGGGTGAATAGTACTTTTAAATAATAGGGAGAGTTATTCCTAATTATCGTGCAATTAACAAACAACAATGCGGAATAACTACAATCAAGAAATAATGCAAACGCAAACACAATGGTTTAATGGGTTCGGATCCACCCAAGTCTCCCCGACTTGTTCCCGGTGATCCTACGTCCCAACCACCCGGATACCTTCCGGATGCTTGAGTTAGAAAACCTCTAACCCAACATTTCCAATATGAACACTTGCGAAAACCTCACAAGTGCAATCGACCTACAATCGATGACCGTGACTCCCACAACCCGGGATCACGCAAAACCTCTCACAACCGAGAGTATACAATTCAAATATAACTGAAATAAAATGCTTACCAACAAAATACATATGCCTTGAGATTTCTTACCAAATTAGGGCAAAGAGGATTTTGATGGAGGAAGAGTCACCAAACCCTAGCTTCAAGAAGATGACCAGCAATGGAAGCCTAGGGATGAGATGGATGACCTAGAAACAAGCCCTTGGCTTGGAAGGCTCACAACCAATGAATCTCTTTTGAGGAATAAGAGTGAGGGAGAGATTCTTGAGAATGAGAGAGCTTGAAGATGAGAGTTGAAAGCTTCTCTTTGAATCAATAGAACTCTGGAAATAGCAGCCTTAGATCCTATGAAATAACCCCTCCAGGTATTTAAAGGATCAAGGGAAAAGAGAGAGAGAAACGTCGCTTTCAAATCTCCAACGGCTCTAATCTAAAGCAGACTAGTCGGTCTAAGAAGGATCACTGACCGACTAGTTCATCAACTAGTCGGTCGGTGATTCAACATGGACCGACTAACAGCTTGACAGCCAAAAGAGTGATTTCCAGGCAACCTGAACTAGTCGGTCTAAGAAGACTTGCCAACCGACTAGTTTACCAACTAGTCAGTCGGTGAGTGTTCTTTGACCGACTAAGAGTGAAATACACGAAGCTGAATACAAGTTACACTAGTCGGTCTAAGAACAAATTCTGACCGACTAGTTTCACAACTAGTCTGTCGATGAATGTTCTTGGACCGACTAACTGTAAACAGTAACTCAGGCTGTACAGAGCCAAGCTCAACTAGTCGGTCTGAGAAGGATTCCTAACCGACTAGATCGTCATCTAGTCGGTCGGTGAACCTTCTTTGACCGACTAATTGATCGACATGGCTGAGCTGAAATGAGTTAGGACATCTAGTCGGTTCATGAAGAGTTGCCGACCGACTAGATCGTCATCTAGTCGGTTGGTGACTCTACTAGAACCAACTAAGATGCACTAGAAGCCGAGGGAAGAAGCGATAGGCTTCGGGAAAGTTTCTAATGGCTTCTAAGATAATCCTAGCTCTAAGATATGAGTGATATGAAGATAGACAAGTAAGAATTACTCAAGGCTTAACATTCTATAAATCGAAGCTAAAAGACTATGAATAAAACCTTAAGGAACGGTCTTCGAAAGCTTCGATCAAATCTTCATGACTTCCAAAAAGGTCCAAAAGCTTCAACGAAGCTTTAGGCATTGAATACGAGCTTAGAGAAGTCTAAGATGTCGCTTTGAGTGTTCTCGTGAATTTGGCGACGATCTCCATAACTGCACTCACAAAATTGTTAGTTCATGATATATTTATGTTTGCTCATCATCCAAAACCAAATCCGGGGAGTCCAATACTCAACATTCTCCCCCTTTTTGGTGATGACAAACCAACATAAATAATAATAAAAAATAATGAACTAAATGGAATATACTTACTCCCCCTGCAATGATGACACATTAGTTCCATATGAAATAATAAGCACATACATCAAGCAGACGAGGAAAGTAAAAAATTCAAATTCAATATTTGAAATTTAGACTTTGAAATCCATTTTTATATCTTAACTCCCCCTGAATCTAACATATCAAATTAGATTCATGGTAAATTATCATTTAGCACATGCCATTATTATATCTCTCCCCCTTTGGCATAATCCAAAAAGAGAGGGGGGGAAGCCAATGACAATAAATTATGGCCAAATAATTCATTAAGCATGCGAGTCTAAGAATACGACCACGTTTCATATGACACCAAAATAAACTTCGAATAAAATTAAAGCGTGTCAATGAAACCATAGTCGAAAATTGAAAACTTAAATCATCAAAATATCAAATGTAAATTCACTTATTGATGAAATGAATTTACACTCCAATATCAACATTTATAGCTATTTTAGTGCATGGAAAACAATTCTATGTTTTCATACAACTAAAGCTATTGAATCAAAATAAATCGTCGAGCGACGAAATCAATATCAGAGACATACATAAAATGTGCACAAAGGAATGAACCATCAGAAGAATGGTGCACATCATAGAATATCAAATGTCACAATATCGATCGAAAATGAGCATAAAGTAAAAGCACATCAAAACTAAGTGAAGTGTGCGAAGAGAAGTGACAAGGTGATAAAAGTAATACGAAAATCATCATAATAACTTTTAAAACATGTCATGCCAAAAATAGATATGAATTTCAAAGCATTTATGGCATTCACAATTCTATCATGCTAGGAGAAACAAAATGATACCAATGTAAAGAAATAGATTTTAACCAAGCATGCATTCAACCCTCATGGATACCAAATGTAATATCATACTTACAACATTAAGCTCCCCCTACATTGGTGCATTACCTAAGCACCATCAACTCCGTTTGAATGAAAGTCTTCGCAAATCGAGGAGTTGGTAGGGTTGGTATCCCACGGTGGATTGAACCTAGAAAACTTCATTTTGGTATCCAAAAACCCTTTTGGATCCAATGGGTTAGACAACAAATTTGAAATACGAAATTAAAATAATTGTAACCCATGAGTTAATGTAATCAAAATCAATTTTATAAACAAATGCCTTGGTACCCATAACATGATCATAAACTCATGGTACCAAGCATTGAAGAGTTAAATGAACTAACCCTTCGGAAACCAAGTCCAAGAGGAACTTGACTTTCCAACATAATCATCATTCAAAATAACATCATTAATATAGGATTGCACATAAACATTCATATCATGATTGCTAGTGTTCTTGGGACCCCAAATAGTGTAAATTTTGGGAATCCTCTTCCTAGTGGTTGCATGCACAAAAGGTTGATTTCTATGTGGTGCATGTGGCCAAGGAGCATGAGATCTAGCAATAACATTATGATGAGCATGAGATCCATGATGTGGTGTAGCATACATACGTGGATAAGCATGAGGTGTGTATGCATGAGGATGATTATGAGAGAAGACATTCACATGTGGATTAGATGTGTGAACATAAGCATTAGGATGTGCATGAGCATGATTACGTGCATGTGGGTGTCTCATATGAGTGTTTGCACGTGCTCGTGGGTGCGGAGCATAAAAATCATTATTTGCATGCACCGGTGGAGTAGGATGTGTGTTCCTACGTGGCATAGCATGTGAGTAAAAAAATGCATGACCCCTCTTTGGAGGTCTACCCAAAGTGGGTTTCTCTCCAATCGGGGGTGTGTACGAAGTGGAAGCACCATTGGTAGGAGAACTACCAATGGGGTGTTTACTCCCACTCGTCGAGGCATCGGATGTCGGCCTAACAAAGGTGGTAGGCGATTTGGATGAGTCTCCCATCTTATACCCCAAGCCAATGTGGTGTTTGGCCGGAAGTAAGTCATTTAGGATATTATCCAAATGGCCCTTACCTTTATTGAAATCATTGATACGGCCTAACGTGCACTCATACTTCTCTTTGAGAGAATGCAAAGAAGCATCCAAAGTGGATACTTGCGATGTGAGTGCATAAACACGTGATTTGATATTCTTATTCTCAATACT
The DNA here is from genome assembly GCA_030789695.1 of Scilla litardierei. Lineage (NCBI taxonomy): Eukaryota > Viridiplantae > Streptophyta > Magnoliopsida > Asparagales > Asparagaceae > Scilla > Scilla litardierei. The sequence goes on from CM061142.1 coordinate 547,556,366, forward strand.
CAAAGTTGAGTTTTAAGACGTCAAATCCGCTATCACATGTTCATCCGAATCCTCAACAAGAACATGCTCAAGTTGAGATTTGAGGGACTTCACCTCATTTCTTAACAAGCCATTATAAGTAAGCAAACTTGCTTTCTCATTGGCGAGTGTCTCAACAATGGTGTCATTGTTGGTGATGGTAGACTTTGGAGAGGTTTGGAGGCTAACAAGTTCATCTTTGGTCTTATTATATCTATCTACTAATTTAGTAAATTTAGACCAAATTTCTTGGTTTGCTAACCTCATTTCATCAATAGTAGGTTCTCCACTTTCATCCTCGCTACCATCCTCGCTTTCATCCTCGCTTTCATCGAATGAGGACCTTCGATCTTTTGCCTCATTAGCCATGAAGCAAAGTTTTGCTTTCTCCACATGTCCAACATCCGACTCTCCACTTGAGGAATCCTCCTCGGAGTCAGTGAATGTGTCAACAAGTCCTTTCTTGTACTTTCTCGACTTGTCGTACTTTGATGCTTTCCCCTTCTCCTTGTGTTTATAGAGAGGACAATCTGGTTTGATGTGTCCTGGTTTATTGCATTTATAACACACGGGAGTAGAAGCATTAGTCGAACTAACTTTAGATTTATTCAAAGATATACCTTCTCGGAGGAATCGATCGAACTTCCTTGCCATACGGGCAATGTATTCCATGTCCAATTCGTCTTCCGATTCTTCATCATCGGTAGATGGAGCGGCCTTGAAGGCAATCGCCTTTTTCTTTGGCTCATCTTGCTTCAAGTACGCTTTCATCTTTTCCTTCATTCAGATCTTACTATCCTTGCGTACCTCGTAAGACAACAAGGTACCCATTAGTTGTATGACGGTATATTTATTCATGTCGTTACCTTCCTCGATGGCGAAGGTACGCTTTTCCCAATATGATGGAAGACCGTCGATAATCTTCGCGACTTTCTCCTTTTGGGTATAGACCTTCCCAAGAGCTTCCAAGTCGTTTGATATATCCACGAAGAGAGCGTAATATTCCTTCATGGTTTCGCCCTGCTCCATATGAAACAACTCAAATTCTTTATTAGCAACGACGAGTTTAGAATCTTTTACCGTACTCGATCCTTCGTGCAATATGAGGAGTTGGTTCCATATTTGATATGCACTCTTACATGTGCATATCTTGTTGAAGTCCTCGGGCTCCAACGCACAATTCAAGGCATTCATTGCCTTGGCATTGGCTACTTCCGCGACGACCTCCGCGGGAGTCCACTTCGCGAAATCTTCTTCGGAAGGCTCGACATACTCCGTCATGGTGGCTCTCCATAGTGAAGCGCTCCGGGGGAAAATTTGCATCCGGCATTTCCAGTACCCATAGTTGGTACCGTTGAAGTGTGGAGGCCTGACTGAGGATAGTCCTTCCATAACTGAAGAAGCTCCATCGCGGTTCTTGAAGACGTTGTAGTCGTTGTTCGTCATAGCTTTGAACTTTGGCTATGTGTAGCTTTGAACTTGGCTCTGATACCAATTGTAGTGCCCTAGGAAGCCACTGCACATGTACTAGAGGGGGGGTGAATAGTACTTTTAAATAATAGGGAGAGTTATTCCTAATTATCGTGCAATTAACAAACAATAATGCGGAATAACTACAATCAAGAAATAATGCAAACGCAAACACAATGGTTTAATGGGTTCGGATCCACCCAAGTCTCCCCGACTTGTTTCCGGTGATCCTACGTCCCAACCACCCGGATCCCTTCCGGATACTTGAGTTAGAAAACCTCTAACCCAAGATTTCCAATATGAACACTTGCGAAAACCTCACAAGTGCAATCGACCTACAATCGATGACCGTGACTCCCACAACCCGGGATCACGCAAAACCTCTCACAACCGAGAGTATACAATTCAAATATAACTGAAATGAAATGCTTACCAACAAAATACCTATGCCTTGAGATTTCTTACCAAATTAGGGCAAAGAGGATTTTGATGGAGGAAGAGTCACCAAACCCTAGCTTCAAGAAGATGACCAGCAATGGAAGCCTAGGGATGAGATGGATGACCTAGAAACAAGCCCTTGGCTTGGAAGGCTCATAACCAATGAATCTCTTTTGAGGAATAAGAGTGAGGGAGAGATTCTTGAGAATGGGAGAGCTTGAAATGAGAGTTGAAAGCTTCTCTTTGAATCAATAGAACTCTGGAAATAGCAGCCTTAGATCCTATGAAATAACCCCTCCAGGTATTTAAAGGATCAAGGGAAAAGAGAGAGAGAAACGTCGCTTTCAAATCTCCAACGGCTCTAATCTGAAGCAGACTAGTCGGTCTAAGAAGGATCACTGACCGACTAGTTCATCAACTAGTCGGTCGGTGATTCAACATGGACCGACTAACAGCTCGACAGCCAAAAGAGTGATTTCCAGGCAACCTGAACTAGTCGGTCTAAGAAGACTTGCCAACCGACTAGTTTGCCAACTAGTCGGTCGGTGAGTGTTCTTTGACCGACTAAGAGTGAAATGCACGAAGCTGAATACAAGTTACACTAGTCGGTCTAAGAACAAATTCTGACCGACTAGTTTCACAACTAGTCGGTCGATGAATGTTCTTGGACCGACTAACTGTAAACAGTAACCCAGGCTGTACAGAGGCAAGCTCAACTAGTCGGTCTGAGAAGGATTCCTAACCGACTAGATCGTCATCTAGTCGGTCGGTGAACCTTCTTTGACCGACTAATTGATCGACATGGCTGAGCTGAAATGAGTTAGGACATCTAGTCGGTTCATGAAGAGTTGCCGACCGACTAGATCGTCATCTAGTCGGTCGGTGACTCTACTAGAACCAACTAAGATGCACTAGAAGCCGAGGGAAGAAGCGATAGGCTTCGGGAAAGTTTCTAATGGCTTCTAAGATAATCCTAGCTCTAAGATATGAGTGATATGAAGATAGACAAGTAAGAATTACTCAAGGCTTAACATTCTATAAATCGAAGCGAAAAGACTATGAATAAAACCTTAAGGAACGGTCTTCGAAAGCTTCGATCAAATCTTCATGACTTCCAAAAAGGTCCAAAAGCTTCAACGAAGCTTTAGGCATTGAATACGAGCTTAGAGAAGTCTTAAGATGTCGCTTTGAGTGTTCTCGTGAATTTGGCGACGATCTCCATAACTGCACTCACAAAATTGTTAGTTCATGATATATTTATGTTTGCTCATCATCCAAAACCAAATCCGGGGAGTCCAATACTCAACATCATCATCAAGATAATCAAGAATAAAACTGAGACTAAAACATGTAGAGTCATTAATGTGATGATGATCATCAAAACAATATTGGTCTTAATGGTCAATATCCAACATTAAGTGTTGCTAATGAGTTTTATGATATTTATGAGTGTAGGTAATTAAGTCAACATGTTCAACCAATCCACTCAAGCTCATAAGAATTGATGATTCGGAGACAACGCTCGAAGGTTGGAGCATCAATGAATTTGGAGCTCAACATTGAAGAATTTGGAGATCAACATGAAGAATTTGGAGCTCACCCAAGGACTCATGGTGTGCAAAGCTTCTCAAGACAAGCTAAAGAGCAAATGAATGCATCAAAACTCCAAGTATTGTGTGAGTGATGTATTTTATTTGTAACTTGTCTTAAAATGCTAAATTCATTAAGTTGAAACTTGCACACACTTAGAAAAATGTTTTCAACTCTAGAAAAATGTTTTTAAATATCGTAGAAATGTTTTAAAAATATTTTAAAATCATTTAGATGGTGTATCCCTTAGTTTTCTGATAAAAAACTATGTATCAAAAAACTCATATCAGAAAATTGGTCGACTTGTGATAACAAAGAAGTCGACCAGTGAGCAATTGGCTGCTCAAGAGACTTTTTGGATCTTACAGGAAGTCGACTTGTGATCCAGGGGTTGACCAGTAAATGTAATGGAGTCGACTTCCAGTCTCCTACAACTCAATTTGACCTACCTTTTGACTAGTTGTTGGAGAGACGTTGGAGGACAATTTTGAAAGTCTGTTTTGTGCAGATTTTTCTCTTATAAATAGAGGGTTGGCTAATATGTTTTTCATCATTCATTGAACAATTTTAAATCTATTTTCAAGTGATTTTAAGATCTCTAAGCTCTTAAAGTTTTTCTTAAGGTCTTTTTTGAAATCTCTCAAAGATTTTAAGCATTCTTTGTTTTCTTGGCCTTACTAATTGTGAGTAATCTTGACTTCTTTGAGATCACAATTAGATTTTTTCTTTAGCCACACATACATACTCAAATCTTCAATCTCGGTGGATATATGAAGGTTGTAACTCTCATCTTCAACAGGTGTAAGTTGAATCCACACAAGGGAGTGGTGGTGAGTAAATTGTATTGGTTGTTGTATTTATTAGAAACGCTTCTTGTGTGAGATTCTCATTTGGTAATGTTGGTACTGTTGTTGGAAGTATTCTTATTGGAGAAGAGGCATGGTTGTAAAAGCCCTCAAGTTGTTTAGCCAAAGGAAATTCTCTATTGAGAGAGACACTTAGTGGATGCTGGACTAGCCCAAGGAGTGGGGGAACCATTGTAAAAATATCGTGTGTTTATGATTGCTACGGTCTCACACTCTCATCCTTTATATTTGCATATTGTGTTGAATTTCATTGTGTTTATCTCTTTCATTACAAATCGTAGAGTTTTGTTGATCAAGTACCAAGTGAGGTAACTCTCATAGGAGACTTAAACATACTTAGAGGGATTGAATTTTAATTTGTGATTATTTTCAGATAACATTATTTACACACCTAGGGTGTTTGCTTGCCATCTACAATATCCTCCAACACATGGTATCAGTGCTATGGTTGATTGAATTCCATCAACAAGAAGATAATAAATGTTTGGATTCAGTCAAAGCTTGAACAATCCTTCATCTTTCGATAGAACCAACTATCCATTTTCGAAAAGAAGAATGTAGATATTTCTCAAAGCCCAGAATATTTGTTGGATATTGAGTAATCCAAGTACAGCTTTGATGATGATTAAACAACTAAAGGTACCAATCTTAATTATTGAGTGTGCAGGTTATAAAGATTATTTTTATAAGATGAGTTCAAATGAAAATTTAATCAAGACTTTTGGTGCATGCTCAAAGCAATGAAGACATTAAATTCGAACATGAGGTTAAGATAGACGTGGAGGAAACCCCATCAAAGGCAACATGAGCTCAAGCTTCTAAGGTATTGAGATGGATGACTTCATGCTACATCCAGTCAAAATGGTATATCTTTGGTATATTTTGTGTTTTAGTCCATGTCCTTAGAATTTATGTAGGACTTTAAGATTGAAGCTCCACATACACATAGAAAGGTATTCTTAATGCATAAAATTATTTTGAAAATATTTTGAATACTGTAAATAGTGTATCATACTCTCTTATGATGCAAATTCATGTATTAAAAGAGTAGTCGAATCTCTATTCTATATGAGTCGACAACTGATTCGGGTTGAATATTGCATATTTAACACCTCAATTAGCCCCATTTTGTGCATATATGATACGTATTTGGTCTCTAATACAATCATATTTTGAATATCGTCATTTATTAGAGCAGTCACTTGATTTAAACACAAAACAGCAATATATTGAGTATTTCTGCTCTTTTAGTATTTTTCATATGCAGATCTCGATCTCACGATTCCAAAAACTATTTATTTGTAATTTTCTGAGATATATACTAATTACTGTGAATTTTTAATGCAGAATACCAATTTAATGAAGAAATACGACCGAAATATGCTTGAAATACGGCATATATACGCCGCAGTACCGCTCGTTCCTGTCCACATGGCACTCATCCATGCCTTCCCACTCAATTGGACGGCACAAGACGTCACGTCCCGCTTCCCTAATATGGAAGGGGAGACGTGAGGAGGTCCGCTCAGACGTGGAGCTGTGAAGCTGCAGTCTGATAAGCGTCTGTAAAAATCTCGAAAAGAAACAGGTCCTTGCATTGCGACGAAACAACAACAACAATAAAGCAGATAAGAAAACATCCACCAGACATCCAACAAAATATCCCAAACATCACAGAAAGTCACAAAAGTACAAGTCTGAACAAGGCCTAAAGCATGGCCAAACAAAACAAAGAGATGGGTGCTATGCAACGAAACCTAATCAGCAACTATTGGGAAAACAACTACTAAAAGGACTCCAAGTGAGTCTAGGACTGGTCACTCGTGTCCTCGAACTCAGTCTCTGCAGGGACCTCAAACTCAGCGTCAACGAACTGCTCGTCCTCTGCTACCTGCTCTGTCTCAAAGCCTGACATGTGTCACCCAAAGAGAAAATGGCACATGTCAGCAAAAGTCTCCCAAGGGAAGCGGAGAACTTTTGTGCAAGGATACAAATATAGAAAAGCGACTAGCAGTTCTAAACATAATGAAAAGACATTGCATTTAAAGATTGTAACAATTTAAAATAACACGATGACATGCATGCACGTCGTAGCTGAAACTACGAAAAACACTGTTTCACGATTCATGAACACTAACTTGTCACTTTGTGCACATGGTTTACGCCTTTTGGCTGAAGTGGCTGTACGGGCACACTTCTACGCTCAAGTGATCGCTTAACCCTACCCCTCCACGTGGATCGAGTGTTGGTTTTCCAATAACACGTGCTCGCTTCTGGATCACGAGCCAGGAAGTGTTTTTCAATATGGCATAGGGTTGTGCCCGCAAAAGCAGGTGCCTAGCCTCAATAGCAATAACATTTGTAGCGTGTGCTACTCAATCACGAAGAAACATATGATGCATGACATGACATGGGATGAACAGTTAAAGTGCGTACAGTTAATTGAAAATTAAACATGACATGGCAGCATGAATGAAAGCAGTAAAAGTGTCGGATCTAGCTTCGTTGTCAAGCTAGATCAAGAGTGGTGTCGGATCTAGTTTCGTTGTCAAACTAGATCAAAAGGGTCGTCTAGGCAGCTATCATTTCACTGTCTAGTCTCTTTTACGCTAACAAACAAATTGGCCTAAATACGTGGCCTAAAACATTTACTGGCAAGTATCACTTGCCTGTTTCCGGTGGTATCGGTTGTCGTGGGTTCGTCTGGACGGGTACTACGTTTTGGCACGTCCGGTTCTCTGTTTTGGTTAAACACAGAGTTACAATCTGTTTAAACATTAACTAATAAAACTGTGACTGAAATTAATTAGCTATTATCACTTAACCAATTATTACACCATGGCTTATTAACTTATCTATTAATTTAATTATACTTAAACTTTATATACTCAAGGCAATAATTCCCTTTCTACCTGCCACTTTAACTCTTCTATCCTCTTTCTTTAATAAGACTAACTTAACTCTCTAATACTCTCTCTTCTCTTTATTATTTCATACTGTCAATTACTTTATATCCTCTTTAATAAGGCTATCACATGGCATTCATTATTTTTTTTAAAAAATAAGGCCAAGGCCCTCCTCTTATAATGTTCTCTGTCACAATCTTTATTTATTAACAAACAAACACAAGACTTTCTTTCTCTGTTTATCTCTCAGGTCTCTCTCTCCCTTCCTTATGCTGTCAGTTCTCGTTTCTTCATTTTTTTGTTTTCAAAACTTGCAGCAACCCAAAAAACAAAGGCACACGAACAAAGGGAGGAGGGCTGACTTCTTTATTTATTACAATACTCTCCCTTTCCCATACTCTTCTTAATACCCATCTTGTCACTACCCCCTTTCTCATACTGTATTTATCCAACCTCCTCTTTTAATATTTCTCAGGCTCCCTCTCTTCTTCTTTACTTCTGTTTGCTCTCTCTTTTTCATTTTTTTTGTTTTCATAAACCAAAGGTTGCAGGTAGCTGGGAACACAAGGGGAGAGCCTCACACGAAAACAAAGGGGGGATGGGTCTCACCTACGCACGACGACGGGAGGAGCTGACGGTCGGACAGCGCGGCTGGAGGGGAGGTTCGGTGGTCACCCTGGGCGGTGGCTCCATGGCGGACGGCGCGCGCTGAGGTTGCTCCGGCGATCGGCACAGGCGGATGGGTGGCGCAAGGCGATGGCTGCTCCCTGGAGGTGGCGCGCGCACGGTGAGGGTGTGGGGCTAAGGGAAGTGAGGAAGGGGGAAGAAGGACGAAGGTTTGATTGGGTTGTAAATATGAAATTATTTTCAGATTTCTTCTTGATTCTAGGTTTCTGATTTCTAAAGCTTGGATCTGAGATTTGATTCTTTGATTTCTAAAGTTCTCTATTTCCAAATTTCGGTTTGGGGATTGAGATTGGGTTTTGATTTTGTTTTTTGGGAAGGATTTGGGAAGCTGAAGTTTGATTTTGTGCTGAAATTGGTTTGAGAATTTGTAGAGGATGATAAACAGGTTTCCTTGGGGAGTTTGTTTGCTGGTTGAAATTGTTTGCAGGGGAAGAGAAGATGTTGACGGTGATACTGTTATAAGAACAGTGTGGGAGACAGTTTGATGGAGGGAGGAGCTGGACGTAGGAATGGCAATATTACGGGGCGGGGCGGGTATTTAACTACCCAAGCTTGCCCCGACTCATCTACAGGCCGGGGCGGGGCGGGTCGCGGGGCGGGTTCTTTCTTACCAAAACTGGGTCGGGCCGGGTCGGGCCGATCGGGTTGATCGCTCCGGAATGTGACCCAAAGAACGGTTGTAGTTTTACCGCAAGCGCACGGTATAGCGGCGAGCGGGTTATCGAACACAAGGAGGACGAATGACCGTGCTTGTTCTAATCAACCTGGCTATTTAAGAAGAGAGAGATTTACCTTTGGCGATCCTGTCACAATCGTCAGACAAAGTACGGAAATATCAAATCAAATAAAGAACGTCTAGGGAATGGGGAATTCCCGCTACTCACCGCATATCGTCAATGTGGTTCATCGGTATCAAAATTGCTAGAATAAGATTTTGGATGAACTAGTTGCAACTGAATGTAGAACCAAGCTCACGCTCTCGCGCTGTTGCCGGTCTATAGCTATCCTAGGTTCGGGTCCAATCTCTTGCAAACCCTAGCCTAGGGAAGCTAGCATTAGGATCAACATCATCGTTCAATCGCGCCCCGAGCCCACTCTCGTGCAAACTCGGCCCACGACCTAGGTTGGGATAGTTCCTACCCGTCCAATCTATTGCAAACAGGTATCGGCACGGAATTGCAACCGGAAACCCTAGTATCGGTCCAATCTCTTGCAAACCGATACTTCAGAAATTCGATTCCAACCCAATTCGGATTTCTAGGGTTTCCTATCGAATTGTGATCCAATCTCTTGCAAATCCCAATCGGTATGAACTCCTAGCTATTCGTAGTAAATCGCTCCCAAACTAATCCCTAATAGCAATTCTAGCAAAATTTCTACCAATTCATCACAAATATGAAATTGGGCTCGTAGGGTTCATCCCCACGCCCCAAGACGTGGAGACTACTCACAATTCATAGCACAAACACAAAAATAATCAATGAAATTAACAAGAGAATTCATCACAATATTGAGATAAGCAATAAAAATAGAATTTTTAGGAGAGAGAGACACAAACCAATGGAGTTCTTCAAATAATCCAACAAAAATCAACTTTTGTCTCCTCTCCAATCACAAGAATAAAGCTAAAAATTTAATCTAAAAAGCTGCAAAAATCTAAGAGGAAAAGCTCTCAAAACTAGGGTAAAAACAGGGGTTAAATACCCCCCAAAATCGTCCAAAAACTGTGACCAAAATACCCCTGCGCAGCCTGAAATCCGCAATTTTCGCTACAGGCAGCGCGTCGCACTCGGCCGAGTGACAAAAGTCGCTCGGCCGAGTGAGAAACCCTGTAAATTTCCAGTAAGTCTTGATCTTCAGGGGTCTTCACTTCGGAGGCGGCTCGGCCGAGTGAGTTGTCGTCACTCGGCCGATGGCTTCTTGGTACTCGGGCGGTCGGGATTATCCACTCGGCCGAGTGGGTCTTCTGAAGCTCAGGCAGCCGAAAAACAGTAAGTTGGCGATTTTTGAATGGCTTCGTCTGGGTGCCACTCGGGCGGACGGGATCTCGTCACTCGGCCGATGTGGTCTCCGTCGCTCGGCCGAGTGCACATATGAATCGTGTCTGATCTGGTCGGCCGAGCGGTGTCTCGCTGGTCGGCCGAGTGACTCCTTCACTCGGCCGAGTGGGACACCAAAAATGCCCAAACAGCTTGTTTTGGCCTCCTCGTCGCTCCTGCGACGTCCTTTCTTCTTCCGCTCCTCTCCAACAGCAAAATACCCCTCGGGGAGGTCGTCGGTGACACTCTGGAGTAGGCGTATCTCGAGATCACTCCAAATCGCTCCAAATCACCTGAAATACGACAAAAACAACAAATCGTGAAAAGCATCGCAATATCGTCGATATATCGTGAAAAACATGATTTGGGCGATCCAAATGGCATGCAAACATGCGGGAAAAAAGTGTAAAATAAGGAGTGATCAAAATCCCCCAAGCTTACCTCTTACTCGTCCTCGAGGAAGATAAGTAAAAGGCGAACCCGGTGGATTCGGAAAACGAAAAAAACGAAGAAGAACGAGAAACGAAATAAGAACAAAGAATAAAGAAAGAAGCGAAGAGGGAAACTGCTAGATCATTTTCTCAGGACGTGGGTTTCACTTACTCACATTGCATGCTCCGAATGAAAAATACATGTCAAAGAGTTTTATTTTGATATCATAGTATATTAGTGCAAATAGAAATAGAAAACCCACGAACAACGATATAATCATAAAAAACAGAATAGTTTTAGAATTAACATCGTCTGAATCATTTAAAGCGGTATACACATCGCAGATCACACACTTTTCAATTGAACGCTTTCTATGAGGAGTATACGAGTATCACACAATAGAATAGAGAGAATAGAAAAGTGTGGATTTCATGATATGAATGCTAGGCTTAGATTTCTGGACTTCGTAAAGCTAAAAATAATCTCACCGAGTATAGAATATTACTTAGCCTAGGTTGTCGTGCAACGTCAAGTAGTCACTCTCTCACACATCAATGGATTCTCTTCCCCAAGCTTATCTATGAGCATGGTGGCATAAAAAAATATTCACATCCCCATTTTTATAAAGCTCCAAAAGTAATAAAAATGAACACGAAAAGAGAGAAGAAAGAAAGAAAGTGAGATGTGATCTTTTATTGAGGATTTTTCCTCTTTTCTTTTTCCTTTTGCTCTTTTTTTTGTTTTTTTTATTTTTTTAAAACATATATACACAACGATCCCAACTCAAAGAGAGATAATGATATACAAGAATATTTTCTCTTTTTTTTGGTTTGGGAAATTTGGAGCTAGGAATTAGTAGCGGGGGAAATGCCATATAATAGAATCGCTACGGGGAGATTCACCAATGATTTTAAAAGTAGAGAAATGATGTTCAAGATTTGTGGAGAAAGAAATAAATATATCTCTCGGTGCACTCTATAAGACATGCACGACAACTTCAGCATGGTAATCTAATCTACTCAGTTTCGATCACAAAAAAGCTAACTAATCCAGATTTATCATAGCTAACATCATTCAATCATCCTGAAGTGAAATGTACAAATCATGCATATAGAAGTGATATAGGAAAAGAAATCGATACTCCAGATATAGGCATTCAATGCGTGAATCTTGGTGTGTTTTCTGCGATAGCATACATATGAATATTCAGACTCAGCTAATAATTAAACTTCATCCATTTTCATGTGGAAAAAGTGTGGGTTACTATCTCTAGATGCAAGGCAAGTCATAGCAAGTGATATCAGAAATAAAGTCTAAGACATGACAAATAAAGCATGCAAATAGAGTAAGCTAACTCCACGTCATCATCATCATAGAAAAGTCATCTCTAGCATGAGATGAAAAAAAGAAAAAGGAAATAAAGATAAAGGGAAAATAGAACTATTTACAATGCAGCACACAGAAAAATAAGAAAAACGTGATGCATGGTAAAATAAAAAGAAAAATGATGAAAATAAGTGCAAAAGCGGAAAATGGTGGTAAAAACTAAAAATAAAGGTGGCAAATCGAAAAAGAACGTGAGAACTCACTCCCCCAAGCTAAATGGCACAGTGTCCTCAATGTGCAAAGTGTGGCACACCGAGAGACAAGTAATGGGAGGGGCAAGTGAGGATGCATGCATAATGAAAAATAAGAAAATAATGAAACAGAAAAGATGATGCGGACATGATGCATGCAGAAATAGGAGTGATACAGATATAAAGATGTGACACCAAAAACTCTCCCTCTCTCCCTAACAAAAAAGATATACGTGTTGTGAGTTGAGGGAAGCCTTTGGCCTCCCCCCTCAACATCTCACCATTACTCCCCACTAAGTTAGTGGGGAGTCCCTTGGACTCCTAACTCATCATGAGATTTCTATAAAAAAAGTATCATGGATATTCGCCATGGTTAATTCTCTCCAATCTTCTTCTAACACGTTATCAGCACCTATGCTCTTATCTTTTTTGAGCTTTCCATCCCGTCTCCTCTCAAAAATCCCCAAAATGCGCGAAGGAATCTTTTGTTGCGGCTTACCGTTGCGACGAAGCTTTGCGGGAATTTTTCATTGGAGCGTATCGGGAGCGGAACTATCTACAGATTTTTATTTACACGATCTTCCCTAGATCTTTGATCTAGAGGTAATTTCTTTTCGATCTCGTAGATACCTACATAATGTAGTAAGCGAAGATTTTACATAGCCAATTCTATAGGCTTGTATTACTCTTCACCATTTTGATAATCATTTTAAAAAACAATAACCCAATAACCCTTTCGGCTACCCCCGTAAGGGGGACCTATGGCGTTCCGCACACCCTCCCCCACGCAGGAGGGGGCCTCTGGCTTATCATCCCCCTGAAGCTAATTATTTTAGGGAGGCTTCAATTTCTAAGCTGAAAAGAAGGCTCAGAAAATATCTCTTAAATGGCCGGTCACACTCCATATATGCTTAAATGGCCGTAAATAAACTACCATTTAAGCATAAGCTCAGAATATATATATATTTCAGTTTATATATGCTATAGGCCCTGAAGCAAATATCTCTTAACCATGGCTAATTAATTTTGAAGCTTAGCCTAAAATTAATTATTATAAAGCTGAGCCAAAGAGGGGGCCTGCCGTTTTCTGCAGCGGGGGGTCCCGTCGCCTAGCCGCCCTCCCCGGGGGGATCTTGCTGCGCCGCTAATCGTGGCTTCTATAATCGGCCCGCAGGGGGAGGCTATTTTCTGCGCATCCTAGAAGGGGGCTCTGTTTGGTCTTTGGGTTTTGGGGACTCTTCAGATCCCCTAGCAAATTCGATTTAGAACTTATGTTAATATTACCTTAAAATTAAATTTTTTGATCATAACAGTCTATGGGCCAGCAGCCCAAAATTTTAATAAATTTGATAGCCTGTTTATTTGGGCCTGAAGCCTATTTGTAACAATGTAAATATGGTTTATGGGCCTGCAGCCCCATTTAGGCTAACAATTAACTTTGACTACCAACATTGGGCCAGAAGCCCAGTAAACCCAATTGCAATTTTTAATGTGTCAATTAGATTTTTAAAACTGGGCCTGAATCCCAGATACTAATAACATTTTAATATTAACTTATTGGGCCTGAAGCCAAGTTAATTCAATTGCTATACTTAATTTGTTAATTTTTGGGGCCTGCAGCCCAAATATAAATAATATATTAAAATGATTAATATTTTTGGGCCTACAGCCCCATTCAAACTATTAATTTATTTTAATTCCTTATCATGGGCCTGTCGCCCGGTCTTTCATATTGCTATAATAATAACACTATTGCATTATTATCAATTTATGGAATTTTAGGATTTTTTCAAAATATAATTATCCTACGGATCCTGCGACCGCTCTGCCGTTAGTAAACTAACCTAACGGTCTATGACGTCTCCCCGTGGTCCGAGAGATTATTATATTTTATAGTCTATTTTTCCATATTTTATATGCATGCGTTATATGCATGCGTGGTTGTTTATTTTGTGCCTGTAGCATTTATAAACTGCGTGGATGTTTATGTAAGCTAAAATGTGATTTTTGGGATCGGCCAATTTGATACCCTTTAAATTCCTTGCAATTTAATTTTCTTTTTTGAGAGAATTTGTAAGTGAGGATTATATGTATTTTTGTCAAAGACCGGTGCACCGACAAAATGAAGACGACGTCGTAAATTTGAAAATATAGGGACTCATTCTGGGTTTCCAAGTTGTACTTTTCTTTTCTTTATGGACTGTATATTCGGACTTTGGACTTTGTACATTTTTGGGTATCTGGCAGATCCCCACATTTTGCTTACTTTATTTGTTATGCGTGAATTTCAATTTTAGTTAATTCATGCTTATTTTAAATTGTGTAGATAAAATGGCAAAATTGGCAAGCGTCAATTTCGAAGTCCTTGACTCTGCAGGGAAGAATTACCTGAGTTGGCGAGTGGACCTGAAGTTCCACTTGCGTTCGATGGCCCTCCTTGGGTCCATTTTGGCTCCTTCTTCGGCCCCAGCAGCGGCCGATGCTTCTGCTGCATCCAGCAGCGGCACTTCCACCACTGTATCCGATGTAGATAAGGCGAAAGCCATAATCTACATTAGGAAACATATAGATCAGACCTTAAAGGCTGAATATTTAACGGTTGAGGACCCAAAGGACCTGTGGACAGTGCTGGAGGCACGGTATAAACATCAAATTGATGTTATATTACCGCGTGCCAGTTATGAGTGGGAAAACCTCAGACTTCAGGACTATATGTCTGTCACTGAGTATAATTCTGCACTTCATAACATCACCTCACGCCTAAAGTTGTGCGGTGAAGAAGTGACAGAACAGCGCATGTTGGAAAGGACATTTACCTCGTTTCACGAGAAAGATGCAATCCTCATGCAGCAGTATCGTGAACGCAACTTCACGAAATTCTCTGATCTGATCTCATGCCTACTTAGGACAGAGCAAAATCGAGACTTACTGCTAGCCACTCATAATTTACGTCCAGCCGGCACTGCCCCTATCCCTGAAGCCCACCACGTTTCTCCCCAGAAGTGGAAAAACAAGAAGAAGGCTAATAATAACAAAGGGAAAGTTGTGATGAAGAATGGACGAGGAGCTGCACCCCCGTCCAACAGCAACAATATAGGAAAGAGTTACTTCATATGGAAGCAAAAGAACACTGACCAAGTGTCACTTCCTAAGAAGAACTGGGATGATAAATGACATAGATGCGGCATGACTGGCCATTGGTCCAGAATCTGCTGCACTCCTCGCCACCTCCAGGAACTATATCAGGCGAGCCAGAAGTTTCTGCCTGAAACAAACTTGGCGGTTGTTCAGCCACCAATGATGTTCACTGCAAATGACTTCGAGAATGACGACCTGCTCGATTAAGCTTAATCTTTTATCTATGCATTTAAAATTCAATGTTGCTTCATCTTTAATTTGCTTAAGTACGAACTTTTATTTTGAATGTCTTTTTCATTGACTTAAATAAAATTTCGTTTTACTTATAGATGAAGTATGTAATATTGTGGACAGTGCCTCGTTGCACTGGTGTAGCATTGATATCGCTCCCACATACAACGAGACTATAAGATGCAAATTATCCTCTTAAACATATAGGAAATCTCCAATTTTCAAGGATATTTCATTTAAAGAAAATAACTTGAAAATCGTGGATAATATATATTGAATATCAATATGTAACTCGTCAAGATAATGGCCAGAAGACCATCTACTTACGATTTCATTGGACCCCCGTCGGGCCCTTATAATTACAGATATTCATCCTATAGAAAGCCAACTCGACTGAGCACCAGAAGTGCCTTTCTTTCCTATAGTTTTAACTCTGGCAAAACGGACTTGGTCATCCTGGATCAGCGATGATGGACGCATCATCAAATGAATCCATTAGAGAACCTGAAGATTCTTCAAAAGGTTGAGTTTTCTTGTCCCCCTTTGTCATAAGGGAAAACTAATAGAGAGACCTTCCCTCCTGAAAGTGGGTTTAGAGTCTCCTGGCTTCATTGAGAGAATACATGGTGACCTTTTGCGGACCTATTCACCCCGCAAATGGCCCATTTTCGGTACTTCATTACTGTACTGATATATGCATCTACTATATGGTCTTATGTGTGCCTTTATATTCACTCGCAACTTCGCTTTCTCAAAAGTTTATTATGTGGGTGAATTCACTACACATATATTTGAAGACTTGGCATTGATATTGAACATCCTGTAGCATGTTCATACTCATAATGGGTTATTAAAGTCTCTGGTAAAGAGACTCCAATGGATTTCACGTCCATTGTTAAATCCTAGTTGCATGTTGATGTTCAGGGACCAACACACTGCATTCCGCATCGTTTATCACGATACGGCCCACTAGTGGTCATATCTTATTGCTGATGCCGCTTGCTTATGGTTTACCACCAAGTCTTGATAAATGTGAATTTGATGAGCAAAGTCTCATTGAAATAGGCACTCAGTCTAAAATAAGCCTGAAGCTTCTGAGACCATATCATGGGACACAAAAGTCCTAATCTCGTTATGATTCACAAAATTTTTCTGTGTGAAGATGCGATCCAGAAGATCCTTCACATTCAGACTAAAGTACATCAATTGCCAGATAAATTTACGGACAACCAGAAGATTGTTCGTTCACACGTCCCTGCTGCCAACACGCCAGCTAGGATTGACATTCCCAAATATGGATGCAATCCACCGGCAGCAGAATTGGCTGTACCTCAATTGAAAAGAGGACGCCTGCCAGGTTCAAAAAATAAAGTTCCTCAAAAGAGGAAGATTCTTGGATATATTAAATTGATCCAACCACAGGATGCTGAGCTCAGACCAGTAACCTCTCCACTCCTAATTTCCCCTGCAGAGGAAACAACAGCAGAAAAATCATTATATTACGTACGTACTGGAGAGGTACTGGACAAATATAGCACAGTCGACGACGACGGTTTTGCTTTCGCTATTTCCGTTCACGTCGCTGAATACGACGATGACGTCAACCCACTTTTCTTTAGTGTAAATGCATAGAATGGCCAAAGTGGGACGAGGCAATAAGAGTAGAGCTGGACTCACTCTTGAAAAGCAAAGTCTTTGGACCAGTAGTCCATACACCTGAATGTGTAAAAACCTGTGGAATATAATTCGGATTTCATAAAGAAATTGAAATGAAGGAAATGTGATCATTTTCCTACTAAGCCTACACTTCTCTGAAAAAGCAAATACATGTAGCTCATGGACGTTGTGACTGCATATATATACGGCAATATAGATATAGAGATCTATATAAAACTTCCAGAAGGGTATACTCTACCCCCAGAGATGAAAGAGAGACGTAGAAACGTCTTCTCCATAAAGGCTACAAAGATCATTAGTTGATCTTAGCAATATTCTGCCTGTGTATCTTTTTCGAAAGATCGTTGACAGGATTTGTAATATTCGCCGTATATGTGGTCGACTTAAAGCTAATATGATCTCATGCAGAGACCATTTAGATAACAGATAGCTTTAAGCATACCTTGTAAATGAAAAACCTAGGTATAACAAGGTATTATCTCGGCTTATATATTTAACCCCTTCGTGGTGGAACCCTTTAATATCTTTCATACACTTGGAGTTTATGAATAATGATGTCTACTTGCATCCTATTAAAAATGGATACTTATGTATGACACCTTTCAGTAGCTGGAAGAGGGGGTGGACATTCTAGGTCCCGAAGAGCCTAACTCTAGTGTACTTGTTACACTTCTTTATCTGGCCAACTACACGTATCTTTGATAGAGCGTCTCCAGTAAAGTTGTTAACCAGATACAGTGTTGCCCTGGAGAGCAACACTAGACCAAGGATAAGCTGCTTCTGCGCAACTTCCAAGGGTCAAGGAATATATATCGCATATGCAGGTTTAAAGATCAACGCGATGACTACAACACAATAGGCCGGCCACCTCTTAAATATTTACACATCATCATCCAATGTCTACATCTTCTGAGAAGCTCATCATCCAAGAAGAAAGTATTAGAAACGCTCAGCCAGGTCCAACAGTACCTTGCAGACACACTGAAGACTGATTCAATGAATACTTTAGTGGCGTCATCTACCAAATTCGAAGAGCATTCCACTCTAGAACGCTACTGCTTTACTATAGCCGCTAGATGAGTGAAACTTGTATAAGATGAGTAATGATTGTATTTTCTTTCAGAACATGATGGATGTATAGACGAATAGGAGATGATTGTATAGATACATAGAAGATCTATAAGCCTGAAGCTTGTACAGATCAGGGGGAGTCACTCGATAGTTGTACTCTTTTCCCTTAAGCTGCTGGTTTTTCCCACTGGGTTTTCCACAGCTAAGGTTTTAACGAGGCAACCACAGTGGCTCTGGATCCAGAAGTATCCACCCCATTAGCATAACAAAGTCTGAAGTATTCATATGCTTAACCCAAGGTAATGGAGAGATGAGGGGGAGTGTTGTGAGTTGAGGGAAGCCTTTGGCCTCCCCCCTCAACATCTCACCATTACTCCCCACTAAGTTAGTGGGGAGTCCCTTGGACTCCTAACTCATCATGAGATTTCTATAAATAAAGTATCATGGATATTCGCCATGGTTAATTCTCTCCAATCTTCTTCTAACAATATGAAGATATATATAGAAAATGCGTATCATAGAAACAGTGAGGGGAGGGGGGTGGATAAAAGTGCATCAGGACCCAGCAGAGACGGGCAGCACAACGGCAAAAAGAAGCGATGGCATCAAGAGTGCCTAAGAAGGTGGGGCTGCGCCGGCTCCGTCCTGAGGCGGAGGAGGAGGAGGTGGTAGTGGCTGCTGGGCGGGGGTGGGTGTGGGAGTGGAAACAGGCTGAGTGTGTGTGGGAGTGTGGGTGGGAACCTGCTGGATGGGTACGGGTACACGGGGGAGACGCTCCAGGACCTGGGTAAGGCAGTAGTGAATCTGCGGGAGCAGGTCAAAGCGGCCAGCCATCGCGGAGACGGTGGAGGACAGGGTCCTAAGGTCGCCTCTGAGGCCACTCACCGCCCCCTCGAGAGCACGAATGCTCTGAAGTACAGTGTCAAGGGGAGGCGGTGCAGAGGGACGCACCGGTCGGGGCTGGGCAGGTCGGGGCTGGCGTACTCTGGTGGCGTAGGTGACGGGCTCAGCAGGCAAGGGAACAAAAGGGGCTGCACTCACAAGTGGGGGCCTGGCCTCAGTGCGAGGCTGGGCAGGACGGTGAGAAGTGGAGGCAGCCGCAGCGAAAGAAGAATACAAAAGTGGCAGCGAGGCGGCCAGAGAGGTCGGTGGCACAGAAGTGTGGACAGACGCCACGACACTCTCGAAAAATACAGCAGCGGTGGAGACAGAGGCGGAGACAGAGGTCTTAACGGCGGTGGCAAAAGAGGGCTCTCTGCACTCAACTATGGTCGGCGGTCGCTCGGGTGGGGCAGAGGAAACGGGCTCAGCAGACAGAGGGCCAGTGGTGGTGGTGACAGACTGGGAAGCAGTGGAAGTGGGCTCAGCTAAGGTACTCCCGACACCGACAGCAGTGTGGACAGAGGTGTCTGGAGCATCGGAAACATCGGGGATAGGCTGAGGGGCCACGGGGTCAACAGGGGCAGCAGGCTCGGCAGGTGCAACAGGGTCAGCGGGGGCAGCGTGTGCCTGCTCGGCCTCCTCGGCCTCGAGCACGTAAGCGGTTGGGATGAGAACATCCATCGCAGGGAGCCAGTCCACATGGGCCGGTGCAATCTGAGTCCGAGCTAGGCTCGGAAGAATCATGTAATCGGCACGGTAAGGGCCGTGCAGCCAGACCCAGTGTCGCTCACCGTGCGGACGAAGCATCTTCATCCGGGCCATAACATCAATCGACAGAGAAGTGGGGCCCGGTGCTCGTCGCAGGTCGTCAGGGAAGTCCTCGCCGGTCATAAGGGCAAGCAAGGTGATCAGGCCGCCGCAGCATATCGGTGAGCGAGCGCCCACCGATACAATGATGCGGTCCAAAAACCAAGCCGTAACATCAATCACGACGGCAGGGGCAAGCTCATCGCCATCCCTAGATAGAGCTCTGGGCCGGGTCATCGCGTAGAGCATGTAGAGCTCTGGCGTGGACATCGTGCCCGGTTCATATCTGGCCAAAAAGGTCGTCGCCATAAGGCGCTGAGCTATACGGAGGCAGGGGTGGACAATGGCCGAGGCCTTGGCCCTACTAGGGTCAAAGGCAGCGTGAAGACCCGTAATCCGGGCCCAGAAGGCACCGGTGTCGAATGAAGGTGGGGGGATATGGGTGGGGGTGTAACCTCGATCGGCCCCGGGGATATCGGGCCACGAGAAAAAGGCTCTCATCATACCGAGAGTGACCTGGCACTCCCGGTCCATGAACCGAAACGAGCATCCCTCGTCGGTCCGGGCGATCGAACTAAGTACCTCAAGTGTCGGACGGATAAACGTGTCCGCCGACACCTGAAAGAAATCTCGCCAGCCCACGTTGTCGTACAACGTGAGCATCCCCTCTAGTACCCCCAGGCGTCCTAGGTCGGCAAGGTGTGCAAACCTGGAGGGTACGATCGAGCGCTGGGAAATACGCTCGAAAGCGACGCGGTGTGCGTCGTCTCGGAACGTAATCCCGAGCGGCCCGACGAGTGGAGCCGGAGGTGGTGGCTGTGGAGCGGCAGGGAGTGGCTGTGCGGGCTGTGCGGGCTGTGCGGGCGCTGCAGGCTGTGCGGGGTGTGCGGGGCCTGCAGGCTGTGCTGGGTGGGTGGTGTGTGTGGCGTGTGTGGGGTGTGGTGGAGAAGGCGGAGGAGAGTCCTCCAACTCGTGGGAGGGGCCGGCATCATCCGACCGCTTCCGCTTGGCGGAAGCTCTCTTCGACCGCGGCCGTGTCCGGGGCGGCATATGGGCCCCGAGCGCGCGCCGAAAAACGTAAAATGTGCGGCGTGCATAAAATAAAGGAAAGAGTGTACCACGACACGCCGCGAGTGCAAAGCAATGGAAGCGTGCGAAGACGACGCCTCCACGCAGCCCAAATCAGTCCCGAGAAGCTCCCTTGGGCTCCCCTAAGCTCCCAAAAATAACCTGCGCATGAAATGGAGATATCAGCGGGTAATATTCAAAACGTATGGGGAATTAGGGATATAATAGATAGAAATAGAAATCAATTTGGGTTTGGGGTTCGTTAAGCACATGGATCCTCGAAAAACACACAAAAAGAGGAGAAATAGGCTAAATAGCGATACCGGAGGTGGCCGGAGACGTTGGCCGGCGGCGGCGACTCGGGCGAGGCGCGGCGGAGCTCGGCCGGCGGTGGCTGGCCGAGCGGCGGCGCGAGGGTCGACGGCCGGGCGAGTGGGGGCGCGAGCGAGGGGAACGGGCGAGGGAGCTGAGGGGTCGCGGGTGATCGTGATTTTTTCGTTTCAAAAAATGTGCCCCCCCTCGGCCCTTTATATAGCAAAAGTTACGACTCGGCCGAGTGACTAGGTCACTCGGCCGAGTGAGATCAATGGAAAATTCCTCCCCGCTTACGCTTCGGCCGAGTGGCCTTGCCACCCTCGCCCGAGTGGAGTAAGTCCATTCGGCCGAGTGGCTCAAGCTACTCGGCAAGACTCGCCCTAGGAGCGTATCCGTTTTACTCGGCCGAGTGAAAATATATACTCGGCCGAGTAGCAGTTATACTGAAATCAGGAAAATAAACAGAGAGTTGGGTACAGCAGACTTCCCTCGTTCGTGAGCGGCTCGGCCGGACGAACTTGTGTGCTCGGCCGAGTGACTAGTATACTCGGCCGAGTGAGCCTTGTCTTCTGCTGTTTGTCTTCGTTTGGGCTCTAAACTCCGTCTTTCTTCCTCCAGTCGATTTCATCTTCCTCCTAAGCATCGAACGCCTTCCTGGGGCGCTCCTCGTCGTCTCGTGCATCCTCCTAAAGATAGGTACCTCATTCCCCTCTCCTGTCAGGAAAAATAGGACCCGTTATCGCAAAATTTTTGGGCGAACGACTCAAAACACTAAAAATTTCTAAAATAAAAATAAAAGAAAAATGAAAATAAAGCAATAACCGTCGGGTTGCCTCCTGACAAGCGCTCGTTTAAGGTCGTGAGCTCGACCCCCTATGATTTTCAATTAATGCGGGATGTTTGGTGCATATGAGATGCACCCATCAAACTTTCTGGGGAGAACGCTTGGATTCGGAAGTTGCGGCGGCGTGTTCTCCCTCGGTGGTCTCCCGTCTCAAATAGTGTTGGGGGGAGGCTCCCCCAAGCTAGTGTTTGCTCCGGTCAATGGCTTCACCGGTGACGCCGATTTCCGTATCGGTGGAGCTTTCTTCGGAGACTTCAATTTCGAGAGCTTGCAGAGCTCTCAAATCCTTGCGACATCAGCGTCGCCTTCATCATTTTCAGCGGAGAGGTCGGGTGAATCAATTCTCTTCTCATCTTGGCCTAAATCCGGGCCTTCCTCGAAATCCTCATCGAATAGAGCGCCGATTGAGTGAGGGATCGCCTCTTCAATTACCTCATCAAGGAGGTCCATGTAGTCAAGCTCCTCGTGGTAAGGCATGTGTTTCATAGCCTTAGGAATGTGAAGCTCCACCTCGATGTTGCCGACGTTCAAAGTTAGGGTACCTTCTCGCACGTCAACAATCACACCGGCGGTGGCGAGGAACGGGCGTCCAAGTATCAATGACGTATCTCCATCCTCCTTAACGTCCATGATCACGAAGTCACATGGCAAGCATATTCCCCCCGGGACTTGTAGCAGGATGTCTTCGGTGATCCCTACCGGCCTTGTTATTCGCCCGTCGGCCAATTGTATCCACATGTCGGTAGGTTTCAACTTCGTCTCGGTGTTTAGCCTTAGGAACATGGAGAGAGGCATGAGGCTTACACTAGCCCCTAAATCCACCAACGCCTTTTGAAGAGGGACGCCGCCCAAGGTGCAAGGAATTCGAAAGCTACCCGGATCTTTGAATTTGGCCGGCTCCTTTTCTCTCTTGGTGAACCAAGAGCCCTCCTCGGCTAGCATAATCTTCTCCTTCCTCTTTCTCCCCGAAATCAAATCCTTTAAGAATTTAGCATATGTGGGGATCTCCACGATGGCGTCGAGGAAGGGAATGTTGAGGCTAACTCCTCTCAGATACTCGAGAACTTCGCTAGTCTTTTCTCCATTTTCGCTCTAGCAAGCCTTTGGGGGAATGGGACCGGTGGCATGAAGCGCCTCTCCTCAATCAATTGCTCCGCTCTAGATTTCTCCTTCTCTTGTGGCTCTTTCTCCTTCTCAACTTCAACTACCGGCTCAATTGGCTCCAAACTTTCCTCCACGGGCTCCTCGGTAGGAATCATGGCGGGGGTGGTATCCTTCCCGCCTCTAGTAGTAACGGCAACTACGGCATTGATGTGGCCGGTGTTGCCCCGTGGGTTTTGCTCGGGTTGCGCCGGCAATTGTTGGGTATTCCGATTGAGCAACGCCAATTGCTCCGATATTTGAGCTACAACGGTTGTAAGGGAGTCTTGCCCCGCCTTCAAGGTAGCATTGACCTTCTTTTGCTCGACCATAAACGCCTCCACTCTAGCTTCGAAGTCGGATTGTTGTTGAGCTTGTGGAGGGTTTTGATTTTGATTTCTCCACCCTTGATTGTATCCGGGCGGCCTATAAGGTGGAACTTGTTGCTTCGGTTGGAAGTTTTGTTGTGGAGGCCCCCTCGGCGGATAGTGTTGTTGTTGGGGTGGTGGTGGTGGTCGGGCTTGTTGAGGTGGTTGTTGTGGCGGGTTCAAAGCTCCTTCATTGTTGGCGTAAGAGAAACCGGGATGATTTCTTGTGGCCGGATTGGCCCAATACCCTTGGTTCCCCGCGACATATTGTACTTGCTCCAAGGATCCTTCTCCTTGCTCTCCTCCCACATACATGGCTTGAGATTGGTCTTGCCAATCACACATTTGGTTCGTTGGTGCGGAGGTGGAAGGGGTTCCTTGGGGCTCCGTGATAAACTTCTCCAGTCCCTCCACTACCTTGTGGAGAGAATCAAACTTGCTTGTAAGCTCCGCTACGGCCTTCGCCTCATAGATACTAGTTGGCTTCAAGGAGGACGTAGAGTGTCCTCGCTCATCGCCCCATTGTTGATTGTTTGAGGCCATCTCCTCAATTAGGGCCGTAGCTTCTTCGGGAGTCTTTGACAAGATAGCACCATTCGCCGCGGCATCAATAATTTGTTTGGTCCCCGGTTGGAGACCATTGTAGAAGCTATGAACTAGCTCCCAGTCTTCAATGATATGGTGCGGGCATTGATGCTGCAGATCTTTAAAACGCTCCCAAGCCTCATAGAGCGTCTCTTGGGGTCCTTGCTTGAAGGACATAAGAGCGCTCCGGATCTTCACCGTCTTGGAGGGCGGATAGAACTTATCAATGAATGCACTCACCAACTCGTCCCAAGTGGTAAAGACTCCCTCAGCCTGCGTCCTCAACCAATAGAGTGCCTTGTCTTTTAGCGTGAAGGGGAAGAGGCGCAGTCTGATGGCATCGATGGAGACCCCCGGCATCTGAAATGTGGCGCACTTCGACAAGAATAATTGGATGTGGTAGTGGGGATTTTCATGGGCATTCCCATGAAATGGATCCTGCTGCATCAGAACCACTAGTCCAGTCTTTAGCTCAAAGTTCTTGTCAGCCGCCAACTCCGGCATGGCAATGGATGAGGTCGTAGAAGAGGTCTTAGGCCGAAGCCTATCTCGAATATAAATTATCCTCGCCATTCTTGCCGCTAATTGGTCCGCAGTTTCCGGGTTGGTCATAAACCTCCCTTCCCGATCTTGTCTCCTCTCCGCTCTAATTCTCCGCGCGGTACGGTCGATCTCGGGATCAAATAATATAGCCTCAGGGTCCGCCGTAGATCTCGTGTACATGCAATGAGAAAACAGAGTTTCAAAGAAATGATTAGCATAATGGAAGGGTTAGGTAAAAGAAAAATAAAGAAATAAAATAATAATAATAATAAAAATAGCTAGGGTGGTAAGATCAAACGCAATCGCCTCCCCGGCAACGGCGCCAAAAACTTGATCGCTCTGGAATGTGACCCAAAGAACGGTTGTAGTTTTACCGCAAGCGCACGGTATAGCGGCGAGCGGGTTATCGAACACAGGGAGGACGAATGACCGTGCTTGTTCTAATCAACCTGGCTATTTAAGAAGAGAGAGATTTGCCTTTGGCGATCCTGTCACAATCGTCAGACAAAGTACGGAAATATCAAATCAAATAAAGAACGTCTAGGGAATGGGGAATTCCCGCTACTCACCGCATATCGTCAATGTGGTTCATCGGTATCAAAATTGCTAGAATAAGATTTTGGATGAACTAGTTGCAACTGAATGTAGAACCAAGCTCACGCTCTCGCGCTGTTGTCGGTCTATAGCTATCCTAGGTTCGGGTCCAATCTCTTGCAAACCCTAGCCTAGGGAAGCTAGCATTAGGATCAACATCATCGTTCAATCGCGCCCCGAGCCCACTCTCGTGCAAACTCGGCCCACGACCTAGGTTGGGATAGTTCCTACCCGTCCAATCTCTTGCAAACGGGTATCGGCACGGAACTGCAACCGGAAACCCTAGTATCGGTCCAATCTCTTGCAAACCGATACTTCGGAAATTCGATTCCAACCTAATTCGGATTTCTAGGGTTTCCTATCGAATTGGGATCCAATCTCTTGCAAATCCCAATCGGTATGAACTCCTAGCTATCCGTAGTAAATCGCTCCCAAACTAATCCCTAATAGCAATTCTAGCAAAATTTCTACCAATTCATCACAAATATGAAATTGGGCTCGTAGGGTTCATCCCCACGCCCCAAGACGTGGAGACTACTCACAATTCATAGCACAAACACAAAAATAATCAATGAAATTAACAAGAGAATTCATCACAATATTGAGATAAGCAATAAAAATAGAATTTTTAGGAGAGAGAGACACAAACCAATGGAGTTTTTCAAATAATCCAACAAAAATCAACTTTTGTCTCCTCTCCAATCACAAGAATAAAGCTAAAAATTTAATCTAAAAAGCTGCAAAAATCTAAGAGGAAAAGCTCTCAAAACTAGGGTAAAAACAGGGGTTAAATACCCCCCAAAATCGTCCAAAAACTGTGACCAAAATACCCCTGCGCAGCCTGAAATCCGCAATTTTCGCTACAGGCAGCGCGTCGCACTCGGCCGAGTGAGAAACCCTGTAAATTTCCAGTAAGTCTTGATCTTCAGGGGTCTTCACTTCGGGGACGGCTCGGCCGAGTGAGTTGTCGTCACTCGGCCGATGGCTTCTTGGTACTCGGGCGGTCGGGATTATCCACTCGGCCGAGTGGGTCTTCTGAAGCTCAGGCAGCCGAAAAACAGTAAGTTGGCGATTTTTGAATGGCTTCGTATGGGCGCCACTCGGGCGGACGGGATCTCGTCACTCGGCCGATGTGGTCTCCGTCGCTCGGCCGAGTGCACATATGAATCGTGTCTGATCTGGTCGGCCGAGCGGTGTCTCGCTGGTCGGCCGAGTGACTCCTTCACTCGGCCGAGTGGGACACCAAAAATGCCCAAACAGCTTGTTTTGGCCTCCTCGTCGCTCCTGCGACGTCCTTTCTTCTTCCGCTCCATTCCAACAGCAAAATACCCCTCGGGGAGGTCGTCGGTGACACTCTGGAGTAGGCGTATATCGAGATCACTCCAAATCGCTCCAAATCACCTGAAATGCGACAAAAACAACAAATCGTGAAAAGCATCGCAATATCGTCGATATATCGTGAAAAACATGATTTGGGCGATCCAAATGGCATGCAAACATGCGGGAAAAAAGTGTAAAAGTTATTAATGCCATCCATATGAATCCCAAATAAAAATTTTATTTTGTGAATTGGGAGAATTTTGATTTATTTGGTAATTTGGAATTGGGAATTGGCCAAATTAGGAAAACAGTGGAATAGAGTATGAGTTATGGGTTATTCGCTGAGTGCATGGTCCGCATCAAAATAGTAAACCTCTATAGTTTACCGGGGCGGGTCGGGTCGGGCCGGGGCGCATACAAAGCCCAAGCTTGCCCCGACCCGGCTGCGGGCCGGCTCGGTCCGGGTCAAAACCGGGTCGGGCCAGGCGGGTCAGGCCATTACTGCCATCCCAAGCTGGACGTGGGGGAGATTTGATGAGGCCTGTTGGATCTCACCAACAGGAGGAGGTGGGATTCAATGGGGATTTAATTAGTGTAATTTAATTAGGGTTAAAGCTGATCAATATTTGATTAGGAATATTTTAATCAGGGTAATTAATTACTCATGCCATGGTAAGAATAAAAAAACATCCGAGACGCACTCGCGTCGACGTACAAAAGAACTCGCGCACAAAATATCCGGACGATTAAAACGAAAAGTACGGGCACACACAATGATACGCCTAGAAAATACCAGCCGTTACATTCTACCCACCTAGAAAATACGTCTAGAAAGTCCTCGGAATTCTTATCCACTAAAGAGTAGGGAACAAATATGGATAACACTCCTGTATCTCATCCTCCCACTCCCAGGTAGACTCTCCTGGCGAGTCACGACACCACATTACCCTGACTAGATCAACAGTCTTGTTCCTGAAGACTTTCTGGCGTCGATTTAGAATCTCCACTGGTTGCTGTTTATACGTCAGATCCGGTCGAACTGTAATCTCAGAGTAGTCCACAGCATGAGAAGGGTCGCTGATATAACGACGGAGCTGGGATACATGGAAGACGTCATGAACTCCCTCTAAGAACGGTGGCAAAGCTAACCGATATGCTACTTCCCTAACTCTCTCTAGCACATCGAAAGGCCCAATAAATCTCGGACTAAGCTTGCCTCTCTTTCCAAATCGAATCACTCCTCGATTCGGGGAGATCTTCAGGAACACATGATCTCCCGACTGAAACTCCAAAGGACACCGTTTAGCATCTGCCCAATGCTTATAATGGTCCTGAGCGATCCGAAGTTTGTCTCTAGTTTCACGCACAACATCCACAGCCTCAACTATCATCTCTGGTCTCAACTGCTCCATATCACCAACGTCATCCCAACTCAGTGGCGATCGACATTTTCTCCCGTAGAGGGCAGCAAAAGGCGCCATGCCAATGCTCACCTGATAGCTGTTGTTGTAGGAGAACTCCACTAGGTGCAGATGATCCTCACACGAACCCTTGAGATCCAACATGCAAGCTCTCAACATATCCTCCAATATCTGAATAGTGCGCTCCGACTGTCCATCCGTCTGCGGATGATACGCAGTACTGAACTTCAGACTGGTACCCAGATTGGTCTGCAGACTCTTTCAGAACTGAGACGTGAACCTCGTATCATGATCTGATACAATGCTCACATGGACTCCATGTAAGCGCAGAATCTCCTATACGACATAATTCACATCACGACTAGTACTAGAAGGAAACTATTAAGGTATGAGTTAGGTCATTACCTCTATATACTTTCTTGCTAATATCTCCGTGGATTGTCCAACTCGGAAAGGTATAAAGTGCACAGACTTGGTCAATCGATCAATGATGACACAGATCGCGTCGTTCTGTTTGGTGCTCCGAGGTAAGCCAGTCACGAAGTCCATCGTGATGAGCTGCCACTTCCACTCCGGAATCGGCAGAGGTTGTAGTAATCCGGTAATGCGATGGTGTTCAGCCTTCACTTGCTGACACACGAGGCACTTGGCAACGCTACGTGCCACACTTCTCTTCATCCCATGCCACCAGAAATTCTGTCGAAGATCCTTGTACATCTTAGTACCTCTAGGATGAATAGAATAAGGCAAAATGTGAGCCTCATTCATCAACTCCTCTCTGATATCTTCGGCAGGTACGCAGATCCTACTACCATATCTCAAAGATCCATCCGCGTGAATCAGAAAATCTGTCCGAAGTCCTGCTTCGACTTGCTCTCTGATCTTCTTCAACTTAGCATCCCCATCTTGAGCAGTCTTGATTCGATCCACGACCGTCGATTGAATCTGCATGTTCATCAATGACGATGTGACTCCCGGTAGTACGGCTTCAACATTCATCCTTCGCAGATCCTGCTGCAATCTCCACTGAGCTGTGAGAATCATCACTTCGGGCAGTCGACTCAAAGCATCCGGAACGACATTCACCTTTCCTGGATGATACTGAAGATCGATGTCGTAGTCTGCCATCAATTCTAACTATCTACGCTGTCTCATATTCAGCTCCTTCTGGGTGAATATATATTTGTAACTTTTGTGATCAGTGAAAATTTTCACTTTCTCACTCAGTAAGAAATGCCTCCAAATCTTCAAAGCAAAGATGACGACAGCTAACTTCAAGTCGTGAGTATGATAATTCTTCTAATGGACTTTCAATTGTCGCGAAGCATAAGCGACTACATGACTGTGCTGGTGCAGAACGCATCCAAGTCCCTTGCCCGATGCGTCGCAGAAAATCTCGAAGCCTCCGCTTCTGTCTGGAATAGCTAAAACTGGTCCAGTAGTCAGTCTCTCCTTCATGGTAGAAAGAGATTGCTCACAAGAGTCTGACCAACTGAACTTAACATCCTTCCTCGTCAATCTCGTCATCGGCTCAGCTATTCTCAAGAAATCCTTGATAAATCTGCGGTAGTATCCAGCCTATCCAAGGAAACTCCTGATGTCTGATGCTGATCGACGTGTAGGCCATTCACTGACTGCTTTGACCTTCTCCGAATCCACTGAGATACCAGCTCCCGATACTACATGCCCATAAAATGCAATTCTATCCAGCCAGAATTCGCATTTACTGTACTTGGCGTATAGTCTATGGTGACGGAGCGTCTCTAACACCATCTTCAGATGTTCTGCATGCTTTTCCTCACTCTTCGAGTACACCAAGATGTTGTCTATAAAAATCACCACGAACTTGTCAAGGAAGTCGTAAAAGATACGGTTCATGAGATTCATGAACACAGCATGAGCGTTGGTCACACCGAACATCATGACAACGAACTCATAATGCCCGTACTTAGTCCAAAAAGCAGTCTTGAGCACATCTTCCTTCTTGACTCTGACTTGATGGTATCCGCTCTGGAGATCCAACTTTGAAAATACCTTCGATCCACCAAGCTGATCGAAGATATCATCAATGTGGGGGCAGCGGGTACTTGTTCTTCATTGTGATCTGATTCAACTCTCTATTATCGATGCACATCCTCCTCGATCCATCCTTCTTCTTTACCAGCAAGACGGGTGCACCCAGGGAGATACGCTGGGATAAATGAAACCCTTCTGTAGTAGCTTATCCAACTGCTTCCTCAACTCTTCTAATTCTGCAGGAGCCATACGGTACGGTGCCTTCGAAATCGGTTGAGCTCCTGGCATAAGATCGATGTTAAACTCCAATGCTCGATCGGGCGGCAGTCCAGAAATGTCTTCAGGGAAGACGTCTTTGAAATCTCTCAATACTACAGACTTCTCTGGTTCAGCAATCATAGATGCAATGGTCAAGTTCAGCAATCATAGATGCAACGGTCAATCGGTAAGGCTGGGCTCGGAACTTGACAGGTCCAAGCGAACGTCCTCCGCCGACAAACTCGAACACTGGGTGGACAGGAATTTCGAACACCACTTTCTTCCGGTGACAGTTGATCGTGGCATAAAAAGTTCCTAACCAGTCAATGCCGAGAATAGCATCAAAGTTGGATAGGCCGTGGACAATGAAATTAGCATATAATTCGTTTCCACTAATCACCAACGGGCACGGTTTACATCCCAGTGCAACCTTCACTACACCATTCACAGTTGTAATGTTCCAACACTTGGGAAGTGTATATGTGGGTATCAAGTGTTCGACTACGAACTTCCGAGATAGAATGCGCATGGAAGCTCCAGAATCCAACAGGGTTAAGGCCGGGTGAAATGAAACTAAGATGACACCTAAGGGTAACATGTAACTAGATTAACATGGATCTAACTAACCAAATATAATGGATAAATAAGGAAGACTAGTATAGAAGTTACCTGCAATAACTACGTCCTCAGTCTCTGCCTCTACCGCAGTCATCACGAAGGCTTGCTTCCTAGGCTGAACGGCCTACTGGAAAGCCTGCTTCTGGGGGATGAGAGGCGCTCCACGTCCAGCAGCCACTGGAGCTCTCTGCTGCTGAACTCCATCTGGTGCCTTCCACGGTTGCTTAGTTCTCGGACAGTCCTTCAATGCATGCGTAGCATCACCACAAACTAAGCACTGGCCCAAGAATCTCCTACACTGTTCCGTCACATGACCAGCCTTGCCACAAAAATGGCACATCTTCTGAATAGGCCCACCTGGCCTCTTGAACTGCACGGACTGATTAGGCTTGAACCCAGGCCTAACCACAGCTCTGTCCTGCTCCATAGGCCTCTTCCCAGCACTTGAATACTGCCCTCTCCTCTGATTGGCAATCAGCTCCTGCCTCTTAGCAGCTATCAGAAACTTCTGGTAAGAGTCTAAGTCTGAAGAGGACATCAGACTCTGCAGATCCAAGGATAAACCCTGCAAGAATCTCTGAGCTCGATCTTCAGCGGTCTGAACTAAATTTGGCACAAAGCGGCTCAGTCTCATGAACTCTTAGTGGTACTGATCCACCGTCAGATTTTCCTGCTTCAGATTAATGAACTGCTGCATCAGCTCCCTCCTGGCAGCTCGTGGGAAATACTCATCATTAAATCTCGCCTTGAAAGTGGCCCAGGGGATAGGCTTCACCAACATCTGCTCTTTTGACTCCCACCAACTGCGGGCATTGTCCTTCAGTTGCTTCTTCACTAAGTCAACCCATCCAGCCGGGTTAACCTTCGAGAGAAGCAGATTATCCTCCGTGTTCGTCATCCATTCATCCGTAGCTAATGATCCTTCTGACCCAGTGAAATATGACGGGCCCAGCTCCCGAAACTGCTTCGCTCCCGGCTGGAAGCGATGGGCATTCTGAAGCATGCCCTGCTGAACCTGCATCATCTGATGCATCATCTTCATCATCTCAGCTGTGGTGGGTTCTCTATCAGCATCTGCAACACGTCCTGCTCCACCACCAGATCCAGATCCACTACCAGCTCCTCGAGTAATGCGTCTACCGGCCATCTAAGACAAGGAAATGTTCAGATTAGACTTAATCATGACTCGAATGTTATGAATAATTAATTGGATGTTATTATCATTATTGTTATTCCGATATTTCGCAGATGCAAAGAGGACCTGCATGGGCCACCACTAAAACCTGTCACGCCCCGCTTCCCTAAAATGGAAGGCGAGACGTGAGGAGGTCTGCTCAGACGTGGAGCTATGAAGCTACAGTCTGATAAGCGTCTGTAAAAATCTCGAAAAGAAACATGTCCTTGCATTGCGACGAAACAACAACAACAATAAAGCAGATAAGAAAACATCCACCAGACATCCAACAAAATATCCCAAACATCACAGAAAGTCACAAAAGTACAAGTCTGAACAAGGCCTAAAGCATGGCCAAACAAATTAAAGAGATGGGTGCTACGCACCGAAACCTAATCAGCAACTACTGGGAAAACAACCACTAAAAGAGACTCCAAGTGAGTCTAGGACTGGTCACCCGTGTCCTCGAACTCAGTCTATGCAGGGACCTCAAACTCAGCATCAATGAACTGCTCGTCCTCTGCTACCTGCTCTGTCTCAAAGCCTGATGTGACACCCAAAGAGAAAAGGGCACATGTCAGCAAAAGTCTCCCAAGGGAAGCGGAGAACTTTTGTGCAAGGATACAAATATAGAAAAGCGACTACCAGTTCTAAACATAATGAAAAGACATGATATTTAAAGATTGTAACAATTTAAAATGACATGATGACATGCATGCACGTCGTAGCTGAAACTACAAAAAACACTGTTTCACGATTCATGAACACTAACTTGTCACTTTGTGCACAGGGTTTACGCCTTTTGGCTGAAGTGGCTGTACGGGCACACTTCTACGCTCAAGTGATCGCTTAACCCTACCCCTCCACGTGTATCGAGCGTTGGTTTTCCAACAACACTGTGCTCGCTTCTGGATCACGAGCCAGGAAGTGTTTTTCAATATGGCATAGGGTTGTGCCCGCAAAAGCAGGTGCCTAGCCTCAATAGCAATAACATTTGTAGCGTGTGCTACTCAATCACGAAGAAACATATGATGCATGACATGACATGGGATGAACAGTTAAAGTGCGTACAGTTAATTGAAA
Organism: Scilla litardierei; assembly: GCA_030789695.1. NCBI lineage: Eukaryota > Viridiplantae > Streptophyta > Magnoliopsida > Asparagales > Asparagaceae > Scilla > Scilla litardierei. The sequence goes on from CM061142.1 coordinate 547,589,542, forward strand.
ATTAAACATGACATGGCAGCATGAATGAAAGCAGTAAAAGTGTCGGATCTAGCTTCGTTGTCAAGCTAGATCAAGAGTGGTGTCGGATCTAGTTTCGTTGTCAAACTAGATCAAACGGGTCGTCTAGGCAGCTATCATTTCACTGTCTAGTCTCTTTTACGCTAACAAACAAATTGGCCTAAATACGTGGCCTAAAACATTTACTGGCAAGTATCACTTGCCTGTTTCCGGTGGTATCGGTTGTCGTGGGTTCGTCTGGACGGGTACTACGTTTTGGCACGTCCGGTTCTCTGTTTTGGTTAAACACCGAGTTACAATCTGTTTAAACATTAACTAATAAAACTATGACTGAAATTAATTAGCTATTATCACTTAACCAATTATTACACCATGGCTTATTAACTTATCTAATAATTTAATTATACTTAAACTTTATATACTCAAGGCAATAATTCCCTTTCTACCTGCCACTTTAACTCTTCTATCCTCTTTCTTTAATAAGACTAACTTAACTCTCTAATACTCTCTCTTCTCTTTATTATTCCATACTGTCAATTACTTTATATCCTCTTTAATAAGGCTATCACATAGCATTCATTATTTTTTTAAAAAAATAAGGCCAAGGCCCTTCTCTTATAATGTTCTCTGTCACAATCTTTATTTATTAACAAACAAACACAAGACTTTCTTTCTCTGTTTATCTCTCAGGTCTCTCTCTCCCTTCCTTATGCTGTCACTTCTCGTTTCTACATTTTTTTGTTTTCAAAACTTGCAGCAACCCAAAAAACGAAGGCACATGAACAAAAGGAGGAGGGCTGACTTCTTTATTTATTACAATAGTCTCCCTTTCCCCTACTCTTCTTAATACCCAGCCTGTCACTACCCCCTTTCTCATACTGTATTTATCCAACCTCCTCTTTTAATATTTCTCAGGCTCCCTCTCTTCTCCTTTACTTCTTTCTGCTCTCTCTTTTTCATATTTTTTGTTTTTCATAAACCAAAGGTTGTAGGCAGCTGGGAACACAAGGGGAGAGCCTCACACAAAAACAAAGGGGGGAGGGGTCTCACCTACGCACGACGACGGGAGGAGCTGACGGTCGGACGGCGCAGCTGGAGGGGAGGTCCGGTGGTCACCTGGGCAGCGGCTCCATGGCGAACGGCGCGCGCTGAGGTTGCTCCGGTGATCGGCGTAGGCGGATGGGTGGCGCAAGGCGATGGCTGCTCCCTGGAGGCGGCGCGCGCACGGTGAGGGTGTGGGGCTGAGGGAAGTGAGGAAGGGGAAGAAGGACGAAGGTTTGATTGGGTTGTAAATCTGAAATTATTTTCAGATTTCTTCTTGATTCTAGGTTTCTGATTTCTAAAGCTTGGATCTGAGATTTGATTCTTTGATTTCTGAAGTTCTCTATTTCCAAATTTCGGTTTGGGGATTGAGATTGGGTTTTGATTTTGTTTTTTGGGAAGGATTTAGGAAGCTGAAGTTTGATTTTGTGCTGAAATTGGTTTAAGAATTTGTGGAGGATGATAAACAGGTTTCATTGGGGAGTTTGTTTGCTGGTTGAAATTGTTTGCAGGGGAAGAGAAAATCGTTGACGGTGATACTATTATAAGAACAGTGTGGGAGACAGTTTGATGGAGTGAGGAGCTGGACGTGGGGGAGATTTGATGAGTCCTGTTGGATCTCTCCAACAGGAGGAGGTGGGATTCAATGGGGATTTAATTAGTGTAATTTAATAAGGGTTAAAGCTAATCAATATTTGATTAGGAATATTTTAATCAGGGTAATTATTTTCTCACGCCATGGTAAGAATAATAAAAAAAACATCCGAGACGCGCTCGCGTCAACGCACAAAAGAACTCGTGCACAAAATATCCGGACGATCAAAACGAAAAGTACGGGCACACACAATGATACACCTAGAAAATACCGGCCGTTACACAAGACGAAGGCTACGTGGCTAATTCGTGGCCGTAGATTACTGATCCGACGGCTATGACGAAGGCGGATGTGAAGCAAAAAAATGGGCAACGTGGCTGCTTGCAGACCGTTGGATCCCAATCTGACGCTCCAGATCGAAGCCCGAGGTGTATTCGAATTCAGCGAACGATGCAGGCGCGACGCGGGCGGATCCGTTAAGGCTGGTCACGTGGCGCGACGGCGTGCGATTCCGCTTTGATCGACGGTCAGAATCTTCCAGCGGTTTTGGGTTTGGGTTTAAGGCTTATTGGGTGCAGGTTTGGACCCAATAATGCTCTAAAACCTACAATCTTAATATACAAGCGTATTTTAGGGTTTTTGGATGTATTCTGGCGTATTTGGGACCTATGAGCCGTATTTGGCCGTGAAATTTGGAGGCCCTAGAGACAGAGGCTAGGAGCAATTTTTGAAGGAGTTTGGAGTTTAATTGTAGAGATTTGGTGATAGAATTCTAAACTTTACTCTCGTATTTTACGTATTTAGAACGTATTTTGAGTATTGATGATGTATTTGTCTATGAATATTGATTCTCTTCTCTCCATGCGTGACTAATACTCTCATGTGCTGGTTGTGATGTAGTTAGATCTTTGTAATCATTGATTTTAATATCTTTTCATCCTAATTTACACGTTATATCCTGTATTTTGCTAGTTTCTACATGTATTATTCAAGTATTATCATTGTTGGTGTACTTAGATCGAATATGATCTTTGCGGACTTATTCGTGGCATGATCCTTGCAGACATTGTTGTCACCCTTGCGGGCACGTAAGATTATTTTCCTTATGAAACTAGTACTTTATTCGATGCTTAAGACACTTTTCGATGTTCGTTTATCGTTATATTTTTCGACGTTCTCATACCCTTGTAGGATGAAACGTTGAGTTATATGAAAGATATTGAAAATCATTGATGGCATAGACCCTAACGAAATCACGACCAACAAATACTATTCATATTGATACCCCAATATTTCCTTCCTCGTAGTTATCGTATGATTTCTTTTTCGTATTAAAAACCCTTACACGATTATTTCACCTTCAAAAGGTGGTTGTTTCTCGGCATATTAGTACTCTTTATAAACTGAAATAAGTGATTTTGTAGGTCAGTTGTCCCGTGGATACGATACCTGGACTCACCAGAATTATTACTTGTTCGATCTCCTACACTTAGGAGTAGCGCTCACACATTTTGAGACGAGTCAACGACTGGAACTTAACAGCTTCTGAGTATGTTCTGCCACTGCTGGAGTAACTGACTCATCTAGCCATGGTAGTCGACTCTTAAGGTAGTAGTCGACTCCTTAGTGTACATGAGTCGACTCCCAGGTCCCAAAGATTGGATTTCGACTGCTTCGTTGATTGACACGATTTTGTCGATTATAACAGTCGGGAGATGATTTTGTGGATCTGTTTTATGCGAAAATCATCTCTATATAAATAGAGCTTTTGCAAGAGGTTTATAACAATTTTATAAGGATTATTAATCATTTTGAAGGTTAAATTTTCAAGTGTTTCAAAGCTTTTCATCTCTCTCTCGCTCTCTAATTTTTAAGGACATTTTGTTTAAATTTTCTCCAAGAGTTTTTAAAGCAATTTTTTGCTTCTTTGATCTGAATCGCTTGAGCTTTATCTCTATCATTTAAAGATTAGATCAAGTTGTTTTTGATTCTCAAGGGTTTTAATTTTCTATTATTTTTTGAGATTAAAAAGATTTCTATAGCCACTTATACACACAAGTTTCAATCGATCAGCTATAGGAGCATTGTAACCTATTTAAAAGTGTAAGAAAAATCTACACAAGGGTGTGATGGTGAGTTTTGATACTAGGTGATTATATTTTGTGAAAAGTCTCTTGCATAAGGTCCTCATGTGATGAGGTTATTTATTTTTGTATAAGCCTTCTTATTGGAGAAGAGGCAACGGTGTAAGAAATCCTTGTAGGGAGACAAGGTGTTGGAAAGCCCTTTTTGTAGAGGCAAGGTAGTGGAACTCCAAGCGGTGCTTGGAACTAAACTAGCCCACGGTGGGTGAAACATTATAAATTTCTCTGTGTTTGCGATTGCCATTGTCTCTCGATCCCTATACTTTTTACTTTCAATTGTTATTATTTGTTTTCCATCATGTACTGACTTTTGATTGCAAGTATTTGGGTTGTTGATTAAGTACCTAGCAAGGTTACACTCATAGGAGACTTAGGCAGAAGGGTTTGCTATGTAAGGACCCTGGATATGAGGAAAACACTAGAAGGGGGTTGAATAGTGTTTATAAAATTTAACTAAGAAATTACGCCTAATTAAAATCCTAATCCAACAAAGATGCAGAAATAAGAATTAACAACATTGAGCAATGCAAACAATAAGATGTTTCAAGGGTTCGGATTACCCAAGTCAAACCCGACTTGTTTCCGGTAATCCTACGTTCCTTCCACCCAGATACCTCCGGATACTCAAGTTAGAGCCATAACTTGAGGTTTCCTTTAAACCCAATAGTAGCAACCCTACAAGTGTAATCGACCAACAATCGATGTCCTTGAATCCCACAACTTGGGATCAAGCAAACCACTCTCACAAATTGAGAGTGAATTCAAATAACGAAAGTTAAAATTATGAAATACACATATAATTCACATATGCCTTGAAGTAGAACTTGAATGAGCAAGTGTGTTGTGTGTTGATGTTTCGTCCAAGAAGAGAGTGAAGCCCTTTCTCTTGTCACCACCAAATGTCTAGAAGATATCAAATTTGATTCTAGGTTGGAGAGCAAGAGAGAATGAGATTCTAGGGCTTAGAGAGAATGAGAGCTTGAAGATGAATTCTTGAGCTGCTAAGAGAATGACTAAGAGGCTCTAATGGAACAGTAGAAGCCTCTCTTATATGTTCTCCAAAACCCTCAAACAAAATACCCAAAACCCCCTTTAAAATCCATATGGAAAAAGCCAACGTATAGAATTTACACTACAGACAGTCGACTGGTGAAGGAACCACAGTCGACTGCTGCATTGTGTCAGAGGGTATGTGAGAATTCAAACGGTAACTTACCACGTAGGACAGTTGACTGGCGACTGAGAAACCTTCTGCAGGCGACTGATGCGTAAGTTGTGAAAACTAAAAAAATTCTGGGTATACTAGGACATGCGACTGATGTGGAATCCACATGCGCCTGTGCCTTAGGCAGGCGACTGGGAAACCAACATCAGTCGTTTGTTGCACAAATGCGTAACTTGCCAAAATCAAAGTTTTGGGCAAGTGTTGGACAGCGACTGTAGAAGCATATACAGGCGCCTGTGCCATGGGCATGCGCCTGTAAATCCTTCTTACTTCGCCTGCAGGCGCTAGTGTGAAAGTTGACAAAACTTAAGAAGTTTGAGCTAGATTAGATAAGCGACTGACTCACAAATCACAGGCGCCTGACACTAGACATGCATCTGTACTTTGTACATCAGTCGCCTGATGAAAGTTAAGAACTGAAAGTCCAAAAATCAAGTCAAAAGAGTGTGCATAACAGACAACTGTTGAACAATTCACAGTCGACTGTTCTGAGACAGGCACCTGTAAACTATACTGTAGTCGCCTGTCAGATGTCTAAAATGCACAACTTAGAATAAAAGAAGTTGGAAACCTAGGAATTGATTTCTAATGATTTCCTAGGTTAGAGTGAGTGAAGTGGGTGAGCTCCAACAATAATCTACTTCAAAACTACATTCTAATGAGAAAGAAAAGAGAATAAAAAGATTACATTAGATATAGCTTCTCTTCTTTCTATTGAATTATCTTGAAGTCTTCTTGAAGTTTTTGAAGCTCTATTCTTTATCTTTGATCACCCAATCTTCAACTTTGAGCTTTGATTGATCTTCTTGGTCATCCATTGCTATTTAATTGGCATGATAAGCTTAGGCAATGGATTAACTGTATGTTAGGGATTAGTCACAAGTATTTATGTTTGCTCATCATCAAAACCAAGTAGGGAGAATTTCAATACTCAACATTCTCCCCATTTTGGTGATGACAACCAAACATAAACAAAAAGATAAATAATTCTGCTTAAGAGATATTTACTCCACCTACATAGATGCCAATCAAGTTAGATAATTAATATATGTGCATCTAATGATCAATTAAAGCAATAGTATGATACATGAATGAAATGAATTCAAGTATTGGAATTTTGGATTTTTGAATCCAATTTCATCATATCTTACTTTCCCTGAATCTAAGGCAACTTCAATCTTAGATTCAAGTTTAGCTTCTAGTTAGCACAAAATTATGATTTATATATCTCTCTCCTACTATGGCATTATCCAAAAAGGTGGGAGTAGAAAAACAACAACAATAGTGCTAATTAAACCAAAGAACAATCACGGGAGCATAAAGAATGAGATATGTATTTAATGTGATACCAAATGAAAATCGAGAAAGTATGAAGGTGTATCACACAAATACGTATCAAAACTCATCAAAACTAAGTTGACTAGAGTAATAGAAGTCCAATAGCAGCATTTATAATGCAATTCATCTCAACATTCAATCAATACAATTAATAGCTCAAGAAGAGACAAAATTGCACGACATTCACATGAGAGAGTAATAGAGTCAAACTAATCATCATAAAAATATATGTAAAAGATACATGGAGTACAAAAAAATATCCAACTCCACATACAAAAGTGTATGATCAACATACATACATGTATCCAATGTGCCATAAGAAACACTAATAGACTAACATCTATGTATGGAGCTATACAACCAGCACACATCAATACATCAGACTAAGAATTTCAACCCTAACAAAAAATCTAGGTCCTAGGGTGAGTAGTCGTCAAGAAGCATCAATCCAGCTGAACGATGGTGGAGTCCTTAGGAGCTCTCATCTCAACCTGAAAGCCCTGGGTCTCCATCTCTGAAGAAATCACGACAGCAGCAGTAGCAGAGTCATCCTGAGGAGCTTGAGAAGAAGGGTTAGTAGTAGCATCAGATGGATCTGAAAAGACATGAGCTGAAGGAGGCTGGGTGATGTCAGCTGAAGGAGCCTGAGCGTCACCAGAAACAACAGTATGAGGGATATCGTGAGTAGGCTGAAGGAGAGACTAGAGAGATACTGGAATGGGAATGCCATGATGAACAAGGGATGTGTGGAACATCTCAAGTAACACAGAGACCCAAGTAACACAGAGACCTTCTGATCCAAGCCAGAGACCTTCTGATCCAGAAGGATCATCCTCTTATCCAACTGGATAAGGAGGGAATCAGGAGGAGGAGCTGAATATGATGGGGTCGATGAGTTAGCAGGAGCTGAGGGAAGATCAGACTCAGGCCATGATAACCCCAAAAACTCAGAGGGAGGAGTTTCAGACCTAGATAGCTGATTTGGGATGAATATTGCATACTTAACACCTCATTTTGCCTTGTTTTATGCATATATGATATGTATTTGGTCTCTAATACGATCGAATTTTGAATACCCTTATTTATTAGAGCAAACTCCTATTTTATGCACAAAACAGCAATATACTGAGTATTTCTGCACTTCTGTATTTTTGTGTGAAGATCTCGATCTCACAATTCCAACGATTATTTATTTGTATTTTTCTGAGACTTGTGCTAATTACAATGAATTTTTGAATGCAGAATACCATTTAAATAAAGAAATACGCCCGTAAATACAAAAATATGCGCGGAGTATGCAACGCTGGACACGTGGCACAATCCTAGCGGCATCCCGCTCTATCCAACGCTCCAGATGGCAGGACGACGTGGCAAAATGCTAGCCGTGCGATCTCGATCGAACGGCTGATGACAGCCCAATCCAACGGGCGACACAACAAGTAATTGGATGACAGTCTGAAGGCGAGCTCTTGAATTCGAAATCAGCGGTCCACTCGGCTGCATCATGGCTGTTGCCTTGAGATCCAACGGTGAAGAACGAATCCGAGTTCGATTTGAACTCGAGAGCGAAGCGGGCGGATCTGCTAAGCGGGACACGGGGCACGCCCACGTTGAATCCCGCTTAAATCAACGGCTCACATTTGCGCCAGCACGGGTATGGGTTTTAAGCGCTATTTGAAGCGAGTTCTGAACCCGTTAACCAAGCCAAACCTACAATGCCTCTATATAAGCGTATTCTAGGGTTTTTGGCCATATTCTGACATATTTGGGGCTCTAGGAGCCGTATTTGGCCATAAAATTTGGAGGCCCTGGAGACAGAGACCAGAGCTATCATCTGAAGGAGATTTGGGGCTAATTGAGAGAATTGGTGATATTTTTCCTATCTTTAGCCTTGTATTTCACGTATTTGGCTTGTATTTGGAGTATTTATCACGTATTTTGAGACTTTGAGCATGTATTTGTCTATAAATATTATTTATTTTCTCTCCATGCATGGCTAATCTATATATGTTTAGTGTTGATGTAGTTAGCGTATTGCAATCATTGATTTTGATATCTTTTCACCCTATTTCACGTTATAATCACGTATTTTGTCGATTTCTACATATATCTTTTTGGCACTATTTTATGCGCTTTATCGCCAGACCTTCCGACATTCTCGTGCCCTAGTCGGACGAAATGTTGAGTTATAGAAAAGATATTAATAATCATTGATTGCACATACCCTAACAAAATCACTACCAACACATACTCTTCATATTAGTACCCTAGTATCGAATTCACCGTAATTATCGTAGGATTTTCTTTATTATTTTAATCCATCGACACCATTACCTATATCTCTGATAGGTGGTTGTTTATTACCATTTTAGTACTCTTTATAGATTGAGATTCGTGATTTTACAGGTCAGTTGTCCCGTGGATACGATACCTGGACTCACCAGGATTATTACTTGTTCAATCTCCTACACTTGGGAGTAGCGCTCACACATTTTGAGACGAGTCAAGTTTTTGGCACCGTTACAAGGGATAACGATATTTGTGAACCATAATTTCAGTTTATTCAGAGGAATATTCGGTGAGATCCCTTCACCTTATAGTTTAGAATTTTTTTGATTTTATTATCTTTGTTTTCTTTGAAAAAAATATCAAAAAAATATATGGATGGTGATGCATACTTTTTAAACTTTATTTCTGATTTGACCCGAATCCTACCAGTCTTCCATGGTACGGAAGAGGAGAATCCATATTTACACGTGCAAGAGTTTGAAAAGATATGCCACCAATTGTTTCTTGGGAAAAAGCTTGAGCACATTGAAAGACTATGTATTAGATATTTCCCGTATTCTTTAAGAGACAATGCTATATCTTGGTTTAATACTTTGCCTCATGACTCATTATTTACTTGGTTATCATTTCAGTCTGACTTCCTTAAGAGATTCTTGCCTCCTTTCGTGCGGCAAGCACAGAGGCAGCATGCTATGAAGCAACAGATTGCAAACTTCATCCAAGCTGATGAGGAGGCATACCATCAGGCTTTGAAGAGGTTCAATAATTTAATGCTTGCGTGCCCACCCCATCGCTTCCACAATGATCAACTCCTGCTGATCTTCTACATAGGATTACTCCCTCCTACGCGGGATTTCGTGTAGATGAGCTGCAATAGAGAATTCCTTTCATATACGACAGAGGATGCATAGTGGAACTTGCAGGACCTTGCAGTGCATGAGAGAGCTACGCCAGCTGAAGATCAATCACCTAGATATGAAGACGATGGCCAGAGCATTCCTTTTGAGGACACATTTCAGCAGGTCCATGGATAGCCTGAGGAGTTACATTGGAGTTATTATCTATGCGATCCTATGGAGCAGCAAGAGAAAATGGGTGATGGGGTGCATGTGGACTATAAGGGTGACACGATGCATTTCCATTCTGACGATGATGAATATGGTGTGGAGACAAGTGATGACAAGAGTAAAATCATTGAACCTGAACCACGTCTTCCTTCAGATTCATCTCCCCTACCCGATGAGTACGAGTACATCAGATGGACTGCTACAAGTTATCACTGCTATGAAGAGGAAGATATGAACGAGGGAGAGAGCTTACAGACTACATTGGAGCCTGAGCCATAGGTCCCCACAGACTCGTTTCAGCAGCCATTATTTCTTGCACCTCAGGATGTGCACCAAACCATCATCCATGAAGACCTTCAGTAAGAACCACAAAGTTTCGAGAGGCCTGCAAAACCTACGATTACTGATGAAGAGGGTGGAGCGAATGAAGGTGACTACGAGATGACCTACACTGAGCCTGAGTTGTCTTACCCTCCAGACTTATTTCTACAGCCACCTCCATGTCCTCTTGAGGCAGAGTACCAAATCAAGAATAACGATCCTTTTCAGGGAAGTTCTCATAAACCTATACACTCTAGTTCTGAATCTCAAATTTTAATTTCAAATCTTTTAGATTCAGATGGTCGTCAATTTGCTTTAAAATCTTTTATCGTTTATGACGACCCAGTATAGCAAGCTTTCATGGATAATCAATTTCTTCCATCTTTATTTGACACAATGTATCTCATGTAGGAAAAATATGCACACATGGAGGAGATATGCTGGGTTTGTGTCGATGCTTGACCATAAGGAAGTGAGTGGAGGAAGAATACTCGCCAAGGAGCACAAGGAGCAGATAGAACAACTTCCTCTACCATTAAAGATCCATGATCCGCCATTTGACCATGGTGTGTTCTTTCCATTAGTGTAGATTTTATATGCTTTTTATGATGCTTGCTTTTGAATAAACTCGTACCCCTTTCGACATTGAGGACAATGTACATCTTTAGTTGGGGGAGTGTATAAGGCCTTAGGATATTTTTTTTAAAATAAAGCGAGAGAAAAGAATAAATCACCAATTCTCATTAATTAAAACTCCTCCACATACCACAAATGCAGATGATTATGCATTGATTGAGTTCTAAAAATCGTTTATGGCTTGAATTAATTTTTATTTCTTCATGGAATAACTCATTAATATGCTATTTATGAAAACTTTCAATTGCAATGATTAATATCTCGAAATAGTTTGAATTTATTTCACACATACTATTGTGATGCAAAAGCTTAAGTATACACGATTTATTAGAACAGTATTCAAGTTGAAGACGAATTTGGCCATTGTTACTGATGTTTATGTTCATATTTATGGGTGTTGAGTTGCTTACGACAAAAAAAGGAAAAAAGTGAAAAAGAAAAAATGCAGTGTTCCCTTGAGTTCATTGATTAGGCAGGTCTTTGTGCCTCAGGAAGCATTGGAGATTCGCGTCGAAAGATGGATAAATGGGGAGTGAAACCAAAAAAGGGGAGAAAATAAAACTTAGATGATTCGAGTTATTAAGTTCGAGGGGCTCTTCTAAGCCAAATGCCTGAAGGTCATCTGGCCTAGGAGTCATTAACTAAAAGCTCGTTACACAGATCATTCTAAGTCGTCAAAAAGAAAAAAAGAAAAAAAAAAGAAATGTTGAATAAACTAAGCAACTTCAATACCCATGATTTGAACGAACTTTTTAAGATGTCAATTCCTTGGAAATAAGAAAACTAGAATATAACGACGTGTTATACTTTCGCTTGCGCAAAACGATGCTCGCATGTTATTTATTCAAATTAAATTAGAGAAAATATCATGTGATTGATCTTATTCATGGATTGTGTATATTGATGTCAATATCATGTTGGAAACCGTATTATTGAGCCATGCCATAAGTGATTGATAGAATTTATAATTTTATTAATCATCCAATCTAATCGCTCTTTTTGCTCAGGACTAGCAAATCGCTAGTTGGGGGGCGTGATTTGGGATGAATATTTCATATTTAACACCTCATTTAGCCCTATTTTGTGCATATATGATACATATTTGGTCTCTAATACGATCGAATTTTGATTACCCTTATTTATTAGAGCAAAGTCATATTTTATGCACAAAACAGTAATATACTGAGTATTTCTGCACATTTTGTATTTTTTGTGCGAAGATCTTGATCTCACGATTCCAACGACTATTTATTTGTATTTTTCTGAGACTTGTACTGATTACTATGAATTTTTGAATGCAGAATACCATTTAAATGGAGAAATACGCGCAAAATACGCCCGTAAATACACAAATACGTGCGGAGTACGCAGCGCTGGACACGTGGCACAATCCTATCGGCATCCCGCTCTATCCAAAGCCCCAGATTGTAGGACGATGTGGCAAAACACTAGCCGAGCGATCTCGATCGAACGGCTAATGACAGCCCGATCCAGCAGGCGACGCGGTAAGTAATTGGCCGTTGGATCTCGATCCAACGGTTCGAAGGCGAGCGCTTGAATTCGAAATCAACGGGCGATGCGGCTGCATCATGGCCGTTGCCTTGAGATCCAACGGTGAAGAACGAATCCGAGTTCGATCTGAACTCGAGAGCGAAGCGGGCGGATTTACCAAGCGGGACACGGGGCACGCCCACGTTGAATCCCGCTTAAATCAACGGCTCACATTTGCGCCGACATCAGGTATGGGTTTTGAGCGCTATTTGAAGTGGGTTCAACGTTAACCAAGCCAAACCCGCAATGCCTCTATATAAGCGTATTCTAGGGGTTTTGGCTGTATTCTGGAGTATTTGGGGCTCTAGGAGCCGTATTTGGCCGTGAAATTTGGAGGCCATGGAGACAGAGGCCAGAGCTATCATCTGAAGGAGATTTAGCGCTAATTGGAGAGAATTGATGATATTTTCCTATCTTTAGACTTGTATTTCACGTATTTGGCTTGTCTTTGGAGTATTTGTCGCGTATTTTGAGACTTTGAGCATGTATTTGTCTATGAATATTGTTTATTTTCTCTCCATGAGTGGCTAATCTCTATATGTGTTGGTGTTGATGTAGTTAGGGTGTTGCAATCATTGATTTTGATATCTTTTTGCCCTATATTCACATTATAATCACGTATTTTGTCGATTTCTACATATATCTTGTTTGGGTATGTTATACGGAGACGTGGGCATGCTTGAATCGAATATGATCTTTGCAGACTTATTTGTGATGCGATCCGAGAGTATGTATCGTGACCTGAGAGGGCACTTGTGCGTATTTTCTTCATGAAATCGATGATATACGTGATTAATTTTTGGCACTATTTTATGCACTTTATTGCCACACATTTCGACGTTCTCGTGCCCTAGCCGGACGAAACGTTGAGTTATAGAAAAGATATTAATAATCATTGATTGCACATACCCTAACGAAATCACTACCAACACACACTCTCCATATTAGTACCCTAGTATCGAATTCACCATAAATATCGTAAGATTTTCTTTATTATTTTAAACCATTGACACCATTACCTATATCTCTGATAGGTGGTTGTTTATTACCATTTTAGTATTCTTTATAGACTGAGATTCGTGGTTTTGTAGGTCAGTTGTCCTGTGGATACGATACCTAGACTCACCAGGATTATTACTTGTTCGATCCCCTACACTTGGGAGTCACGCTCACACATTTTGAGACGAGGCAATAGCCCCAAAGACTCAGAGGGAGGAGTTTGAGCTCCCTTGGAGTGGGGTTTGAAAGGAGTAGCTTAGGGTTTTGGCTCACAAGGCTTCTTAAGGGATTTCCCCTTAGAAGATGATTCAATTTTGAGTGCCATGAGTGAAATCGACAGAGGATGCAAACCTAGGGCACGATCGAAAATAAACTGTGAGAGAGTTATACCAACGCGATGGAGGAGAGAGGAGACCGATGAAAGGAGGTGGTCAGACGGAGGAAGATGGCTGGACGGTGGCTGAATCGACGGAGAGGAGAAGGAGATCGACAGTCAATGGAGGGAGGGGAAGAGTCGGGCTCAATTTGAATCTCATAATAGAGACAAAAAGTCCCAATCGACGGTTATAAGAAATCGTGGAAGAGATCTGGGCCGTTGGATAAAAAAGAACGACTTAGATCGAGGGCTACGAACCGCCAAACTCAGTAGACATGCGACTGATGCACATCGTGTAGTCCCATGTCAAACCCTAATAGAGAATGACTTGGAAAGCAGACATGCGCATGTAGAAGAAAATACATTCTCCTGGATTTTGATAGGCGCCTGTGAAATGACTTACAGGTGCATGCTGCACAATAAAATTTTGAAGAAATTTTGATCCATTTCTCGGGAAAAATAGTGACAATTGGACAGGCGCCTGATGACAAAAATACAGTCGCCTGGCGGATGACCAGTCGCCTGTAAAATGACCATCTGTCGCCTGTCATGAATAATAGTTATGAAGGCTAAAAACTGGAGATTGGACAGTCGACTGTAGAAGAAATGGTAGTCAACTGTCCTGGTTCTGAAATCGAAAATTAAGTTAGAATCAAGGATTTGAGACTTCTTACCCTTAGACCTATACTCTAATCACTCTAATAACATAAAATAGCCATCATAAGCTTATAGACTAATACAAATATCAAGCATATTAATCTAATCATCAAATCATCAAAAAATCTCCAATAAATCTCATTGAAAACAAATGTGAAAATATGATATATTCAACATGAGATATGGAAATGATCAAATGAGCTCAAAACACGATTTAAAATATGAACATGAGCTCCTTAATTTCAAATTCACCCATAATCCCTAATTCTCCATGCAACCTCACAAATGAGTCTTCTTTAAGAGGTTTAGTGAAGATGTCAACGATTTGTTTTTAGGTTTCAATGTGCTCTAAGATGATGTCCTTCTTAGCTATATGATCATTAATATAATGGTGTCTCACCTCTATGTGTTTTGTACGGGAGTGGTGTACCGGATTTTTGGAAAGACATATTGCACTTTGGTTATCAACCATGATAGGGCAAGTATCACAATTGACACCATAGTCTTTGAGAGTGTGTCTCATCCAAAGGACTTGTGCACATGCAAGACCCACGTCAATATATTCCGCTTCGGTCGTGGACAATGATACAGAGTTTTGTTTCTTGGAAAACCAAGAGACATGGGAATTTCCTAGAAAATGGCAAGTGCCACTAGTATTTTTTCTGTCGGATTTGCATCCAGCAAAATCAGCATCACTATATGAGACTAGCTCATATTTGCTAGATTTAGGGCAAAGTAACCCATAATCTAGTGTTTGTTTGAGGTAACGAAAAATTCGTTTAAACGCAATCAAGTGTGATTCCTTATGTCTAGCTTGATATCAAGCACAAAGACATACTGAAAACATGATATCGAGCCTACTAGCAGTTAAATAAAGTAAGCTACCGAGCATACCTCGATATAAATGAATGTCTACATCTTTTCTGTTTTATCCTTGTGTAGATGGGTGGTCGTACTTATGGGAGTCCTTTTGCTTGAAGACGATTCCATCCCAAATCGCTTGATAAGCTTCCCAGTGTACTCGGTTTGGTGTATGAAATTTTCATCCTTCATTTGCTGAATTTGAAGACCTAGAAAGTAGTTGAGCTCACCCATGTGGCTCATCTCAAATTATTCCTTCATAAATTTTGAAAATTATTGGCAAAGGTCAAAGTTAGTAGAACAAAGATAATATCGTCTACATAAACTTGAATAAGGAGGATGTCATTTTCATAATCTTTAATGAAAAGAGTAGAGTCAATTTAACCAATTTTAAAACCTAAATCCAAAAGAAAGGTTTTGAGTCGATCATACCAATCTCTAGGAGCTTGTCTCAACCCATATAGTGCTTTCTTAAATTTAAAAACATGATTCGGAAAATTTTCATGCATAAAACCGGGTGGTTGAGAAACATAAACTTCTTCATTAACTTTGCCATTTAAAAATGCACTTTTAACATCCATTTGAAATAATTTAAAAACCTTATGAGATGCAAAAGATAAAAGCAACCTAATAGCTTCTAATCTAGCTTGGGGAGGGGGTTGCAAAGTATTCTTCAAAGTCAATACCTTCCTCTTGCCGGTAGCCTTGAGCTACTAACCTTTCTTTGTTCCTTCTGATGAACTCGTTCTCATCCGTCTTGTTCTTGAATATCTATTTGGTCCCAATGACTTGGTGACAACTTGGAAGAGGGCCGTGTTGGAAGTAACGATCTAGGATTTTTATTTTGATGATGACAAACATGTGTTACTATTTAACGTGTGTGCTAAATGTGTTTCAGTGATGGTAAGACATTCGTCAAAGTGATGACTAAGTCAATTCTGGGAGGAATTGCTATTCACATAGCTAATGGGCTTGGTTAAAGTGCTATACACCTAGCAAATTGGACTTGGTCCGATATGGGATGAGATGGTGGAGTTGTTCATATCAATTAGAGATTTGGGGAATCTAATATTCATATCCAAATATCAATTAAGATCCCATACAAATCTCCTATTCCTATTTGATAATAATCAAATCAATTACAAAGTTTTTCCTCTAACCAACTACTATCCTTTAGGGATTCTCTCCTAAACTCTAGCCTCTCATATATAAACCATTCCTCCAAAGGGAAGCAAGAGAGATGGCCCAAAAAAGAAAACCTACGTCATCTTCTCCTTGCGGCAAAACAAAAGAAGAAACCATAGCAAAAGGATTCCAAGCAGCCACAACCAAATATCCAAGCAAAGCGATAAAAAAAACTTACATTGCCGTGAGATCCATAAGTACTCAGGAGCAAGCCTCTTCTCAAAGTAAAATCAAAGTCAACATCTCCAACCTTCTAGTGGCCAAGAGTCTGAGCCTTCAAGTCTCTTCTTCATCCTGCCGTGAGTTCTGTCGGCAATACCAACTGCATTCTCTCAACATCTTCTTTGTCTCGAGCATTTCCATCTTCGTGCTGGCATCATCTGCCTCACATTTACATCGAAGCTGTAAGGACCCTGGCTATGGGGAAAACATTAGAAGGGGGATTGAATAGTGTTTATGCAATTTAAAAAGATAGTTACACCAATTTAAATTCCTAACCAACAAAATAGTGCAGAATAGAAATAAACCCAAAATGAAACAAATGCAAACGCAAGGATATTTCAAGGGTTCGGATTACCCAAGTCACTTCCTGACTTGTTCCCGGTAATCTTACGTCCCTTCCACCCAATTAACAACCGGATACTCAAGTTAGAACCTTAACTTGCGGTTTCCTTAAAACCCACTTGTAGCAACCCTACAAGTAAAATCGAAATACAATCGATTGTCCTTGACTCTCACAACTTGGGAGCAAGCAAACCACTCTCACAACCCGAGAGTAAATTCAAATAACGAAAGTTATGAAATATGAAATTAAGCAACACTTATAATCACCTATGCCTTGAAGTAGGACTTGAAAGAGAAGTGTGTTGTGTGTTGAAAGACTCTCTTGGAAGAGAGGAAAGCCCTTTCTCTTGACTGCACCAAATGCCTAGAAGATTTCTCTTTGGTTTTAGGTTAGAGAGCAAGAGATTGAAGATAGGAATTCTAGGGCTAAGGGTTTGAGAGCTTTGATCTTGAGAGATTTAGCAAAATGAAACTTGGATGAATGAGTAACCTCTCAATGGAACAGTATAGGCTCCTTATATAGGTTTCTCAAACCCTACAAACGAATTCAGCAAAAACCCCTTTGAAATCCGTGAGAAAAATCTCAACGGATAGAATCTGCGCCCGCGACAGTCGATGGTTGAGGAATTCACAGTCGACTGCTGCATAGTCAGAGAGGGTAGGTGAGAGTTCATAACGGTAACTTACCACGTGGACAGTCGACTGATGAGGTATAGACAGTTGACTGTTGAACCAACAGGCGACTGTAAATTCTACTACAAGCGATTGGCCGGAACAGGGTAAGTTGATGAAACCTGGAAAACGTCTGGGAGAACAGGACAGACGACTAATGAAGAGAAGACAGTCGACTGTTAATCAGAACATGCAACTGTATTTCCTTCTACAGACGACTGTCAAAACCCTGAGATTTTTCAGAGAGCTGAGTCAACAAATTGGCTCAAAAACAGACGACTGTTGTAGCATTGACAGTCGACTGTTCCATTGGACAGTCGACTGTAAATTCAAGAATAGTCGACTGGCCAGAGTAATCAGAGAGATAGATTTTAGGCTATAAATAGACATGCGACTGATTTACAAACCACAGTCGACTGTCACTTGGATAGGCGCCTGTGAATCATTCATAAGTCGCCTATAAGAGTTAAAACAGAGAAGCCCAAAACTAGACTGAAAAAGTTTGTGCATAACAGACGACTGTAGAATAAAACACAGTCGACTGTTTTTGAGACAGGCGACTGTAAAACGTTCAGCAGTCGACTGTTATAGACATGACATGCACAATCTAGATTGAAATGAATTGGAGTCTAAGGAAGCTTGATCTAATGATATCCTAAGACTGAAATGGAGATGCGTGTGTGCTCCAATAATGTTCTACTTCTAAGCAACATACTAGAAGAGGAATAAGAAAGTTACATTTGACGAACTCTCTCTTCTATCCAACGCATGAGCTTGAAGTCTTCTAGGAGCTTCAATCACCATCTACAATCATCCATTCCATTTCATTTGTTTTCAATGATCTTTGAGTGTCATCCATTGCAAGTAGATCTTTATAATAAGTTTAGGCAATGGATTAATTGCAAATAGGGGATTAGTCACAAGTATTTATGTTTGCTCATCATTAACACCAAGTAGGGAGAAGTCTAATAATCAACAGAAGCCAAGCTCTAGTTGCTGCTGTGACCTGCTGCTGCCGCCAAAGATCCTCTCAACAAGTCACCAATGGCATCCACATCAACCCTGCCACCGTGGTGAGACCTCAAGCTACCGTTGGAAGCACATCCCCTTGCCGTCGCAAGCACCAAGCATGCAAAAGAAGATCATCCAATCTGTCGTTCACCTTCACTGCATGCCCTAGCTCTCATCGCTACGTGAAGAAAAGCGGCATCCCCAAGTACACTGACCATCTCTAAGCTGCCGTTGAAGAATATCTCCCCCGCCATCAAGCCTTCTCGTTGATGCTGTAAGTTAACTGCTTTCATGGTGGAGTTTTTGAAGCAAGGATGCCGTGGAGAAACGAACATCAAGGCTACCGATCATCTTCATACTTGGGATATATCTGGAGGCTGCCGTATCATCGTGAGCTTCATCCCGTGCTGCCTTGGAGAGCACTGCCTCCTGCCAATGTCCCCGATGCCATTCATCATCCAGCTTGCTGCCGCCATAGAGTGATCACACAGCAGTACCCTCTCTTGCTACAGTGGTGATGAGGAGAATGAGTTGCAATGTGGGTGATGTGGGGACAACTGCATGCAAAGTTCAAATTGAAAGATGCTTGGAAATGCAAAGTTTTTTTGGAGGCTGCATAAGAATAAGAAGTTGAGAAGTTGTTGTGCATACACACCACTTCAGATTTGTTGTACTGGAATTACTATACACACAGACCTGATTGCTACTCAACTTTGCAAGCTACAGATCGAGGTCCAAAACTCAGATGGAGACACCATTTGCGTCAAACTAGAGCTGATGACGTGCTGATTACAGAGACGACTACACGGACACGAACTGAGCATTTCTAAACTCTTTACTCTTTATATTCGTGTATCAGTGTGTTCATCTCTGTAGGGGAAACTTTACCAGTTTTTGTGTTATTTGGGACTTGTGTGGTTGTTGATAGATAAGAGGGTCTTGACGTGTTGGAGCAGTCAAGATACACATTTACTAGGTTGATAGGGTTCTGTACTTTGTTGAGTGTGGTACAGTCTAGGTGGGGAGTTGGAGCTAGGACCCTATTGTAGGTGTACAGAAGAACTTATTAATGCTAGTATTTTCTTGGGGGCTGGAGTAGGTCGTTGCTGCGACCGAACCAGGGTAAATCTGCTGCATATTCTGTGCTTGCATTTTATTTACCATGCTTGTGTTTTTAATTATGTGTGATTTCTCATGGGTTGCACGAGAATATTTTTATAAGCATATTCACCCCCTTCTAGGCTAGGATCCAGATCCAACAAGTGGTATCAGAGCAGGTTTTAGGATCTAGCCTAAGATTGGCCATGAATCCCATTGATAGTACTTTTGCTGAGGGTCAGTCCATATCTCGTCCCCCTAGATTTAATGGGGTAGCTTATCCTTATTGGAAAAATCGAATGAGAATATACTTAATTTCTGTTGACTATAAAGCTTGGCGAATTGTTGAAAAAGGCTATAAAGCACCTGTCATTAAAATTGAAAATGTTGAGATGATTAAACCTGATGATAAGTGGGATGACAATGATTGGAGACTTTATTCTCTTAATGCTAAAGCTATGAATGCTCTCAATTGTGTATTAGATAATTCTAAATTCAATCATATCTCACATTGTCTAACTGCGTAGGAAATATGGCATACATTGGAGGTGACACACGAGTGAACGTCACATGTGAAGGAGTCTAGACTTGCACTTCTGAGCACAGAGTACAAGGGATTTCACATGCTACCATCACAAACCATATCAAAGATGTTTGCGAGGTTCACCAACATCGTCTACAAGTCTAGCTCGCTCGGTACGCCATATTCTAGCCTTGAACAGGTGAGGAAGATATTAAGAGCACTGCCAAGCTATTTCAGGCCTAAAGTCACCGCCATCCAAGAAGCAAAGGATCTATCATAGATGAGGGTGGGGGACTTGATAGGTAACTTAATGTCCCATGAGCTTGAATTGCAAAATATTGAAGAAAGAGAGAAACATGAGGAGAAGGAAAAAGCTTCAAAGCCACTTGCTCTGAAAGCTAGCGAAGATGAAGATAATGAGGAGGAGATTGCGCTAATGGTTAGAAATTTCAGAAAGTACGTCAGAACTCCTCAAGGAAGATCAGAAATGCATAAAAGGTTCATTCGTTCTAACAATTTTAATTATGATAAAAATTCTTCTGAACAAGATTCTGCTAATAGAGTTGAATGCTTCAAATACAGGAAAAAAGGGACACTTCACGAAGCAATGCATACAAGAGACTGCTCAGGTTGCTAAAGATAAAGGAAACTCCAAGATGCTAACTTGGGACATGGACATCGAAGCTGAGGATGAGGATGAAGATGTGGTAGCCCACTCCGATGTCGTTTGCTTAATGGCAAATAACGATGAGGTAATTTCCTTCACTAAAGCTGAATTATAAGATGTTTGTAAAGGAATGCAAAATGAAATTAATGAGCTAGAACTCACGTTAAATGATTATAGGAATGCCAGCTTTAAATTACAAAAAGAAAACTGTGACATTTCTGAAGCAGTTGACATCCTTAAAGAAAAACTTGATGCACGTGATTTTACCATTGCTATAATGAAAAAAGAAAAATCATGATTTAATGAAGAAGTTGTTTGTCTTTCTTGCCCTTCCTTATTGAATAATATTATCATGCTTAAGCAGGATTTGATTAAGCTCGAAACTGAAAAAGACTATGTGATTAGAGAGCTTAATGATAAGTTGTGCATGTTAAATAACGAACTTAAAAGGAAAATGGATGAATTTGAAAAGAAGGAAGAGGAAAACAAGAGAGATTTTCTAAGTAAATGCACCTTACTTGTGGATAAAAATAAATTATTAAAATCCAAAGTTTCTAATCTAGAATTGTCATTAAGAAAATTTTCAATTGGTAAACATTCGTTGGATGCCATACTTGAAAATCAATTATATGGCAATAATAGAAGAGGACTTGGATTTGGTTTGAAAAATGTTGAAAAGCCCAAATTTAAGAAATTCCACAATGTGCCTTCTATTGTGAAAAATATGCATGCAAAGTGCTTTACTTGTGGTATTGTTGGTCACAGATCCTATTATTGTAAGTTTAGGAACACAAACATAAAGTTGAAACAAGTGTGGGTTCCTAAAATTTTGATAACTAACGCTAGTGGACCTTATTGGATTTCAAGGTCATACTTAACACCTTTCATGTAGGTGGGATGGAGATTTTGGCGAGGATCATTGAATTTAAACTCTCATTCTTTTAGCTCCTTAGTCAAATAGCGACGCGAAGGTATATTTCTTTTCCTTCTTTGCATTCATTGCATACCTTCATAGATTTTGTGTGTGCTTGACTTAATTTTTGTTTGTGTGCTTGTTTGCTTGCTTTTTAGGTTTGTTTTTAGTTCCTTATAAAAGAAAAACAAAAAAATGAAAAACCAAAAATAAAAAAAATTGTGCTTAATGAATACCTCTTTATGATTCATTATAAGTGGTATTTGTTGAATGTTCATTCATATCCTTTGTAGAAATCATTGTATTATTGTTATAGCTACATGCACATGTTAGAATCCATTTAGTAGCCATGACATGCTTCATGAAATGATTAATTTGATTTCTACGCATACATGTGCACTTCCACGAATACTAAACTTGTTGTACTTTTGGAGATTCTTTTTACGAATACTGGAACGTGAATGTAGGATGAATAAAAACTGAATATTCTAAAGGATATGATTTGTATTTCCATGAATAAAAATTGAGCACAAAAAGAAATGAATATGAAAAAAATACATGAAAATTGCTCCGTATGTAAAATGGATACAATTCATGGCAAGTACACTAACCACAAGTATCCAACATATGCTTTATGGGCAATCTTTAGCATTGGTGTATATTACTCGTCAAGCAATGCCAACCACACATCTAAGAGTCCTTATCGGCTATGTTTTGGGGTTTGGTAACTTGAACTCATTTTAATGAGGTAGAAAAAATCAATCCTAGTGAAATTCATGTTAATTGGAAAATGTGGATTGATTTGGTTGATGTTCTAAATTGAATCTCCTTTTGTACTTCAATGGTTATATTGTCACACTTACACATTGGTGGTGAAGTCTAAATTATGATTTTCAATAAATTTGAATTGTCTACTTTATGGAAAATGACATGTAAGTAATAGATATAATTTATAATGCTCTATTTTTGCATGTGATATTGTTTTGACTTCATTATTTCACTTTTGATGATAACAAAGAGGGAGAAAAATGTTGAAAAGATTTGATACTATTGGCACATAATATGGTATTATTGGTTGAAGGGGAGCATGAAAATACATGTAAAGGGGGAGCTTGATCAAAAGGGGGAGCATGCTCTTCACTTTGGTAAATTGTGCATGCTTGTAATGTTTGCTTATTGAATACGTCATATTGCATTACACCCTTCATCACACTTCACGCACGTTTTATTTTCTCAAATCTTTTATGGGTTTGTCATCATCAAAAAGGGGAGATTGTTGGAAGCAACGATCTAGGATTTTTAGTTTGATGATGACAAACGTGTGTTACTATTTAACGTGTGTGCTAAGTGTATTTCAATGATGGCAAGGACGTAATTCTTCAAAGTGATGACTAAGTCAATTCTTGAAGGAATTGCTATTCACATAACTAATGGGCTTGGTCAAAGTGCTATACACCTAACAAATTGGACTTGGTCCGATATGGGATGAGATGGTGGATTTGTTTATATCAATTAGAGATTTGGGCAATCTAATATTCATATCCAAATATCAATTAAGATCCCATACAAATCTCTTATTCCTATTTAATAATGATCAAATCAATTACAAAGTTTTTCCTCTAACCAACTCCTATCTCTTAGGGATTCTCCCCTAAACCGTAGCCTCTCCTATATAAACCATTCCTCCAAAGGGAAGCAAGAGAGATGGCAAAAAAAAAAGAAAACATATGTCATCTTCTCCTTGCGGCAAAACAAAAGAAGAAACCATAGCAAAAGGATTCTAAGCAGCCACGGCCAAATATCCAAGCAAAGCGATCAAAAAAACTTACATTGCCGTGAGATCCATAAGCACTCAGGAGCAAGCCTCTTCTCAAAGTAAAATCAAAGTCAACATCTCCAACCTTCTAGTGGCCAAGAGTCCGAGCCTTCAAGTCTCATCTTCATCCTGCCGTGAGTTCCATCGGCAAGACTAACTGCATTCTCTCACCATCTTCTTTGTCTCGAAGCATTTCCATCTTCGTGCTGGCATCGTATGCCTCACATCTATGTTGAAGCCACGCTCTAGTTGCTGCAGTGACCTGATGCTACCGAAGATCCTATCAACAAGTCGCTGACGGCATCCACATCAACCCTGCCGTCGTGGTGAGACCTCAAGCTGCCGTTAGAAGCACATCCCCTTGTCGTCGCAAGCACCAAGCACGCAAAAGAAGATCATCCAATCTGCCGTTCACCTTCACTGCATGCCCTAGATCTCGTCGCTACATGATGAAAAGCGGCATCCCCAAGTACATCGACCATCTCTAAGCTACCATTGAAGAAGATCTCCCCTGCCATCGAGCCTTCTCCTTGATGCTGTAAGTTAACTGCTTCCGTGGTGGAGTTTTTGGAGCAAGGCTGCCGTGGAGAAATGAACATCAAGGCTACCGATCATCTTTATAATTAGGATCTGCCTGGAGGCTGCCGTATCATCGTGAGCTTCACGCCGTGCTGCCTTGGAGAGCACCGCCTCCTGCTAACGTCCCCGATGCCATTCATCATCCAGCTTGCTGCCGCCGTAGAGTGATCATGTAGCCATACCCTCTCTTGCTACAGTGGTGACGAGGGGAACGAGTTGCAACGTGGGTGATGTGGGACAGCTGCATGTAAAGTTCAAATTGAAGAATGCTTGGAAATGCAAAGTTTTTTTGGAGGCTGCGTAAGAATAAGAAGTTGAGAAGTTTTTGTGTGTACACACCACTTCAGATTTGTTGTACTGGAATTACTATACGCACAGATCTGATTGCTACTCAACTTTGCAAGCTACAGATCGCGATCCAAAACTCAGATGGAGACACCGTTTGCGTCAAAATGGAGCTGACGACGTAATGATTGACAGAGACGACTACACGGACACGAACCGAGCATTTCTAAACTCTTTACTCTTTATATTTGTGTATCAGTGTGTTGATCTCTGTAGGGGAAACTTTACCAGTTTTTGTGTTATTTTGGACTTGTCTGGTTGTTGCTAGACAAGAGGGTCTTGACGTGTTGGAGCTGTCAAGATACACATTTACTAGGTTGATAGGGTTCTGCACTTTGTTGAGTATGGTACAGTCTAGGTGGGGAGTTGGAGCTAGGACCCCATTGTAGGTGTACAGAAGGAACTTATTAATGCCAGTATTTGCTTGGCGGCTGGAGTAGGTCGACCGAACCAGGGTAAATCTGCTGCATATTCTGTGCTTGCATTTTATTTATCATGCTTGTGTTTTTAACTGCATGTGATTTCTCGTGGGTTGCCTGAGAATATTTTTATAAGCCTATTCATCCCCCTCTAGGCTAGGATCCAGATCCAACAGGACGACTTCCCAAACTTCATTCCTTTCAAATTGCATGAGCTCTCTCATCCATTGCAATGATCCACGAGCTATCTTCACACGCTTCTTGGATATTTTTTGGCTCAATGGTGGAGACAAAGGCACAATGAGAGAACTCATCAATCCTTGACCTTGTTCGAATACTCACGCCAATATCTCCAATTAGTTGGTCATGTGGATGGTCACGAATGGTCGGATAAGCTTTGGGAATACCTGGATCACTTGGAATAATATCAACATTTTCATTAGTAATATTAGTCTCAATAACATTATTAATTTTAACATTACTAATTTAATCACATAAAACATCTACACTATCAACAACAACATGAGGAACATCAAAATCTTCATGAAATGAAATGTGTAGTGATTCCTCGATCGTTAAAGTGGTTTTGTTGTATTTCTGGTAGGCTTTGCTACGTGTGGAATATCCAACAAAAATTTCTTCATGGATCTTGGCTCAAATTTTTCTAAATTACCAAACATGTTCTTTATAAAACATTTTGAACAAAAAACTCGAAAATACTTAACTTGAGGCTTTTTATCGTAAAATAGTTCAAAACAAGTTGTGTTCATCCGGGGCCTCACTAGGATCCTATTAAGCACATAACATGTCATGTGTACCGCCTCTGCCCAAAATTGAAGCCCAAGATGACTATCATGGATCACGGTGCGTGAATACTCGATAAGAGTCCTATTCTTTCTCTCAACAACAACATTTTGTGGTGGTGCGCGAGGAAAAGAAAAATTGTGAGTAATCCCGTTGTCATCACAAAACTTAGAGAAAATTTCATTCTCAAATTCCCCTCCATGATCACTACGAATAGTGATAATGGTGGTTCCTAAGAGATTTTGAATTTTCTTTGCAATTTGGTAAACTCATCAAAGGCTTCATTTTTATTAGTTAAAAATGATACCCATGTAAATCTAGAAAAGTCATCTACAATAACTAATTCACAATGAGCATTTCCTAAAGATGCTACTCTAGTAGGCCCAAATAGATCTAAATGAAGTAATTCTATGGGCCTCTTAGAAGTTATACCATCTTTAAGTTTAAATGAAGATTTACGAAGTTTACCTCGTTGACATGAATCAGAAAAGCTTTTCTTATTAAAAGATATTTTCGGAAAGACTTAGACTAAATCATGCTTAGCTAATTTATATAAATGCTTAAAGTGAACATGCCCAAAACGGTGATGCCATAATAATTGTTCATTAGAATGAGCAAATAGGCAATGTTCAAATGATTTAGGTATACTTAAAATATAAATATTTTTATGTCTACTGTCAGAAAATAAAACTTGTGAATCATTATTAAATAATGCTACACAAATTCTCTCCAAAGTTAACCTTGTAACCTTTGTCACAAAATTGACTTATACAGATGAGGTTATGAAATAACCCTTCTACTAAATAAACATTATCAATTAAAGGTTTGGATGATTTACCGACTTTGCCTACTCTGATAATGGTTCCCTTTTGATCACCTCCAAAGGTGACCGTTGCACCGTCTTTGATGTGGATCACTTCGAAGAGAAAGGATGGACCTCCCGTCATGTGTTTAGAGCAACCACTATCGAGTATCCATCCTTTCCTTTTAGAGCTAATATTTCTTTTATTGATATCTTTCTTGTTCTTAGGTACATATATAGTATACCATAAGCTAATGGTACCCAAGCTTGTTGGGTCCAATGGGATTAACCCTTTGGAAACCAAGTCCAAGTGGACTTTGGTTCCCAACATAGTTACCACTATTTATCACATCACTAAAATACGAACTTACATATGCATTCCTATTATTTGTGCTAGTGTTCTAGGGACCCCAAATAGTGTATGATTTGGGAGTCCTCTTCCTAGTTGCATACACATTAGGTTAAGGTCTACGTGGTGCATGATGCTTAAGAGTATGAGGTCTAGCATACGAAGGTGGAGGAGGATATGCATGCGTCATGTAAGGGTTATATGCAAAAAAGTGGAGCATGCATATTATATGGTGCATATGAAGCATACATATAATGTGGTGGATATGAATGGTGTGTATGAGCATATGAGTATGTAGGAGCATGTGCATGAGTATTTCTTAAGTGTGGGTTTGCACGTGCCCGTGGGTGTGGAGCATAAAACTCATCATGCATGTTCACATGAGAAGTAGGAGTGTTCCTATGTGTGTGAGTGTTAGTGTATATAAAGGCATGTCCTTTCCTTTGATGTCCACCCTTAATGAGTTTCTTGTCAAAAGAAGGTGTAGGAAGATGTATGCCCTTGAGGCATTTATCCTGAGTTAAACGTCTTATTCTAATGATGATACGGTACAAATTGTCCTAGTATAAATTCCATGTATTATATACTTAGATAATTTCCTTAGACTTAAAGTGAGGTCATTACGTATCTAGATGAAGTTCTAGATTGTGGGAAGTAATTGACTGATAAGAACTTGAGTCTTAAATGGTTCGTGGTCATAGATGTGTCGAGAATAGGATATCGGCACATCGGATAGACCACTGTGTCTTTGTCTTACCTTAAGTGTTGGATATTGGACTCCCCGGATTTGGTTTTGGATGATGAACAAACATAAATATAATATGAACTAACACTTTGTGAGCGCAGTTATGGAGATCGTCGCCAAATTCACATGAATATCAATTACGACGTCTCAAGACTTCTCAAAGCACGTGATCGTATGCCTAAAGCTTCGTTGAAGCTTATGGACCTATTTAGAAGTCATGAAGATTCGATTGAAGCTATTGAAGACGGTATCGTCAAGTTTAATTTATAGTCTTTAAGCTTCTTTCGTAGAATGTTAAGCCTTGAGTAGGTCTTACGTTTTAATTCTTCATAACGCTCATATCTTAGCTCTAGGATCTTTGTAGAAGTCCATACAATTCTTCCCGAAGCTTCGCGCTTCGATTCGGGACTTCTTGTGCATGTTAGTTGGTTCAAGAAGAAGAACTGACCGACTAGATGGTGATCTAGTCGGTCAGCCAAGCTTCTTGGACCGACTAGTTTCTGTCAGTTAATTCATAGCTCTTTACTGTTTACAGTTAGTCGGTCTAAGTTGACTCACCGACCGACTAGTTTGTGAACTAGTCGGTCAGTGATGCTTCTGTGACCGACTAGTTGAGCTTTCCCTGAACATGCACATTTGAGCTTGAGCTACTGTTTATCATTAGTCGGTCTGTGCTCATTGATCGACCGACTAGTTGATGAACTAGTCGGTCAACTTTCCTTCTTAGACCGACTAGTTTAGTTTACTGTACATGCCAAATTTTTCACCATACTTACTGTTTATTATTAGTCGGTCTATGTTCATTTGGTGACCGACTAGTTGGTGAATTAGTCGATCAACATTTGTTCTTGGACCGACTAAGTCTAATTCTTCTCAGAATTCAGTTTTATCTGTTAGTCGGTCCACGTTGAGTAACCGACCGACTAGTTGTGAAACTAGTCGGTCAGCTACTCTTCTTAGACCGACTAGTTCCTTAGTCTGTACTTTGATCTTTTCTCAGTTTACTCATTAGTCGGTTTACGTTAATTGACCGACCGACTAGTTGATGAACTAGTCGGTCGGTGGTTGTTCTTTGACCGACTAGTTGGGTTCAGAAAAGAGCCGTTGGAGCTTTAATTGAAACGTTTCTCTCTCTCTCTCTCCTCTATCCTATATATACTTGATGGGCTGCATTCATTGCTGCCAAGGCTGATATTATTGCAAGTTTAGAGATCAAGAGAAATCATTCCAAGCTCATTCAAAGCTCATTCTTTCCATTCAGTAATCTCTCCTCACTCTTACTTCCAAAGAGAGATTCATTGAGTGTGAAGCCTTCCAAGCCAAGTGCTTGATTCTAGGTCACCAACATCCCCAAAGCTCTCCATCGCTGATCTACATCTTGGAGCTAGGGTTTGGTGCCACTTCTTCCCCAAAATCATCCTTGCCCTAATTCGTAAGCAATACTCAAGGCATAGGTATTTTGTTCGGTAAGAATTTTTCTTATTTCATTTCATATTTGATTTGTAAGTTTCACTCTCGGTTGTGAGAGTGTGGTTGTGATCCCGGGTTGTGGGAGTCACAAATTACATTTTGTATGATTTGACTTGTGGAGGATTTTCACAAGTATTTCATAGTGGAAATCTTGAGTTAGGGTTTCTAACTCAAGTATCCGGAGGGGATCCGGGTGGTTGGGACGTAGGATCACCGGGAACAAGTCGGGGAGACTTGGGTGGATCCGAACCCAGTAACATCTCTTGTTAGCATTGTTAATTTTGTTGTTGTCATTCAATTTAAGCTTCCGTAAATTGATTTGGTAGTTGTTTGCATTATAATTAGGAATTATACTCCTTGTTATTTTTAAAGTACTATTCACCCCCCCTCTAGTACTTGTGCAGTAGCTTGTAGGGCATTACATTTGGTATCAGAGCCAGATACTTAGCTATGTCTGCCAACGACAACAAGACCGTGCGTCCACCTTCCAACTATGACACCTTCAGGAACCGTGAAGGAGCATCTTCGGTGATGGAAGGACATTCCTCTACGAGGCCTCCATTCTTCAACGGTACCAACTACGGGTACTGGAAATGCCGGATGGAAACCTTCCTCCGGAGTGCATCTTTATGGAGGACCACAATGAAGGAATACATCGAGCCCGAAGAAGAAGACTTCGAGAAATGGACAACCGCGGAGGTCGCCGCGGAGGTAAGCAATGCCAAGGCAATGAACGCCTTGCAATGCGCGTTGGAGCCCGAGGACTTCAATACGATATGCACATGTAAGAGTGCATATCAAATTTGGAACTCCCTCCTCATTCTACATGAAGGGACGAGTAGGGTAAGAGACTCTAAACTCGTAGTTGTAAACAAAGATTACGAAATGTTTCATATGCAACAGGGCGAGAAGATGAAGGAGTATTACGCTTACTTCGTCGACATCATAAACGAGTTAGAGGCTCTCGGCAAATCCTACACCCAAAAGGAGAAGTGTTCGAAGCTTATCGAAGGACTTCCTTCTTCTTGGGAAAAGCGTACCTTCGCCATCGAGGAAGGTAATGACATGAATAAGTACACCGTAGTTCAAATAATGGGTACTTTAATGTCATACGAGGTACGCAAGGATAGCAAGCTCAAATTGCAGGAAAAGATGAAGTCCTACCTAAAGCAAGACGAGCCAAAGAAGAAGGCCATTGCTTTCAAGGCCGCTCCATCCACATCCACATCAACCGATGATGAAGACTCGGAAAACGAGTTGGACTTGGAGTCCATGGCACTCATGGCCAAGAAGTTCAACCGTTTCTTCCGAAAAGGTAACTATAAGAACAAAGCTAAATTTGGTTCTTCTAACGCCTCTTCCTCTCCTTTGTGTTTCAAGTGTAATAAGCCAGGACACATGAAAGCGGAGTGTCCTCTCAACAAGCACAAGGAGAAGTGGAAGGCGCCAAAATTCGATAAGTCCAAGAAGTACAAAAAGGGGTACAAGAAGGGACTTGTCGGAGCAACATTCACCGACTCCGAGGATTCTTCAAGCGGAGAGTCAGACGATGAGCAAGTGGAGCAAGCGCACATGTGCTTCATGGCAAGAGAGGAGCATGATCAAGGATCCTCCTCTTCCGATGATAGTGATGACGAAGGCAACGATGAGGTAACTATGGATGATCTTAGGAATGCTAACTCTCAATTATGGTCAAAATACACTAAATTAGTAAATAGATATACTAAGGTAAAAGATGACCTAGCTAGCATTCAAACCTCGCCTAAGACTATCATCACCAACAACGACACCGTTGTTGAAGAGTTGAGAAATGAGATTATTAATCTCAAATCTAAACTTGAACATGTTAGCATTGATGATCCGGAAGAACATAGGATAGCGGATTTAACTTCTCAAAACTCGACTTTGAGTATTGAGAACGAGAATCTTAAATCTCGTGTTTATGTGCTCACATCGCAAGTATCCAACTTGGATACTTCTATGTGTTCTCTCAAAGAGAAATATGAGAACACATTAGGCCGAATCAATAGATTCAATAAGGGTAAGGACCATTTGGATAAAATCCTAAGTGACTTACTTCCGGCCAATCACCACATTGGTTTGGGGTATACGATGGGATGTCCATCCAAATCGGCCACTACTTTTGTTAGGCCAACTTCCGGTGACTCTACGAGTGGTAGCAAACACTCTATTGGTAGTTCATCTACCAATGGTGCTTCCACCTCGTCCACACCCTCTTTTGGAAAGAAACCCACTTTGGGTGGACCTCCAAAGAAGGGGCATGCTTATATGTACACCAATACCATGCCACGTAGGAACACACGTCCTACTCCACCGGCTCACACATATGATGATTTTTATGCAACACATTCTCGAGCACGTGCACACCATGTGAGACACCCTCACGCACGTGTTCCCACACATGCATATGTTCACCCACAACATCATATGAATAATTCTCGTCGTGCACCATTCCATCATGTTCCTTATGCCTATCCACAACATGCATCACGTAGAAATCAACGTCGAATGCATGCACCCAATAGGATGAGGGCTCCCAAGTTTTTCACAATTTGGAGCCCAAAGGACACAAGCATGGACGAAAAACAAATGTATATGAATGCTTATTTTTCGGATGTTGTGCATAGTAGAAATTATGTGGGGAAGTCTAAGTCAAATTGGACTTGGCTTCCAAAGGTCTAATCTTTTGGACCCAATGACCTTGGGTACCATGAAATGAAATTCTCTATCTTTAGGTACTCAAGGAAAAGAAAAAGAAAAGGAGCAACAAATTTAAATTTAGCTCCAAGGGAAATTGGATACTCGATAGCGGGTGTTCAAAACACATGACGGGTGACGCTAGTTTGCTCTCCGGAGTGGTTCCCATAGCAAATGGAAACCGCGTCGTATTTGGAGGCAACGAGAGCGGAACCATCATAGGTGTTGGTAAAGTGGGTAACCCATCTAAACCCTTAATTAGTGATGTTTATCTTGTTAATGGTTTAAATCATAATCTTATTTCAATAAGCCAACTTTGTGACAAAGGTTATAAAGTTAGCTTTGCGAAAGGATTGTGTCATATTTTAAGAAAAGATAATGATAAATTATTATTTTCCGGCACTCGTCATAAAGATATTTATATTTTGGATCTTTCTAAGTCCTATGAACAATGTCTCGTTGCCAACACAAGTGAACAACACTTATGGCATCGACGCTTTGGACATGTGAACTTTGGAACACTATATAAGCTTTCAAAATTAAATTCCATTAAAGGTTTTCCGAAGCTTGTTTTTGAAAAGAAAAATTTTTGTGATTGTTGTCAACGCGGCAAGCTTCCTAAATCTTCATTTAAACCTAAGAAAATCATTTCTACTAAACGGCCACTAGAGCTATTACATCTAGACTTATTTGGGCCAACTAGAGTTGCTTCCTTAGGAAATGCAAGATATGGACTTGTCATCGTAGATGACTATTCGAGATTTACATGGGTATTTTCATTATGTAATAAAAATGAAGCTGTTGAAAACTTCACAATTTTTGTTAAGAAAGTACAAAATCTCTTAGGAACCACCATTGTCACTATTCGTAGTGATCATGGAGGTGAATTTGAGAATGAGTCTTTCGAGACATTTTGTGATGAAGTTGGTATTACTCACACCTTCTCTTTCCCTCGTGCACCTCCTCAAAATGGTGTAGTTGAGAGAAAGAATAGGACGCTAGTGGAGTGTGCTCGCACTATGCTTGATGATAGCCAACTTGGCCATCAATTTTGGGCGGAAGTGGCACACACCGCTTGCTATGTGTTTAATAGAATACTTTTGAGGCCCGGCACTAAACAAACTTGTTATGAATTGTTGTTTGGTAGGTTGCCTCAAGTTAAACATTTTCGTGTTTTTGGTTCGAAATGTTTTATTAAGAACACGTATGGTAGTTTGGCCAAATTCGATCCAAGATCCGATGAGGGGATTTTTGTTGGATATTCTTCGCGTAGCAAAGCCTACCGGATATTCAACAAACGAACCTCAACGATCGAGGAGTCGCTTCATGTCTCTTTTAATGAAGGATTTGTTCCAACTAGAATTTCAAATGATAATGATTCTATGGATGTTTTATGTGATTCGTTTGATAATTCTAAGTCTAATAATTCTATTGATTCTATTGAGACTAACCCAACTAATGAAGTTGTTGAGAATGTTCCTAGTGACCAAGGTATTCCCAAACGGCTTCATACCGTTCGTGACCATCCTCATGAGCAAGTCATTGGCAATATCTATGATAGTGTCAAGACGAGATCTCAAGTGAACTACTTCGCTCATTGTGCCTTTACCTCCTCGATAGAGCCAAAGAATGTTAATGAAGCATGCGAAGATAGCGCTTGGATCTTAGCCATGGAGGAGGAGCTCATTCAATTCGAGCGGAATGAAGTTTGGGAGCTTGTTCCATTGCCATCGAAGAACCACACCATCATAGGGACAAAGTGGATCTTCAAGAACAAAACCGACGAAAACCAAGTCGTCGTCCGGAACAAAGCTCGGTTAGTTGCTCAAGGCTATCGACAAGAGGAAGGTATTGATTTCGAAGAATCCTTCGCTCCGGTAGCTAGATTAGAATCAATTAGATTATTATTGTCTTTTGCATGCCATAAGGATTTTAAATTATTTCAAATGGATGTTAAAAGTGCATTTTTAAACGGAGATGTCGTTGAGGAAGTTTACGTTTCTCAACCTCCGGGCTTCATAAATGAAAAATTTCCAAATCATGTTTTTAAACTAAAGAAAGCACTTTACGGTTTGAGACAAGCTCCTCGAGCTTGGTATGATCGCCTAAAGAATTTTCTTTTGGATTTGAATTTTAAAATGGGAGAAGCCGATTCTACACTTTTTGTTAAGCATGCGAATAATGATATAATTTTAGTTCAAATATATGTTGATGATATCATTTTCGGTGCTACTAACTTTGCTCGTTGCGAAGAGTTTTCTAATGTTATGAATGAACAATTTGAGATGAGCCACATGGGTGAGCTCAAGTATTTCTTAGGTCTCCAAATTCACCAAATGGACGATGCAATCTTCATCCACCAAACGAAGTACACGGTGGAGTTGCTAAAGCGATTTGGAATGGAGAGTGCTTCCGGGAAAAAGACTCCAACGAGCACGACTACGCATCTTGACAAGGATACGGGCGGTAAGGATGTAGACATTCGTCTATATCGAGGTATGATAGGTAGTTTACTTTATCTTACCGCAAGTAGGCCCGATATTATGTTTGCCGTATGCGTATGTGCTCGTTATCAGTCTCAACCTAAGGAGTCTCACTTAGTTGCGGTAAAATGTATTTTCCGTTATCTAAGTTATACACTTGATTTTGGATTACTTTATCCAAAATCTAGCACGTATGAGTTAATCTCATATAGTGATGCCGATTATGCGGGATGCAAATCTGACAGGAAAAGTACTAGTGGCACTTGCCATTTTATAGGAAATTCTCTTGTCTCTTGGTTTTCCAAGAAGCAAAATTCCGTATCACTTTCAACCACCGAGGTGGAATATATTGCCGCCGGTGCCGCGTGTGCTCAAGTTCTTTGGATGAGACACACCCTTAAAGACTTTGGTATTAATTGTGATACTTGCCCTATCATGGTTGACAACCAAAGTGCAATATGTCTTTCCAAGAACCCGGTACACCATTCCCGTTCGAAACACATAGATGTCCGACACCACTTTTTAGATGATCATGTTGCTAAAAAGGACATCATTTTAGTGTACGTTGAAACCCAAAAGCAAATCGCCGATATTTTCACGAAACCCCTAAAGGAGGACTCCTTTGTGCGGTTGCGTCGAGAATTGGGGATTATGGGTGAATCCGAGATATAGGATTCATGTTTCATTCAATAATCTTGCATGCTATTATATTTCGAAATATTTCGTTCATGCTAGACTTATTGGATTTTTCGGGAATTTATGTGATATTTTGAATTTTTGCTCGAATTCATGTTTTGAATGTCGTATTTAAGATTTCGATGTTTAATGGGGTAGTTTAGATGATTATTGAGAGTTTTGCGATATATCGTCCAAGCGTATTGAGGAGAGAACTTGATTATCACTTTTTGGACTCTTTTAGTCGGTTTCAGTTCAACCACCAACCGACTAGATGCTCATCTAGTCGGTTAGTAGAAGAACTTAGACCGACTAACTTAAGCTTTTTGAGTTTCCTCTCCATTTTAACTCTTTAGTCGGTTCATGTTCAGTGACCGACCGACTAGATTGAGATCTAGTCGGTCAGTAAATGAACGCAGACCGACTAAATCTTGTCAGTAAATCTTGGATTCAGCCACTGTTTACAACTAGTCGGTTCAAGCTCATTGACCGACCGACTAGATCGTGATCTAGTCGGTCAGTGCTTGAACTGTGACCGACTAGTTGTGCCAGGGACTGTTTAGTCATTTGCGATCTCGACCGACTTAAACTCACTTTAGTCGGTCTGTTTTCATTCCAGTCGATCAAAACTCTTTCTCCCTCAGCTTAAAACCCCCGACCCCTCGCTGTCTCTTCGTCTTCCGATCGAACTCCGGCCGTTTTCCGGCCATCTCCGTCGATCTCCTCCGTCGGCCCCTCGTTCTAGGTGATCTCCTCTCTTTCTAGGGTTAGATTTCCATTCCTAGTTCTAGGGTTAGCACGGTTTCTAGGGCTTCTAGGGTTTCTAGGGTTTCGATTTCAGCTTTCTAGGGTTCCGACTTAGGGATTCTTCGTTTCAGTTTGATTGTGTCGTGTTGTGCCGTGATTATGGCCCGAACACGTATCCCGATCACTCCGTCTAGCCCATCGCCGATGACCGTAGAACAAAACCATTCGGATCCCGAGCATCCAACCCCTCCGAAACGCCGTGCCAAGACCACCCTTCCTTCGTCGTCTTCGCCTCCTCTCAAGAAGAAGAGGACGACGACCGCCAAGCCTAGAGGTCAAACCAAGCCCAAGCCTAAGCCCAAGCCCAAAGTTCTTGCCTCTCATTCTTCGTTCCATACTCCTACCGATTCCGATACAGAGTTTAACCCCGAGACTGAGACTCATAGGGAACCCACTCCTCCTACCCATCCCGAGTCTAGCACCCACCCTCGTACGTCTACCCGTAAGCCTAAGGGAAAGGCTCCGATGCCGGTGGGCGGTGTCGATATTTCGTTGTGTCGCGACGACCCTATGTGTCTCGCGGCGTACAACCGTATCGAACATTGCCCGCTGCTTCTGGAGCATTTCGTCCAGTTTAGCGACTTCATAGGGTTAGCTGATCTTCTCTCGTCGTCGGGTCTCCTCGATTACCTTCGATTTGACCCGAAGGCGAATCCTCACCCCTACCCTAGATTAGTAAAGCTTTTCTATGCGAATAGGATCCGGGGTCAGTACGATCAGACCCACTCTGTTGAGACGACCGTTTTGGGGACTCCTATAATCCTCACTGCGGAAATCTTAGGAGAGATTTTGGGTATCTCTTCGTCTGGCCTTCTTCCCTCTGATATCTCGGTTGACGATATTTCTTCTCTTGATCAGACCATCCTTTCAGAGATTTTCCATCAGATCCCTCCAGCCATGATTGGCGTGCCATCTAAATCGTTCAAGCCAAATGCATGGGTCCTAAATCTGATTCTGAAGTCGTGCTTGCTTCCCAAGTACGGCTCCTCATCTCTCCCGTCCCAGCCCTTTCTGAAGCTTATCTATGCTATCTTCATGGGGAGCTCGATTAATTGGGCTCGCATTATACTCGATAAGATTGATTCTTTCGAGTGTATTCGCAAGTCCAATAAATCGGCTCATATCCCATTTCCTTGCTTATTGACCCTCGTATTTCGTCATTTTCGTGTCACGTTGCCTCGTGACGATGAGCGTCCCCTTGGTCCTCCCCTGAACGCGACGGCCGTCAAGAAATCTCTTGCGGCGCTTCGTCACGTTCAGAGGACGACACCTTCAGTGTCTGCCCCTGCCTCTGCCAGTGCCTCTGCTGCTCCCTCTGCCACCCTGGATGAGGTCGTACGGTTACTTCGTCGTCACGAGTCTCGCTTGGCTCGTACCGAGGAGGTAGTCTGCCGTATGGCTCGTCTGATGGGTGTTGATCTTCCTCCTTCCGTTTCTGAGGATGAGGAGTTAGATGAGATGGCTGAGGAGGACGTTGAGGAGCTTTGTCGTGCTTCGACTCGTGCCCCCGAGGGCACTTCTGCTGGTACTACTGCTGCTGGTGCTACCACTTCCGGTGATGCTGTTGCTGCTTCTTCTGCTGGTGCCCCCGAGAGCACACCTGTTGCCGCCACTCCTGTGGTGGATACTCCGACTGGTGCTCCCGAGGCCACTACGGTTGCTGCTTCAGAGGTTGTCACTTCAGCCATCTCTCCTGCTGATCTTCCGGACGTCCCTGCTGATCCAGTCACCTCTTCTGCTCCTGCTGAGCCTGCAGTTGCTTCTGGTCCTCCCGCTGCCTCTTGAGTTTCTCCGAGGCCTCTCCTGATACTCATTGGATGATATATCTAGTTGTGAGAGATGTTGGGTAGGATAGTGTGGGTGGCTATGTATTTTGGATCATTTTGATGTCTTTTTGATATATGTGATGATGTATTTTGATATGTTTGATGATGATGTATTTTTGTTGACACTCCGATATTTTGTCATATGATGATGTATTTTTGTGCCCCGATCAGTCGATCGATGTTTTGTATGTCGGTGATGTACTCTGCTTCATATTATATATATATATATAAATACATCGCAGTTGACATTTCATTATATTGTGCAATGTATAATTTTTATGTCTCTGATGTTTGATTTCGTCGCTCGACGATATTCACTTGGTTTAATAGAAATTTCTTCTATGGAAACATAGAATTGTTTTCCATGCACTAAATTAACCAAGAAATGTTGATATTGGAGAGTATATTCCATAACTCAATCCGTTAAATTGATTTGAGTTTTGATGATTTCGTTTTACGATTTTTCTACTTTGGTTTCATTGACACGCCTTGATTCTATTCGTATTTTTCTCTTTGGTGTCACTTGAACCGTCGTCGTCTTCTACGACTCCCGTGCTTTTTTAATTTAAGGCCATTGTTGTTGTCGTTGTTATCCTCCCGCTCTTTTTGCTTATGCCAAAGGGGGAGAGATATAATAATAACGATGTGCCAAATGAAAATTTAAAGCATTTCTCCAAGAATCTAACTTGATGTATTAGATTCAGGGGGAGTTAAGATATATAAATGGATTTTTCACATCCGATATTTCAATAACCTACGTTTGGTATTTCAATAATTCAATAATCGATTATCATTTAATATACTTCACTCGTCTGCTTGATGCGTATTATTTTTGTTTATATTGGAATTAACATGTCATCAATGCAGGGGGAGTAAGTAAATTTCATTTGAATTATTATTTTTGATTATTATTTATGTTGGTTTGTCATCAAAGCACGTGATCGTATGCCTAAAGCTTCGTTGAAGCTTATAGACCTATTTAGAAGTCATGAAGATTCGATTGAAGCTATTGAAGACGGTATCGTCAAGTTTAATTTATAGTCTTTAAGCTTCTTTCGTAGAATGTTAAGCCTTGAGTAGGTCTTACGTTTTAATTCTTCATAACGCTCATATCTTAGCTCTAGGATCTTTGTAGAAGTCCATACAATTCTTCCCGAAGCTTCGTGCTTCGATTCGGGACTTCTTGTGCATGTTAGTTGGTTCAAGAAGAAGAACTGACCGACTAGATGGTGATCTAGTCGGTCAGCCAAGCTTCTTGGATAGACTAGTTTCTGTCAGTTAATTCATAGCTCTTTACTGTTTACAGTTAGTCGGTCTAAGTTGACTCACCGACCGACTAGTTTGTGAACTAGTCGGTCAGTGATGCTTCTGTGACTGACTAGTTGAGCTTTCCCTGAACATGCACATTTGAGCTTGAGCTACTGTTTATCATTAGTCGGTCTGTGCTCATTGATCGACCGACTAGTTGATGAACTAGTCGGTCAACTTTCCTTCTTAGACCGACTAGTTTAGTTTACTGTACATGCCAAATTTTTCACCATACTTACTGTTTATTGTTAGTCGGTCTATGTTCATTTGGTGACCGACTAGTTGGTGAATTAGTCGGTCAACATTTGTTCTTGGACCGACTAAGTCTAATTCTTCTCAGACTTCAGTTTTATCTGTTAGTCGGTCCACGTTGAGTAACCGACCGACTAGTTGTGAAACTAGTTGGTCAGCTACTCTTCTTAGACCGACTAGTTCCTTAGTCTGTACTTTGATCTTTTCTCAGTTTACTCATTAGTCGGTTTACGTTAATTGACCGACCGACTAGTTGATGAACTAGTCGGTCGGTGGTTGTTCTTTGACCGACTAGTTGGGTTCAGAAAAGAGCCGTTGGAGCTTTAATTGAAACGTTTTTCTCTCTCTCTCTCCTCTATCCTATATATACTTGATGGGCTGCATTCATTGCTGCCAAGGCTGATATTATTGCAAGTTTAGAGATCAAGAGAAATCATTCCAAGCTCATTCAAAGCTCATTCTTTCCATTCAATAATCTCTCCTCACTCTTACTTCCAAAGAGAGATTCATTGAGTGTGAAGCCTTCCAAGCCAAGTGCTTGATTCTAGGTCACCAACATCCCCAAAGCTCTCCATC
The DNA here is from genome assembly GCA_030789695.1 of Scilla litardierei. Lineage (NCBI taxonomy): Eukaryota > Viridiplantae > Streptophyta > Magnoliopsida > Asparagales > Asparagaceae > Scilla > Scilla litardierei. The sequence continues at coordinate 547,629,267 of CM061142.1, forward strand.
GCTGATCTACATCTTGGAGCTAGGGTTTGGTGCCACTTCTTCCCCAAAATCATCCTTGCCCTAATTCGTAAGCAATACTCAAGGCATAGGTATTTTGTTCGGTAAGAAGTTTTCTTATTTCATTTCATATTTGATTTGTAAGTTTCACTCTCGGTTGTGAGAGTGTGGTTGTGATCCCGGGTTGTGGGAGTCACAAATTACATTTTGTATGATTTGACTTGTGGAGGATTTTCACAAGTATTTCATAGTGGAAATCTTGAGTTAGGGTTTCTAACTCAAGTATCCGGAGGGGATCCGGGTGGTTGGGACGTAGGATCACCGGGAACAATTCGGGGAGACTTGGGTGGATCCGAACCCAGTAACATCTCTTGTTAGCATTGTTAATTTTGTTGTTGTCATTCAATTTAAGCTTCCGCAAATTGATTTGGTAGTTGTTTGCATTATAATTAGGAATTATACTCCTTGTTATTTTTAAAGTACTATTCACCCCCCCCTCTAGTACTTGTGCAGTAGCTTGTAGGGCATTACATTAAGGGTAATGATGATCTCATAGTCATTCAGCCTGGCGAAGTCAGAGACAAGGCACATGTGCTCATTGGAGAATAAGTTCACTGAACGACCAACTTAGAGTTATTAAATGGTTAATCTTTAACTAAACTGTCAATAATAACTCTAGAGTGATGATATGCATGCTGGTCCTTAAGACCTGAAGTCGTTTGTACGAACCTATTCGTGAATCGTGCCACTTTGATCTATGACCTAACTTCGAGGCTAGGCCTGCCAAAAGGTCTTAGATTGGGTGACACCTGAAGCATATGAGGTAAGTAAACGACTAAGATGGGATTCGTCTCTTCCGTTAAAGGGGAGTTAGTGTCACAGGCTCCGTACAATCTTTGTATTAATCCTCGGCCGGGGTACGTTGGAGGATGTACAACGTGTATATAACAAAGACCGATGTATACTGACGAATGCTGGCTAGTGGGGTTGGCGGTTAACCATACCCTAGGTCGTGCAGCGACACAGTTATACCGAAGAGACTAAAGCTGTGGTATTCATCGCTGACACAGTCAGAGTGATCCCGACGACACTTTTGTCGATGGGTCAATCATGTAAGTATGATGTTGAAACAGGGACGACACCTGCTTCTCATGGTTACTGTCGTCTGGAGATTTCGAGTCCCAACCTATAGTAGGGTCAGGCTGTAGGGTCTCACACCGAGTAATATTCACGTCTTAGTAATGGGAAGAATGATAAGAGGAATGCATTCGATGCAATGGAATAATTAAGCTCATAAATGGTTTGTGAGCATAAAGCTAAAGAGTTTAGTATTTGGGATTGAAGAGGACTTCATGAGGAATCCACAGGAAGAAACCACGTTGGAATCGGAGCTTAAACGAGCCCAGAAACACGAAAACAACACAGAAGTGCCAAAGTGGGTTAGACCCACTTTGGGGAGGCCAAACCCGCAAAAGGGGGGCGGGCACACCCACTTCCAAAGCAGGGCCTGCCCGCTAAGGCGGGCGGGCGCACCCGCTTCAGAAGCGGGCACACCCGCTGCAGCCTGCGGGGCCAGCCCGCTTGGCGGGCTGGCGTGCCTGCTCGGCCCAGCAGGCGCCGGCTCGCTGAGCGGGCCAAGCGCCCGCTGTGGGCGCAACGGGTCTTCCTGCTAAGCGGGCAGGTGTGCCCATTACGCCCCATTGCTGGCGCCCGCCTGCAAAGAGTGCGGGCGCGCCCGCGACTTAAGTGCTGATTTTTTAGGGTTTTTGAAACCCCTTTGTGACGGCTACGAGCTACGACTTTTGCTCAACTTTGGGCAATTGTTTGAACGGTCAAACGAAGTCGGAATTCGTCACCGTTTGTTCCTACGCGTTCACCATTTGAAGCTATTCAAAAATGATATCTTGTATCGTCTCTAAAGCTCAATGATGAGGAAGATTTAATTGGTTGAAGTTAGGCTTTTAAGAAAGGCTTACTAACTTAATTAAATCCATCTTTCACTAATTAGTCCCACATTGCTCGTGCGACGAGCGTGGGGTACGGCTCCTTATATAAATAGGGGTGCACACTCTTTGGAAATTTTTCTATTAAGTCTCCGATTCGAAAGCTCCGAATTTTTGAGCACGCTCGATCGACGACTTAATTATTCCTCCTCTTTCTTCATATCCTTCAATCGAGTCCTAGCAAGACGGCAAGGAGGTTTGGATCGGATCCAGAAGTCTCTGACGTGGATCTTCTTAAGTGAAACTTTCTTCGACAAGTGATCGGCTCGCTTCGGGTAGATCGGATCGAAGGCACATGGCGGCTCAGCTTCGAGGAGCGAAAGAAGGTGGTGCGGTACATCTTGCCTGCTCCAAGGCCAAGATTCAGGGTATGTCATTTAGTAGCTTTCTAGTGTAATTTTAATAATGTCGCAGTAGTATAGATCCCTCTTGGGGTGGTCAGATCCACCCCAAGTCGGCATAGATCCTGGCTATATTCTGGCTCGCCTTAGGGCCTTAGCTAAAATGTTTAGTTATATGTTTTTCCACTGCGATTTTTAATCCCACTGTTATCCGGCCGACGTAGGACGGGCACGGATCTGAGCTCTAAGGGTACACCAAAACCTTTCAGTGGTATCAAAGCTTCTAGGTATGCAAGTTGATCTTGGACAACGACGTTTTAAAATTAGTGATTGCTTGCTAAATGATTGTACAAATTTTTTTAACATTATGCGATAACGTTAGAATGAACCACTTCTTTTAAAATTGTTTTAAAAATTGTTTTAAAAACATGGAATTTTTAAAGAAATATTTTAATTCATGACATGATGTTAAAATTAATGTTTCTTATGATTAGAAGTTTTTTTAAAAGATTATTTTATGTGGTAAAATCTTCTTAGAAGCTTTCTAATAAGTTGTAGTGATTTTAAATAAAATGGTTTGTATTAAAAATTATTTGATAATTTTTGAAGCCATCATTTTATAAGATAAAATGTTTAAGTTTTAAAATCATATCTTTTTAAATTTAAATTTTAAATTTTAAAAGGATTGCATGTTATTTATTTGATAAATGATTTAACATGTTATGCTCTTTAAATGTTAAATAGAGGATTGCAGTTATTTATTTGATAAATGATTTAACATGTTATGCTATTTAAATGTTAAATAGATGAACCCTAATTTTATGCGATAATGATTAGCGTTGTTTATATTTAATGGCATGATGTATAATTTGATTATTCATGAACCCTTTTAGATTAGCCATTAATTCTTTAAGAAAATTTATAAGCTGAATTTTTTTAATAATTGTGACATGCTAAGTTTTTATGAATCTCTACAACCTTTAAACCTAATTCCTGATTAGGGTAGTCCTCTTTAACGAAAATTATTATTTTAATCGTTTCAATAATAATTTTCATTAAATGATACACTTTACACGTGTTGAAATTGATTTATTAAAATCTTAATGATGATTAGGGTAGCACGTTAGACAAATGCACCTTATAGTTGATAAGGACTTAATAAAAGTTATTAACAAATCCTAATAAATTTTGAATTTTAAGGATTCCACTAGTTGATAGGATTAATTAGTGTTAATAAAAGCCTTTTAGTTTACGGCACGCATATATAAATGATAAGTGTCATTCAATGGATCATGATATCGGTCAATGTGTTTGACTAAGTTAGTTGAGTCACCCTAGCTAGACTGGGGGTAAGTGATCCTGGCTTAGTCAATTCCATGGCCGTGTTCGCTGGACCGCAATGACACAAATTATGATTATATGACACCCTGAACTATACCTAAGTCTAATACGATAATAATCTTGTTCAAGATAAATCGTAGCCCTCTTTGTTTTAGAGGTTGGCAACTATATGACTCGTGTTCTAGTTGTTGAGCTACACTCAAGCTGTGACATGGCAACCTTGTAGAAACCAACTTCTTAAATACATATGATGTAATCTTGATTGACCCAAACCGTCGTGTTAAGCACCGGCGTAAGTTAATCAAATGATGTCGTCTAGTCTTGACTCAAATCGTCGTGTCGTGAATACACTGAGCGCCTGCGTAAGTTGAGCTAGACACGAAAACAAGGGTCCGACTAGGCTAGACATTATGATTTGGATAAGCTACACTCATGATCATAAATGGCTTGGGGTAAAATAGATAGGGAGTCATATTTGATATGATTCATGATGAGTTCATGAGCAGATTACAGAGTCTAACAACTTGTTGAGCTACACTCAAGGTTGTCAGACTCAGGGTAGTCGAATCCCTCTCCCACAAATATTTTATTATAATAAATTATTTATTATAATGGCTTTAATTCATAAAATTAGTGAGAGAATATAGTTTTAATAAAAACCGCTTAAAACTATACAAAGAACATATACTAATTCGATCTATTTTAAAATGCAGTATGGAGTCGGGAATGAAGTTCATTATTGAGAGGAATGTGCTAGATGGAACCAACTATAAGGATTGGCTAAGGAACATTAAGTTGGTCCTCTTGCTGACCGGGATTAGCTACGTACTGACCGAGGACGCTCCGGAGAAGCCTGACGCGGATGCCACTAACGAGGAGAAGGAGGCTTATATGCAGCACCAGAGGGATGCAGAGAAGGCCAGGTGCCTTACTCTAGCTTCTATGACCAACGACTTGTAAAGGAAACATGAACATATGGATGTTCAAAGTATGGTTCTGAATGCAGAGGAGTTATATGGCAAGTGATCTAGAGCTGCCAAGTTTGAAGCCACTTGCAACCTCTGGGGAATTAAGATGGAGACGGGCCTTGTGCAAGATCATATTATAAAGATGATCGGGTACATAGAAGATGCTGCCCAGTTAGGTTTTGTCCTCGAAAACGAAATGAGCGTGGACATTATCCTGAATTCTTTAACCCCCGACTTCAAATAATTCATTACCGGTTTCATCATGAACAGTACTGAAACGGATCTTCCTGGTCTCCTGAACATGCTTAGGCAGTTCGAGGAGATCGAGAAGAAGTCGACTGTGTTGGTTGTTGGTTCTGCTTCTTCTGACCAGCCGAAAAGCAAAGGTAAGAAGAGGCAGGTCCCACAAACAACCAAGGTGAAGAAGGGGAAGAAGAAGAAAGGGGCTCCGTAGAAATCCGAATGCTTCCACTGTCATAAGCCAGGCCATTGGAAGAGGAACTGCAAGGTTTACCTTGCAGAGAAGAAGGTGCATGCTGATGCCTCTACCTTAGGTGCTAATTATTAATTATGAGCATAAAATTTTCATTAAGCTTTGATATATGGTATGAGATATCGATATATTTACTAAGACATCTGTATAATGTCTACATGTGCTTAAGGCGAAGCAATGGATGGAAGAAGAAGTTCAGTTTACGGTTGGCATCGGAATAATCGTTGCTGCTAGGGCCGTATGTGAACTTCAGGAGATAACAACAAGGAGAAGAATAAGTCGACACTCTTTTATTATTTGAATAAATGTGTCGATTATATTTTATTTCAAAACAATGATTGAGCGATTGTCGCTCAATATTAATTTTGATGTTGAACAAATTTTGATTCATTATGAATGAATTGGTTGTTGGTTAATTTCCTTGGTATTTATGCTATGTCTTCAAATGTGATTTGTTGCGAATGGCTGATTGCTGCGGATATGGCTGTTAAAGTTGGTGTGGAAAATTTCTTGAGCTGTCATGAAAACTTCTATGTTAATGTGATTATTTGGAAGTTGTCAGTACATATATATAGATATATTTCTAATCAAAGTAATATGTAGGTTCCAGTAACGTATAATAGATGTGATCTAACTTATACAGTCAATAAGAATAGTTCTTATTGAACTGCAATTAATACTTCAAATTAGAAGATTAATGCAGTAAGAGGAAAGAACGGTGCATGAAATTTTGACTGAGTTAGTTGGCATCAAGATTCCTATAAACGGATCTTGGTATAACTCATTCGTCAAGACAGCCTGACACGGTGCATTCCTATTAAGCACTTATAAACTGGTTAGACTTGATAAATTTTCTAAATGAGATTTAGACTTTTAAGTCGGAGTTATTAACCAGAAGGTTCTCAAAGTCGGTGGGAGCTGGCATGTAGACTTAGTTCCGTTTTGGACTAAGTTATAAGTCCCAGTTATTAAACTCTATATGTGACATCAAATCAAAATTTTTTATTTTTTTGATTATGTCAAAGACATAGAAATTTAGGTGTCATTTATGTACTTGACATAATTGACACAGAAATAACTGAAACATGCTATGACTGACTAGTAGATATGATAAACACTACATCAAGTTGTATGAGCTAATCGTTACCTATACAAGAAGGAAAATCGTTGGGTGAGATCCAAAAACATTTCGGAAGGTCAACCTGGTGTGATCAAGTGATGTATAAATAAGACTCCATTAAAATGACTAATAGATACGTGTTAGGAGAACCACTTTTAGGTTTGACATGTGATGTCTAGTGTGACTGATATACTGTAGCGGTATGAGATACCGAGATAAATAGCCTACGTGCAAGTGGGAGATGTATAAAGATGTATGCCCTTGAGGCATTTATCCTGAGTTAAACATGTTGTTCTAATGATGATACGGTGCAAATTGTCCTAGTATAAATTCCATGTATTATATACTTAGATAATTTCCTTAGACTTAAAGTGAGGTCATTACGTATCTAGACGAAGTTCTAAATTGTGGAAAGTAATTGACCGATAAGAACTTGAGTTTTAAACGCTTCATGGTCATAGATGTGTCGAGAATAGGATATCGATACATCGGATAGACCAGTGCGTCTTTGTCTTACCTTAAGGGTAATGATGATCTTATAGTCATTCGTCCTGGCGAATTCGGAGACAAGGCACATGTGCTCATTGGAGAATGAGTTCACTGAACGACCAACTTAGAGTTATTAAAGGGTTAATCTTTAACTAAATTGTCAATAATAACTCTAGAGTGATGATATGCATGCTGGTCCTGAAGACCTGAAGTCGTTTGTGCGAACCTGTTCATGAATCGTGCCACTTTGATCTATGACCTAACTTCGAGGCTAGGCATGCAGAAAGGTCTCAGATTGGGTGACACCTGAAGCATACGAGGTAAGTAAACGACTAAGATGAGATTCGTCTCTTCCGTTAAAGGGGAGTTAGTATCACAGGCTCAGTACGATCTTTGTGTTAATCCTCGACCGGGGTACATTGTAGGTGTACAACGTGTATATAACAAAGACCGATGTATACTGACAAGTGCTGGCTAGTGGGGTTGGAGGTTAACCATACCCTAGGCCGTGCAGCGACACAGTTATGACGATGAGACTAAAACTGTGGTATTCATCGCTGACACATTCAGAGTGATCCCAACGACACTTTTGTCGATGGGTCAATCACGCAAGTATAATGCTGAAACAGGGACGACACCTACTGCTCGTGGTTATTGTCGTCTAGAGATTTCGAGTCCCAACCTGTAGTAGGGTCAGGCTGTAGGGTCTCACACCGAGTAGTATTCACGTCTTAGTAATAGGAAGAACGATAAGAGGAATGCATTCGATGCAATGGAATAATTAAGCTCACATAAATGGTTTGTGAGCATAAAGCTAAAGAGTTTAGCATTTGGGATTGAAGAGGACTTCCTGAGGAATCCACATGAAGAAACCACGTTGGAATCGGAGCTCAAACGAGCCCAGAAATACGAAAACAACACAGAAATGCCAAAGTGGGTCAGACCCACTTTGGGGAGGCCAACCCCGCAAAAGGGGGGGCAGGCGCACCCGCTTCTGAAGCAGGGCCCGCCCTCTAAGGTGGGCGGGCGCGCCCGCTTCGGCCAGCGGGGCCAGCCCACTTGGCGGGCTATGTTCTGGCTCGCCTTATGGCCTTAGCTAAAATGTTTAGTTATATGTTTTTCTGCTGCGATTTTTAATCCATCTGTTGTCCAGCCGACGTAGAACGGGCACAGATCTTAGCCCTAAGGGTCCGCCAAAACCCTTCAGAAGGAACGTGTGGAGTGGTGACTTTCTTGATAGGTTTGCTACCAATAGTGTTTTTGTCACTACTAGTGGATGCACCGGAGGATGATCTCACAAAATCTATAGTTACACTCCTTTTTGATGTGTGAGGTCGAGGGTTCTTTACTGCCTTCCGATGAATCAAAAAAGAAGAAGAAGAAGAAGGGGCTCTTTTCTTCTCTCTCCTCCGCCCGTAATACGCAACAAATTGAAGGACCACACGACTCATTTATCTCCCAAAAATGTATGTGTGGGGCTAGCTCATGTGGATAGCTACCAAGTCACGTGACTACAAGCCTTTTCTTTCTCCTACCGAAATTTGGTTGGCTACCAAGTGAAGCATACCCTCCCAAAAGAACATGGAGCTGGGTCCCACTTTAATTTTTGAAAGGGGGTCGGGGGTGCGGAGGAGGAGTGGGTGGTGGGTTGGGGGTAGGGGTTTAATTAGCTTCTAGGCCATCCACTTCCAACTCTCTTTCAATTTATAGAATTTAAGCCGCATGATTTCTACATGCCTCAACTCAAAAATTAGGAGACCAACCAACCTCGGGTGAGAAAAAAAACATTGCTACTCTAAAAGGTAGACCTCTCAAGTCTCAATACCAATTGAGTTTTAGTATAAGAGACTCAACTGCCCCCATTTGATTCTTGTACTACTCCCCCCTATTGGTTAGTGCATGTTGTGGCCAAAACATGGAGTAATAATCCAACTAATTAACTATGTAGGTGTTTATTTCCCTGCAATGGGACCACTTTCATACAGGCCAGAACTCTCATGCATTGATGCAGAGGTTCGACTGGTAAACACACTTGGGGCCTATTAGGGATCTAACACCGAAAGTGTTTTCGGCTAGATGAGAGGGAAGATCAAGATCTAAAGCAAACCCACTTGCATCAAGCCGAGTCCAGCTAATATATGAGAGGAGGCCAAGGATTCTCCTTCAGAGATTGCCATTCCCTCACTCATGTGCTCCCCTACGTCCAGCTAATTAATAAGCTATGTTCATCTCTCTCTCTCTCTCTCTCTCTCTCTCACGTGATTAGATACAAGAATAACAAGCTCCATGTGAGCAGATTTAGGGCACCTTTTAAGCTCAAATTATTACTCTAATCTCTCTCTGCTAACATGCTAATTATCTCCTCGTCTTCACTTGAGTAGTTGTTGATGGAGAACAGATCTCTGGGAGCTGGCCAAAAGTTATACAGCATACAATACAATACGATAAACATAAAGAGGCAACCATGGAACATGCAAGTGTTGGAAAATACTTATATTTGCTTATGAGTGGGCCCCATGGGAGGGAAAATGAGTTGCTGTAAAAATATTTTTATTTTCTTCCAGTTTTTGCGAAGTTTGGCTACAAGGACTAATTTGCAACAAGAAATTAAGAGCTGACAGCCAACGTGACCCTACTGCTGAGCAGAACAGATCCCCACCTCATTTGCTTCTCTTCTTTTTGTTTGTACTTCGCTTTCGATCTGCACCAAGTCCCAAGCCAATGCTGCTTCCCTCATACTTGGGAGCTACACTTCAATGATTGCTCAATTAAAAATACATGCAAGAAGTGGTAGCCTCGTTGGATTCCACCTTTTACTTTGTTGTCACATTTTCAAGGTGAATAACGAGTAACACTTGATTAGTGATCCTTTTTTTTCCATGTAGGATGGCGTGACATATTCTGCTATCATGCTATCATGTATCATATGAAATATATTTCTTAGTCCTCCATGTATTTTATGAAGAACACAACACATCATTCACATCATTTTTCACTAAACACTAGAAATCACACGTGCACATAGTGCGCATGGACCCAAGAAGAAATCCACACACATGATGCGGGACCTGCATGCAACTGAAAAAAAGAGAGATGTGTGGGGATGTGGGGGGTATCGTCTGGGGTAAAAGGGTGCGCAATCCAATCCAACTGCAAACCAATCCGTCATTCCACTTCTTCATCAACATCATCCGGTGGTGCCGCTTGCCACGACGACAGGCCAATGAGACGTACCTCCTAACCCGGAGCAACGGTTCGTCTTGTCCTCTTTCTCACTGCAACATCAGCAGACCCGCATCTCTCCACATCCTGAAGAAGCTCAGGGTGGCAACATTGGAGGGCACGTCTCAATTACGCCCGGTCTCAGGAGCACGTAGCCCTCACTCGGTGGAGCAGAGGACCGTCGCATCGCTCTGGCTATAAATCAACGACATGAGAGCTACCGTGAGAAGTTGGAGCCCTCATCATAGGTCTCATGCACACCCCAAGAGGAAGGCTCGAATGGGCAACCTCTGTTGTTCAAGCTCCTTCAACAGCTCGAGTAAGGATCAAGGCGACCCCTCAAATGATTCCAGCATCGACCGAGGAGATCCAGGCAATGAGGTGATGTACAATGACATTGATCCTCTTCGTCGAGCTCGAATGAGGAGTAGAATCACATGAAGAAGAGAATCACCTCGACCTCGTTGTCGTCCAGATTCAAAATGCATGACCTGGACAAGTATGATGGCTTAGGTGACCCATATGAGCACATCCAAGACTACAAAGGGGTTATGGAGATACAAGGGGCTGATGACACCCTCATTTGATGAGCTTTCCATACCACCCTAGGAAAAGCCGCAAAGGAGTAGTACAGTGGACTTCCCAACCAATCTATTTTGTCTTTCAAGAGCCTAGCTCAAGCTTTCTGCCAACAATTCATGTCGGGAGGGAGGAAAAAGCGGAGCTCAGACTACCTCTTCACCCTGGTGTGAAGAGAGGGGGAGACGTTAAGGAGATTTCTGAAGCGCTTTAATTCAGAGATGCTAAACGTTGAGAGCTGCAGTGAAGAGGTGACCATCGTTGCACTCAAGAAGGGGGTTCGATGTGATGACCTGATGAAGTCTCTACAGCATAAACTGCCCTGCAGCTTGGATCAGCTCCTTACCAGGGTAGAGTGGTATATGATCGCAGAGGGAGCATTGGCTGCTCGTGATGGGAGCACCTCTAAGGCACCGATTGAAGCAAAGAAAGAAGCTTGGCCTAAAGAGGGGACACACCGAGATCATAGGAGCCAGAGGAGACGGGCCAGGAGCCCCAGTGACAAGTCGAACGGGGTCGACATGACCTTTACAAAGCTTAACACTCCTAAGGTCGTGGTCATGGTGTATGCCCAAGACGAGTGCTATTTCAACCGAACTTCCCCAATGATAAAGGGAAAGTCTGACAAGTAAGCCAAGCACGAGTTCTGTAAATAACACCAAGACCACGGTCATGACACTAAAGACTATCGACAGCTGAAGAAGAACATCAAACACATCATTCATGCATCTGAGGAAATTTTTCGATGCCTTAAAGGCAAGGCAGGAAGAGGGCAACTCGGAAGCCTGAGGGAAAGCACTTACCATAATCTAACCGGTCATCAGGATCATCGAGTAAGTTTACATCTGGTCTAGAACGGATGCCAACTAAGCGGACTTGAGATCGTGCATTCCAAAACACGAGAAACAGAGCAGACGTATCCATTGGATTCTTCCGATAACAAGAAGGATTCTGTGATAGTTCGTCCATCATTGGAATAAGAAACGTCTGCTGAAGTGTTATCAAAACAAGTAAACCAAGTAAACACTTTGCGATATTTTCTACTTCGGTTTCTCTGTTTTTTCAACTATTTTAAGGAGACTGTATCTTGTCGAACTAATGTGCATTCAACAAATGTATTCGAATATTTGATCGGCCTTTCCCGCGTTACCTTCTCTAAAGTGCGCAAGTCTACATGTTAACTCGGTAATTACCTCGCGGGCTGGTCAGCTATACGATCGTGGGCTAACGTACCTCACGGACTGACCGAGTTATATGATCGGGTATTCTCAGAAGACCTTGCAGGCTGGTCGGCTATATACGTCTGGGGGCTAACCGTCCTCGCAGGTCGATTCGGCTATAAGATTGTGGATTACTCAGAAGACCTCATGGATTGGTCGGCTATACAACTAGGGGCTAACCTCCCTCGCGGGCCGATCTGGCTATAAGATCAGGGATTACTTAGAAGACCTCACGGACTGGTCGGATATACCACCAGGGGCTAACCACCCTCATGGGTCGTGCTTGTCTCTAAATATTACAACTCCAAAGCACATGAGGTCAAGAAGTAATAACCAGATGAGTCAGGTATCGTATCCACTGGGACAATACTCATTTGCAAAATCAAAATTTCAATATTAAGCCAGGAAATAATTCAGTGAAAGTCAAACCACCTTTCAAAGGTGAAATGGTTGCTTTGAAGTATGAGTATCGAAATTAAAACTAAAATGTGGGTGAGACATTAGGATAAGGGTACGTGTGTGTATTGTGATTTTATTTGGGTTATGTCCAACTATGCATTTCAATCATTCAGATAACTCAATGATGTGCCTTGTGGGAAAACATCACCGGAAGAATCCTCGGTGGGATTTTTCGCATTAATAATCAAGTATTCATTGGATTAATGGGTTATATATCTTAATTGCTAGGTAATGCCTCGTGGCACGCCAACCTAACATTCGAGGGCCCCTCGATGGGTCTTATGCATATAGGCAATGCCTCACAACATGTCATTCTCATATTCCTCAATGGATAGTGTGAATGCATGTAGATAATGCCTCATGACGTATCATCATGTTGGGACCCCTTGAGAGTAATGCACATGCACATAGGTGATGCCTGACATCATTCCGTCCTCATCGAACCCCTCACGGGTAATGCATTGCAAATGAATATGGATAATCCAGTAATCAATGAAATAAAAATTTAATGGAACATTAATGATTGAAAGCATAGAGGAATAATATCCAATTACATCACAACACCACATAATAGAGATTAGCTACTCATGGGGATAAAAACACAAATCTTCATTGATAATGGTTAAAGTTTAATACAAGGAGAGAATCAAACAATCAAAATCAAGAGAAAATTAGGGGTCTATCACCAAAAGAATCTTCAATGTCTGCCCTAAATCATGTGCTTCAGCTGCACTCTTCCGCTAAGCTAACCATAAAACTAATACTATGGGGAATGAGATTACAATGAGAGATCATCCCCTACGAACAGGGTAGGTCAAGGGTTTTGCTTAAAATCCCTCCCAATCATGGCTCTCCATCCATGGATCAATGCTTGGGATCTTCTCTTCAAAGTTTGGATCCAAATCGGGTTGAAAAATCACAGCAGATTTTGCCCAAATCGTAGCTCAAAATAGGTAGCAGTTTGGTCGACATGACAGTGTAAAAAAGTGACACGGTCGTGTCACCCATTCTCAGGCCTCATTTCTTCTCAAACTCAACACGGTCATGTAGGATTGACATGACCGTGTAACTGTATGTACCAATTTCAGCTTTCTATGGCTCTCTATCCACAGCTTGACAAGGTCATGTCACTGATCGACATGACCGTGTATGGTCTGGGTGCTTGGGCATCATCTCCATACACAGTTGTGTCACTCGACTAGGTGCGCTGTTGTAGTCCTTTGACCTTTCACCACACAGTCGTGTGCGATGGTGCACACGACTGTGTGGGCTACTCTTACATGGGCTGCTAGTGTTACACTCCACATGACCGGTTGTGTGGAGTGTAACATACGACCATATTGTATGGCCCAAAAACTCCTCATCTCCAATACTTGAATTCTAGAAAATCCGTAGAAATTCATGCAAAATAATTAAAGCATAATTAAGGTACAAAAATAATATTTTGTGCATAGAAAAATGTTTAGCCCACAATCAAGATGATATTCACTAAACAAACGTATCAGAGCTCGATTATATACGAACTATGTACAAAAACCAATGAGTTAGGTGGTTGTATATACAATATTAAACCGTAATCACACCCCCAACTAGCTCTTTACTGGTCCCTAGAAAAGGGAGTGAACATTCCAAAAATATAATATACACACCATATTCACTTCAATGACCATAGAATGAATTAAAAATGGCATCACCCAACAAAGTTCAGCAAATTCATGGATTTTCATGAACTAATACAAAAATTCACAATGTCATCCCAATCCACACATATTTAACATCATACTAGTTCATGCCATGCAATTCTCTACATGCGTAGGCAATCAAGTATGTTAAGTAACTAAATCCTCCAAGACTTGGCCAACACATCACTTACTCATCATAAGCTCGTGATATCAGATCTACTCATTACATGCTCACTTTTATTCTCATATCTTTAAAAAAATTGAACTTAAACGGATTCATTTAGCGAGCTTTAGGTCAATAGCTCCTAGACCATATGGTCTTATGGTATTAGGCCAAGAAGGATCAGCTCGAGTCCTTTAAGTTTATTTGTTTTATATGTTCACTCCTCTGTACTCCATTTTTCGGCGTGAGTCCCCAATGCTTCTCGAGGCACGAGGATTCGACTACTCAATAAAGTTGGAAGAACGGTGCATCTTATTTATCATCATCATTTTTTTCATTTTTTTCATTTTTTGTTTTATAATAATGTGAAACATGTTTGAGTAAAGTCTTACATCATTCCCTAATGATAAATTCATGTATGTGTTTGGCCAACATCCTATTGGTTTAAAACTTAATCCATATGACTGCCACTTTAAAAGTGCACACATGACAAGAAACTAAATAACGGTTTCATGCTACTATAATTGTGGATACATGCATTACTGTCACGCCCCGCTTCCCAAAAGTACGGAGGTGAAGCGTGACTAAGGCCCGCTTAGGCCGGAGCTGAGAGCTCAGACCCAATAAGCGTCTGTGGTATTCCAAAACGAAGGAACAGGTCCATGTAAGTTAGTACGGAACAATAAAAGTACTGAAAGGAAAAGCATATCATTTTATTCCAAAAGTAATCATCTAAAGTACTGAGAGTCTAAAACGCCCGAAGGGCTACAACTGCAGAAAAGAAAACTACTGGTGCAAGGACCCAACCTAGACAAGAAAACAAAAGGTGCTACACACCCAATCTAAACTGGAACAGAAACTCTGGAACAACAACGAGAGGCCTTTAACTCTGGTCCTCCTCTGGATCGTACTCTGGATCAGTACCCTCCGGCTCCATGTCTGCTAACAAGTCCGCCTCGTCGACGACTCTGGCTCAACACCTGACGTACAGCACCAAAAGAAGGAACTGTACATCAGGTAAGGTCTACAAAAAGGGTCAGACCAAACTGCAAGTGTATCGACTATTTAACAATGGTTTACTGGTTGATTAGCATGCTGAGGTTATAACATAGGAACAAAAGAAAGTAAACGCAGCAGGAAAGTAAAACGTGACAAGTAGTAGTCGCAGCGTGTGCTACCAAACTACGGGACTAACCTAACAGGTGTCAAGACAAATCGGGACATGGCGGGACAAGACAAGACAAGTGTGACACGAAAGGGTTCACGCCTTACGGTTCGAGGGGGATCAGACCCTCTTACCGTGCGCATGCTCAACCCTACCCCAAACCCAAGTATTCAAGACATGACAAGACAAGGGATCACTCGCTCTAGCTTGGCGAGTGCCCTATTGCCCTCTAGGCTGTGTATCACAACAAGGGATCACTCAGAGAGTGCCCTATTGCCCTCTGGGCTGTGTATCAAGACAAGGGATCACTCGGAGAGTGCCCTATTGCCCTCTGGGCTGTGCAAGACGGGACGGGACGTGACAAGACAGGAAAGGTTATTCTAGGGTGTCCACACGCATGCACACACAAGATAGTCTTACGATGTCAAAAGTTGTTGTTGTTGGGCTCAGACTTCGTCGTCAAGTTTGAGCCGTCAAGGGACGTCCCGGACGCTATCATTTCATGTTCGGTTCTCTTTGTTCACAGTTAACAGTTCTAACAAACTAAGGCCTAAGCACGGCCAAAAGTGCAAGTGGATACACTTGCCTGCGGTGGCGAGTGTGTCGTCCTCCCGGAGCGTCTCGTCCAAGCGTCTCGTCAGCGAAAGTCCGTCTGAAATAGTGTCACGTCGACGGTGTCAGGTCTCGTTTTCAGCAATTCCTATTAGGGTTCGTGTCTATGTTATCGGAACTATCCTATTCGTCAGAAATCACATTTTTGATGTTCAGCCCTATTCGACGATTCTATCCTATGTGCACAGTCAAAAAGTCCATTCGTCGATTTTTCTAAGTTTGCACAACGTTTTAAAAGAGCGAAAAGGAAATTTAATTAAAGTTGTCGACTTTTAGTTTAGGGTCTGATTATAGCTACGGTGGGGGTTGCTACGAGTTTGGGGAACCAACCTTTTCCGGAGTCTGGAATAGAATGAACGTAGTGGCGAAAAACTCCTCGTCGTCAAATCTGAATCGCGAACAAGATTCCAAAGCTAGATCTTGCGACGAAGGGCTACGACGTGTCGTAACATCGTAGTCGGCAAATCCACGAAGAAGATCACCAATGTGGGGCCCACAGCAGTGCTAGGGGTCAATGGGGGACCCACAACACTTCTGGAGAACTTGGGGGGGCCCACGGTGGCAAGCGATGCGACTGATGCGGGGTTGCGACGAATGTCGCTCTGTCAGACCGAGCCGCTGCGGGGGGTTCTCTCGGTCGGACACTGCGGGCGGGGGTCGCAGCGCTGCGGAGCTGCGGTCGGTCGGTCACAGCGGGCCGCTGCGGGGAGATCTGTCGGTCGGGCGCTTGGGCGGGTGCGGGCTGCAATGTTGCAGCTTGCAACGATGCGGAGCGGGGCAGATGCGGAGCGGGGGCTCGGTCAGACACTGTAGGAGCGTCGGTCGGGCCCTGCGGGCTGCAGCGGAGCAGAGCGGGGTGCGGAGCAGGGTTGCCTTCGGTCGTAGCGGGCGGATGTGGGGGATTCTGTCGGTCGCAGCGGGGGCGGCTGCGGGCTGTAACGTTGCAGCTTGCAACGTTGCGGAGCGGGGCGGATGCGGGGCGGATGCGGAGCGGGGGCTCGGTTAGACACGAGCGGATGCGGGGGTTCCCGTCGGTCGTGCGGGGCGGCTGCGGCTGTAGGGGGTGCGAAGCTTTGGGGAGTATTTTTGACGGCTAGGGTTTTGAGTTATGCGAAAATAACTTAACCTAGGCTTATTTAAATAGGAAATGGGGTTAGGGCTAGGTCTAGGGTTTAGGAAATTATTTAAAATAATTAAAATAATTAAAAAGCTTAAAATAACTCTCCCTCACCCTCTCTCACGCATGGAGATGCGGCTAAGGCTAAGACTTGGGTCAAAATTATTTTGTAGAGTTATTATGAAATAGGAATTTTATTAGAATTAAAATACTTATAAAAGTAAGTTTAAAAATATTATAAACTTAGTCAAAAATGGAAAATAGGTCAAATGAAGTCCAAAAATTGCAAAATAAATATGGGGTGCTCGGGATGACGAAAGAAAGAGGACCAAGAAGACGGGTCTAAATTTTGACGTCGAGGGACGAAAATAAAAATAGAAACGTCTCACGTCAAAACTGAAAATCGTGACGTCACTTCAAATATGATCAAACCGTGGAAGAACGACCCGAGAAATGTCGTTCCAAAATATTGCCACAATTTAATACTCTCAGAGACGATCACAACGACATATCACACGAAAGTGTTCAAAAATCAAACAGGTCTAAGATAACTACGTGCACGATCAAAAGCACGTGCACGAAGAAAGTACGATCAAAAACCGATCGTTACATCCTCCCCAACTTAGAAATGATTCCGTCCTCGGAATCAACATCAAGCACTGCTCGGAAAAAGATGTGGGAAGCGCTCTCTCATATCATCTTCACGCTCCTAGGTGGACTCTCCAGGTGATCCATGACGCCACATCATTCTCACCAGGTCGACTACTTTATTCCTCAATTGCTTCTATCGACGGTCCAAAATCTGCACAGGCTGCTGGTCATACGTCAGGTCCGGACGAACTGTAATCTCTGAGAAATCAACCGTGTGCGACGGATCACTGACGTACCGACGTAGCTGAGATACGTGGAATACGTCGTGAACTCCTTCCAAAGACGGTGGCAGAGCAAGGCAGTAGGCCACTGCTCCCACACACTCTAGCACATCGAATGGCCCAATATATCTTGGACTCAGCTTTCCCTTCTTCCTGAAACGAATGACTCCGCGGTTCGGAGAAATCTTCAGGAAGACGTGATCTCCAGGCTGAAACTCCAAGGGTCTCCTCTTGGCATCTGCCCAATGCTTGAAGCGATCCTGTGCAACTCTAAGCTTCTCCCTGATGTCCCTCACGACATCCACAGCTTTCACTATCATCTCTGGACCCAACAGCTCCCAATCTCCAATGTCATCCCAGCTCAGTGGCAATCGACATTTTCTCCCATATAAGGCAGCAAACGGCACCATGCCAATGCTCGACTGGTAGCTGTTGTTATATGAAAACTCTACCAAGTGGAGATGGTCCTCCCAAGATCCCTTCAAATCGAGCGTACAAGCTCGCAGCATATCCTCCAGAATCTGAATAGTCCTCTCTGACTGGCCATCGGTCTGCTGGTGGTACGTCGTGCTGAAACTCAGACTCGTACCCAAATTCTCCTGCAGACTTCTCCAGAACTGAGATGTGAACCTCGTGTCTCTGTCAGACACGATGCTCACGGGGACTCCATGTAAGCGTACAATCTCGTGCACGCACACGGTCTACATCACGACTAACTCAAAGAGGAAATTAAAAGAGAAGTAGAAATGAAATTTTACCTCTAGATATTTCCTCGCCAAAGCTTCCGTAGACTGGCCCACTCGGAATGGGATAAAGTGCACAGACTTAGTCAATCGATCTACGATCACCCAGACTACGTCGTTCTGCCTCGGGGTCCGAGGTAAACCAGTCACGAAATCCATCGTAATATGTTGCCACTTCCACTCCAGGATAGGAAGCAGTTGCAGCAACCCAGCAGCACGATGGTGCTCAGCCTTCACCTGTTGGCATATCAAACACTTGGCAACGCTCCGTGCCACACTCCTCTTCATGCCAATCCACCAGTAATTCAGACGGAGGTCCTTATACATCTTAGTGCCACCAGGATGTATAGAATATGGCGAGCTATGAGCCTCGCTCAAAAGCTCCTCCCGGACATCACCTGCAGGTACGCAGAGTCTGTTGTCGTACCGTAGCGAACCATCCTCATGAATCACGAACTCTGTCCGTAGTCCAGCTTCGACCTGCCTCCTGATCCTCTGTATCTTCGGATCTCCTGCCTGTGATGCCTTGATCCGATCCACGATCGTGGACTGAATCTGCAAATTCATGAATGAAAGAACTACACCAGGTAGGACGACCTCCAAATCCATCTCTCTCAGCTCCTGCTGAATCCTCCAGTCAGCAGTATGCATCATAGCAGTGGGAAGCCTAAAAGCATCGGGCACTACGTTCACCTTCCCCGGATGATACTGCAAGTCTATCTCGTAGTCAGCCATGAGCTCTAACCATCGTCTCTGACGCATGTTGAGCTCCTTCTGCGTAAAGATGTACTTCAAGCTTTTATGATCAGTGAAAATCTTCACGCTCTCACTCAGCAAGAAGTGCCTCCAAATCTTCAGTGCAAAAATCACCGCTGCCAACTCCAGATCGTGCGTCGGGTAATTCTTCTCATGAGTCCTCAACTGACGAGAAGCATACGCGACCACGTGGCCATGCTGATACAAGACGCATCCTAGGCCCTTCCCTGATGCATCACAATATACTTCGAAACCCCCGCTTCGATCCGGCACTGCCAACACCGGTGTCGTGGTCAATCTCGCCTTCAAGATACTGAAGGCCTCCTCACAAGCTTCTGTCCAAAGGAACTCCACATCCTTCCTCGTCAGCTTCGTCATCGGCTCTGCAATCTTCGAGAAATCCTTGATGAACCGCCGATAATAGCCTACTAAACCAAGGAAGCTCCTGATGTCTGACGCTGACTGCGGAGTCGGCCAATCTCGAACTGCTCTGACCTTCTCTGGGTCTACAGATATGCCATCACCGGACACCACGTGTCCCAGGAATGCGACTCTGTCCAGCCAGAACTCGCACTTACTATACTTGGCATATAGCTTGTGCCGTCTCAGCGTCTCCAGCACTGTCCTCAGATGACAGCTGTGCTCCTCCTCAGACTTCGAATAAATCAGGATGTCGTCAATGAAGATAACGACAAACTTATCCAGGAAGTCATAGAAAATCAAGTTTATCAAATTCATGAACACAGCTGGCGCATTGGTCATGCCAAACGACATGACCACGAACTCATAATGTCTGTACTTCGTCCGGAAAGCTGTCTTCGGAACATCATCCTTCTTCACCTTCAACTGGTGGTATCCGCTCCTCAAGTCTAACTTCGAGAAAACTCTCGAACCTCCAAGCTGGTCGAAGATATCATCGATGTGTGGAAGCGGATACTTATTCTTCACTGTGACAGCATTCAGCCCTCGGTAGTCCACGCACATCCTGCGGGACCCATCCTTCTTCTTCACGAGCAATACGGGTGCACCCCACGGTGACACACTAGGGTGGATGAAACCCTTTTGCAGCAACTCATCTAACTGCTTCCGCATTTCCTCAAGCTCAGCAGGAGCCATTCGATAAGGCGCCTTCGATATCGGCTGCGCTCCCGGCATAAGGTCAATACCAAATTCTAGAGCTCTGTCGGGTGGCAGACCCGAGATATCCTCCGGAAAGACGTCGTCGAAGTCTCTGACGACTGCTGGTCACTCGATCTCCATCTCCATCTGCATAGCTACAAAAATCGGCACCTCCGGCTTGGCCTGATATCTGATGGGCCCAAGAGACTCATCTCTGCTACGGAACTCGAACTCCGGATGGCCTGGAATCTGGAATACAACCCTCTTGCTGTGACAATTGATCGAGGCGTGGAAATCTCCCAACCAATCGATGCCAAGAACGACATCGAAATGTGGCAGGTCATGGACAATGAAATCCGCGAAAAGCTCGTGTCCACTGACCACCAATGGAATCGATCGACAACCCAAATTCACTGTCACCACTCCGTTCCCTGTGGTGATGTCCCAACACTTAGGGAGTGTATGGGTGGGAATGGAGTGACTTGTTACAAATCTCCGGGATATGATGCACATGGATGCACCGGAGTCGAACAAGACCAAGGCCGGGTGAGAGGACACTAGAATGGTGCCTAAGATATAAAAGAACTATGGTCAAACCAAGCTACTTTAACAAACAAGTCGAGCAAGCAACACTAACAATAAGATCTAAACTATGAAATGAAAGACTAGGATTAAAGAGTTACCTGCAATAACTCCATCCAGCTCCTCAGTCTCAACAGCTGTCATGGTATAAGCCGGCCTCTGGGGTTGTGCTGCTCGCTGAAACATCTACCTCTATGGCACCAAGGGTGGTCCACAAACAGCAGGTCCTCTCTGGACTGGGGCAGGCGCTCTCATCTGCAGCGGGGCTGGCGCTCCAACAATAGCATTACGGGCTCTCGGACAATCCTTCGCAGCATGCGAGGCATCTCCACAAACTAAGCACAGTCCCAGCTTCCTCCTACAGTTGACCTGAACATGTCCTGGCTTGCCGCAGAAGTGGCATGGACCCTTGTTCTGATTCTGCACTGGTGCTCCAGGCCTCTTGAATGGCACCGTCTGAACTGGCCTCATCGCCGGCCTAGCAGGTGGCCGGTACTGCTCCATAGGACGCTTTCCTCTATCAGCTGAAGGGTTAGGTAGACGTGATATAATCTCATGATTCTTCGCAGCATCTAGCACAGCTCTCATAGTCGTGAAATCCGCCGAAGACATAGAAGCCTGAATCTTCGGACGCAGTCCCTGACGAAAGCGATCAGCTCGCTTCTCCTCCTTCCTTACCATATGCGGGGCAAAACGACTCAGCATCTCGAACTCTGCTTCATACTCCTCGACAGTCATATCCCCCTACTTCAGATCTATAAACCTACTCAACAGTTTCCTCCTAGCAGACTTGGTGAAATACTTATCCTTGAACATCGATCTGAAGGTCTTCCACTCC
The DNA here is from genome assembly GCA_030789695.1 of Scilla litardierei. NCBI lineage: Eukaryota > Viridiplantae > Streptophyta > Magnoliopsida > Asparagales > Asparagaceae > Scilla > Scilla litardierei. The sequence goes on from CM061142.1 coordinate 547,651,148, forward strand.
ACTGGCTTCTCAAGACGCCTCTCCTCAATGCGCCACCAGTTCCTAGCATTCTTCATCAGCTGCATCTTCGCTATCTCGACTCGAGTATCATCATGGATCTTCGCTGCTACCAACTTCTCCTCAGTGCTCTGGATCCACTCATCAGCAGCTAGGGGTCCTTCCTTCCCAGAAAAAGTCCTCGGCTGAAGCTCATTGAACTGCTTCACTCTTGGAGCAGCTCGAGTGGCAGGAGGAGGTGGTGGTGGTGCAACTGGGGGAGCCTGGGCAGCACGCTGGGACTGCTGAACCAACTGATGCTGCACATCCAGCATCTCTCTCATCACGCCCAGAAACTGACGGAACTCTCCGCCCTGGTCTTCCGGAACTTCATCTCCTGAGCTCCCCGACCGGGTAGTACGTCGTCCTGCCATCCTATTGACAGAAAGACATAGATTAGACTCGTACAATTACTGGATGATAATAAAATGAAGTTCAATACTTTGATTGTTCTGAATTTGCAGAAAAGGTCGGACCTGCATGGGCCACCACTAAAACCTGTCACGCCCCGCTTCCCAAAAGTACGGAGGCGAAGCGTGACTAAGGCCCGCGTAGGCCGGAGCTGAGAGCTCAGACCCAATAAGCGTCTGTGGTATTCCAAAACGAAGGAACAAGTCCCTGTAAGTTAGTACGGAACAATAAAAGTACTGAAAGGAAAAGCATATCATTTTATTCCAAAAGTAATCATCCAAAGTACTGAGAGTCTAAAACGCCCGAAGGGCTACAACTGCAGAAAAGAAAACTACTGGTGCAAGCACCCAACCTAGACAAGAAAACAAAAGGTGCTACACACCCAATCTAAACTGGAATAGCAACTCTGGAACAGCAACGAGAGGCCTCTAACTCTGGTCCTCCTCTGGATCGTACTCTGGATCAGTACCCTCCGGCTCCACGTCTGCTGACAAGTCCGCCTCGTCGACGTACTCTGGCTCAACACCTGACGTACAGCCCCAAAAGAAGGAACTGTACGTCAGGTAAGGTCTACAAAAAGGGTCAGACCAAACTGCAAGTGTATCGACTATTTAACAATGGTTTACTGGTTGATTAGCATGCTGAGGTTATAACAGAGGAACAAAAGAAAGTAAACGCAGCAGGAAAGTAAAACATGATAAGTAGTAGTCGCAGCGTGTGCTACCAAACTACGGGACTAACCTAACAGGTGTCAAGACAAATCGGGACATGACGGGACAAGACAAGACAAGTGTGACACGAAAGGGTTCACGCCTTACGGTTCGAGGGGGATCAGACCCTCTTACCATGCGCACGCTCAACCCTACCCCAAACCCAAGTATCCAAGACATGACAAGACAAGGGATCACTCGCTCTAGCTTGGCGAGTGCCCTATTGCCCTCTGGGCGGTGTATCACGACAAGGGATCACTCGGAGAGTGCCCTATTGCCCTCTGGGCTGTGTATCAAGACAAGGGTTCACTCGGAGAGTGCCCTATTGCCCTCTGGGCTGTGCAAGACGGGACGGGACGTGACAATACAGGAAAGGTTATTCTAGGGTGTCCACACGCATGCACACACAAGATAGTCCTACGATGTCAAAAGTTGTTGTTGTTGGGCTCAGACTTCGTCGTCAAGTCTGAGCCGTCAAGGGACGTCCCGGACGCTATCATTTCACGTACGGTTCTCTTTGTTCACAGTTAACAGTTCTAACAAACTAAGGCCTAAGCACGGCCAAAAGTGCAAGTGGATACACTTGCCTGCGGTGGCGAGTGTGTCGTTCTCCCGGAGCGTCTCGTCCAAGCGTCTCGTCAGTGAAAGACCGTCTGAAATAGTGTCACGTCGACGGTGTCAGGTCTCGTTTTCAGCAATTCCTATTAGGGTTCATGTCTAGGTTATCGGGACTATCCTATTCGTCAGAAATCACATTTTTGATTTTCATCCCTATTCGACGATTCTATCCTATGTGCACAGTCAAAAAGTCCATTCGTCGATTTTTCTAAGTTTGCAGAACGTTTTAAAAGAGCGAAAAGGAAATTTAATTAAAGTTGTCGACTTTTAGTTTAGGGTCTGATTATAGCTACGGTGGGGGTTGCTACGAGTTTGGGCAACCAACCTTTTCCGGAGTCTGGAATAGAATGAACGTAGTGGCGAAAAACTCCTCGTCGTCAAATCTGAATCACGAACAAGATTCCAAAGCTAGATCTTCCGACGAAGGGCTACGACGTGTCGTAACGTCGTAGTCGGCAAATCCACGAAGAAGATCACCAAAGTGGGGCCCACAGCAGTGCTAGGGGTCAATGGGGGACCCACAACACTTCTGGAGAACTTGGGGGGGCACGGTGGCAAGCGATGCGACGGATGCGGGGTTGCGACGAATGTCGCTCGGTCAGACCGAGCCGTTGCAGGGGTTCTCTCGGTCAGACACTGCGGGCGGGGGTCGTAGCGCTGCGGAGCTGCGGTTGGTCGGTCACAGCGGGCCGCTACGGGGAGATCTATCGGTCGGGCGCTTGGGCGGGTGTGGGCTGCAACGTTGCAGCTTGGAACGATGCAGAGTGGGGCGGATGCGGAGCGGGGGCTCGGTCAGACACTGCGGGAGCGTCGGTCGGGTGATGCGGGCTGCAGCGGAGCGGAGCGGGGTACGGAGCGGGGGTTGCCTTCGGTCGTAGCGGGCGGATTCGGGGGATTCTGTCGGTCGCAGCGGGGGCGGCTACGGGCTACAACGTTGCAGCTTGCTACGTTGCGGAGCGGGGCGGATGCGGAGGGGGGGGGGCTCGGTCAGACACGAGCGGATGCGGGGGTTCCCGTCAGTCATGCGGGGCGGCTGCGGCTGTAGGGGGTGCGAAGCTTTGGGGAGTGTTTTTGACGGCTAGGGTTTTGAGTTATGCGAAAATAACTTAACCTAGGCTTATTTAAATAGGAAAGGGGTTTAGGGCTATGTCTAGGGTTTAGGAAATTATTTAAAATAATTAAAATAATTAAAAAGCTTAAAATAACTCTCCCTCTCCCTCTCTCACGCATGGAGATGCGGCTAAGGCTAAGACTTGGGTCAAAATTATTTTGTAGAGTTATTATGAAATAGGAATTTTATTAGAATTAAAATACTTATAAAAGTAAGATTTAAAAATATTATAAACTTAGTCAAAAATAGAAAATAGGTCAAATGAAGTCCAAAAATTACAAAATAAATATGGGGTGCTCGGGACGACGAAAGAAAGAGGACCAAGAAGACGGATCTAAATTTCGACATCGAGGGACGAAAATAAAAATAGAAATGTCTCACGTCAAAACTGAAAATCGTGACGTCACTTCAAATATGATCAAACCGTAGAAGAACGACCCCAGTAATGTCGTTCCAAAGTAGTGCCACAATTTACTCTCAGAGACGATCACAACGACATATCACACAAAAGTGTTCAAAAATCAAACAGGTCTAAGATAACTACGTGCACGATCAAAAGCACGTGCACGAAAAAAGTACGATCGAAAACCGACCGTTACAATTACTTTTCATGAGAATCATGATAAGTTGTAGTTTTATGCATGTGTGAAGCATTCTAAATCATGCCATGATATAATCACGGAATTTGTGTGTTCGATCAAAACATATGAAATATTCTCTGCAAATGGGTATATAAATGATTATTGGTGAAACGAACTAACTCTCTCATTTATTCTCGATATAAGCATACTTATATGTAAATATATAAGAAAAATAAAAAAAAATTGAAATTTTTTGTATGTTTATGCATAAAAAGAAAATGCAAACAAAATGTTCCAACAAAACTCTACACCCTCCCCCAACTTAAGATAAACATTGTCCTCAATGTTTGAAGGGTAGTAGAACAAAATTTGGAAATGCAAAATTTGAGAATGCATTAACAAATGAAACTAAGCAAAATTTGTATGTGTGTGTGTGTGTGTGTGTGTGTATATATATATATATATATTGAAAACTAAGTGCGTGTGTATAAATATATAAACAGGGGGCTACATCAGGGTACAAACCAACAAGCAGAGCAGGTAAGGGAGAGGCTGAGAAGCAGTCACCATACACTAGAACTACCAGGTACGCACCAAGAAAAGGAAAACTGTCTGTGGGTACGGAAAAACTGCCTAAGAAAGCCCCCAGTTCCCAAAAAACAGATGATCAATAGACTCAGCGTCCCCAAGGTCTCAAGGGATCATAGTGACGTAGACATCAGAGGAGATCCTAGCAAGGAGGACGTCTTTGGGGGACACCCTGGAGCGGAAGATCCGACTGTTACGCTCCCGCCAGATATGCCAGACGGCCGCAGAGAAGACCAGCCTGGAGAGCTTACCTAGGGCAGAGGTCTTTCCCCGTGATCCAAACCGCTGCCTTAGCATGTGTCATCCATTGTGATGGATTTGGAGCACGAGGGAAGGCTAAGCCAGAGCTTGCAAACGGCCCAGACAAAAGCACTATAGTCGCAGCGGAAGAACACGTGCCGGGTCGTCTCCGGGTGGGAACCATAGAGGACATAGGGGGGACTGCCCCCAAGATGCCATGCCGGGCGAGCTGGTGAGAGGTAAGAAGGCGATCAGACATGGCACACAACAAGGTGATTGAGAGCTTGGGAACAGCCCAGGGAACCAACATAGGGTCGCCAGTCGGGAGGTAGAAGACGACCGACGAGTGGAGGACCAGGCAGACTGAAGAGAACAGCCCCCAGGCGCCGCCCACGCCCAGGATCCGGGCCATCCCGGAGGGAGATAGAGGCAAAATGGGACTAGAGGTGGCCAATGCAGTCGGGAAGGCGCCAGGTATCCCCATCCCAGAAGTCAGATACGCGGCGAGGTCTCAGGGCAAGAGGAGGAGGGCAAAGCTTGGCCAGGGGCCCACAAGGGAGCCATGGGTCAAACAAAAAAGACGAGGAGCATCCATCACCCACGATCCTAAGGAAACAGGAGGCATCATCATCACGGCATCGAAGCACATGCTTCTACGAACCCAAATCCAGAACTGTCACGCCCCGCTCACCCAAGTACGGGAAGCGTAACTGACGAGGTCACCGTAGTATTCAGACTCAAGCTTCGAGCCCTCTTATCTAAATACTACTAGGCATTTTTTTGTGGTTGATTATAAAATAAATGAGCAGGCCACTGCAATAACACTGGAATAGTACACATAGAAAGAAAAGTGCTCCAACAAAAAGTAAAACGCAGTACTAAAAAGTAAATACAACAACACAGAAGTTACATTACATTACATAAGTCCATATACATACATACATACATCAGCTGTACAACGGGGGTACAAAAATCGGGTACAACAAAAGAAACCCCCAGCCCAAAAGTACAAAAGTACACACCCGGTACAACGCATCCTCTAGTCTAACCCCGGGAAAATCTAACTGTACAAAGTCTCCTGGAGGCTCTACCTCGGTAGCACCGGCACCGACCTCTGGCTCCTGAACACCCGAAGACTGCTCGGGACTCGCACCTGTAACCACGGGATGGGACACGTCAACGCGTGACCCAGTAGGAACTCCTAATCACTCTAGTAGAACCCGGTTTAGAACTGGACTCCTAACTAACTAACTAACTACAGGTGTCACATCATCACATTTTATGCAGAAAATAAAAACAGAGTATATGTGCTGAAAGTAAACAACAGTGAACAGAACTGAAGTAACGAATGATTAAAGTAAGTTAAATGAATTAAATTGTTGTTCTTTATTTGGAACCCGGATAAACCATAGGCTGCTAAGAGAGCGGACTTCACCCAGGGTGGGTGAAAAGTGGTACCACTCCAGCGACACGAGCACTGGAGGGGCATCTCGTAACTCCGTACCCGACTGGACAAGGTACCGGAGTGAGAATCATCTCGGTTTTTCTGTCGGACAAACAGAGAAAACCATCAATTACCGTCCAGATGCGTCACGAGCGCACCGGCGGCCTCTCCAACTCTAGTCAACTCCCCCTTCCGGGAGTGACGTAGTGAGTGAAAAATCATACTACGTCCGCTCCTTAACACCTACCATTTATCCGTGTTTCCCCCAAACCCATATCTGGCGTCTCACCCATTTCGAGAATGGAACGAGAACACCGATGTCAACTCTCAACCTCACTCTCAGTTTTAAACATCTTGCATCATTGTTTTGGCAATGATTCTTTAACGGTTTCAACTACCGTTTTCATTTCGCATTTACACAATTTTCATCATCATAAGTATTCCCCATAAATCATGACATATGAAACATCAACATAGGAACATATTTCAGAAGTATATAATGATGCATCATCAACATTAATAAATTTCAACTCAAAATAAAATGCAACATTAAAAATTCTTAAACAAGTTAACACAAGAATCTGTCCAAAACTGTCACACTGAAAAGATTGGCTCTGTTACCCTATTTGCAGTCAGAATTGGCTCTCGGCCTCTCTTCAAAGTTGGCGGAAATTTTCCCTAGTTTTTCTTAGTGTCCTTAATTATATTTTTCTGATTTTTCTACTATTTTCTACGAATTTTACAAGTTACTGTTCTGCTACAACAAAAATTCCAGCAACTAATATTTCTAACTAGACTTGTTTTCTAACATATTGGAAGCCATAATTAACATAACAAAACTATCATAATGCTAAGTTTACTTCATTTTCAAGCCATCAATATATTTCTTCTTAATTAAAACTATGATACAAACATTCTATTCACTATTTGAAGCTAATGTTAAAACTAACTTCCTAAACACAAATCAAACACAATTTATCATTTTAGCATAAAACTTCTACTCCCAAATTTTCAACATGGAACAAAATTACTAATTCTAACATATCAAAATGATAGAAATACTATCTCTTTAAGCATGAAGATGAAATTCCAAAAAAAAATAAGAACTTGATCCAAAATTTCTCCATACAACTAACCTACTTGCAAAACATGTTAAATTGATAGTTAAAATTCCATTCTACCAACTAAAGCAATCATCATGGGATAAAACTAACCTTGATAATATATAAATCCTATCATGAAATCTAAGCATGGATTTCCAATACAAAATTTTGTGTAACCTAGTAACTTAATTTTCTCCAAAAGAAACCAATCCTAAAACTAGAATCCTACCTAAGTGATAGAAGTTCTACCTTGTAAAAGTCCTCCAAATAAGTCTTGGGCCCTTCTTAATCCTTGATGAAAGAACTCCTAGCTTCTTCTCCAGGCTCCAATTTTTGGTCTCTAATTAGTTGGATTTTTGAGATGATTTGGGCTAATTTTTGGAGTTTAGAATGATGAGAAACAAGGAAACTTTGGTGGTGGAGTGGGAGGAGCAAGGGGTGGTGATGGGAGGAGCAAGGAGGAGCAAGAAAAAAAATAGGGCAAGAAATTTCGTTCATAGCTGAAAATGGAGAGAAATGAATGAGATTTTCTTGATTTTTTTTGTGTTTTTTTGTGTTTTTCTTGCCTAGTTTTTAGGTCTCCCCTAAAACCCTCTCATTCTTACACCTAATAGGCCAAGTGTCCTCTTATTACTAACAACATGACACATAATAGGCTGTGTTGTCATGGTACTAAAAATTTGGATTTTTGTATTTTAAGAAAATAAAAATACATGAAGAAATACTTCATACTCTCCAAATACATGTATTTCTCCAAATACATGTATTTCTCCAAATACTCTCATTTACTAAATTCAAGTAATGAGTTTAAAATCTTTTAAAATAAATTCCTACATCAAATAATTAAAAGAAAAATATGGGCATACTCCCCAACAATATACGGACGTATCTACGTCAAAAATAAATACACGTATATAGAAATTAGGGTCATTACATCCTACCCCCCTTAAAATAAATTCTGTCCTCGGAATTTCAAATTAAGGGAGAAAAACTTCTATACATCATATCAAACACAAAATAAAATTACATCAGACAAACAAGTGAGGGTATTTCTCTCTCATCTCATCCTCAAGTTCCCAGGTAGACTCCAATGGTGACTCTCGGTGCCACATAACCCTCACCAGGTTGATCGACTTTTTCCTCAGCATCTTCTGTCTCCTGTCTAGAATGGCTACAGGTTGTTGATCATAAGTCAAGTCTGGTCGTACTTCGATCTCAGAGAAGTCAACGACATGATCAGGATTTCCAACACATCTCCTGAGTTGTGATATATGAAACACATTATGCACTCCCTCAAGAGATGATGGTAAGGCAATTCTATAGGCCACTTCGCCAACACGAGCCAGAACTTCAAAAGGTCCAATATATCTTGGGCTCAGCTTTCCATGTCTTCCAAAACGAATCAGCCCTCGTGTCGGCGAGATCTTCAAAAATACCAACTCTCCTGGCTGAAATTCCAAGTGTCGCCTCTTTGCATCTGCCCAGTGTTTGTAACGGTCCTGTGCTATGCGAAGATTGTCTCTGATGACTCTCACAACATCTATGGTTTCAGCGATCATATCCGGTCCCAATAATTCACGATCTCCAACATCATCCCAACTGAGAGGAGATCTGCATTTCCTTCCATATAAGGCTGCAAATGGCGCCATGCCTATGCTGGCTTAATAACTGTTGTTGTAGGCAAACTCTACCAGATGTAGATGTTCATCCCAAGAACCCTTGAAATCCAGCATGCACGCCCTTAGCATATCTTCTAGAATCTGAATTGTTCTCTCCGATTGACCGTCTGTCTGTGGATGGTATGCAGTGCTGAAACTCAGCTGAGTTCCCAAGCTAGCCTGCAGACTTCTCCAAAAATGAGACGTAAACCTTGTGTCACGGTCGGAGACTATGCTTATAGGTACTCCGTGAAGCCTCACAATTTCCTCCATATATCTTTTAGCAAGATGGTCTGTTGACTGGCCCACTCGAAATGGTATGAAGTGAGCTGATTTGGTTAATCGGTCAACAATTACCCAAATAGCATCATGTCCTCGAGAAGTGCGAGGTAAGCCAGTTACAAAATCCATCGTCACATGTTGCCACTTCCACTCTGGAATTGGAAGAGGTTGCAGAAGTCCCGCCGTTCTTTGATGTTCGACCTTGACTTGCTGACATGTCATACATGAAGCTACACTTCTAGCCACACTACGCTTCATGCCGTGCCACCAAAAATGTTGTCGCAGATCACGATACATTTTGGTGCCTCCAGGATGGATAGAATAAGGTGAGCTATGAGCTTCTTTCAACAGTTCATCCCGAATGTCACCTGATGGCACACAGATCATGTTTCTAAAACGCAGAGATCCATCTTCATGAATACAGAAATCATTACGAAGTCTGGCTTCTGTCTGCTCGCGAATCTTCTTCAACTTCGCATCTCCAGACTGAGCTGCCTTAATCCTCTCAACTAAATCAGATTGAACCTGCAAGTTCATCATCATCACTGATGAACCAGGTAAGACAACTTCAATCTCCAACTGTCGAATATCACCCCGAAGTTCTCTCTGAACTGTCAACGTCATCACTGTCGGCATACGACTAAGAGCATTGGGCACTATGTTGACTTTTCCAGGGTGATATTGGAGGTCGATATCATAATCAGCCATCAACTCGAGCCATCTGCGCTGCCTCATATTCAGCTCTTTCTGAGTGAACACATACTTCAAACTCTTGTGATCTGTGTATATTTTTACACGTTCGTCCAGAAGGAAATGTCTCCATAACTTCAATGCAAACACCACTGCTGCTAATTCCAAGTCATGCGTAGGATAGTTCCTCTCATGAGTCTTCAACAATCTAGAAGCATAAGCTACTACCTTACCATGTTGATGGAGAACACATCCCAATCCTCTGCCTGACGCATCACAGTAAATCTCATATCCACCCGAATGGTCCGGAATCGTCAGGACAGGCGCAGTGATCAATCTATGTTTTAGTTCATCGAATGCTCGCTAACATTCCTCTGACCAATCGTAAGCAACATTCTTCTTGGTTAGATTAGTCATCGGTGCAGCGATCTTAGAAAAATCCTTGATGAACTTCCTGTAGTACCCAGCCAATCCGAAAAAACTTCTGATCTCTGTTACTGATTTAGGAACTGGCCACTTCTTTACTGCAGCAACCTTCTCTGGATCTACAGCTATCCCATCTCCAGATACCACATGTCCCAGAAAAGCAACCTTGGTCAGCCAAAACTGACACTTGCTACACTTAGCATATAACTGGTGCTGCCTCAGAGTCTCCAAGACTAGCCTCAGATGCTCAGCATGATCTTCCTCTGATCTCGAGTACACCAAGATATCATCTATGAAGACAACCACAAACTTATCCAGATACTCATAGAAGACTTGGTTCATCAACCTCATGAATGTGGCTGGTGCATTAGTAACACCGAAAGGCATCACTAAGAATTCATAATGACCATATCGGGTTTCAAATGCAGTCTTTGGAACATCTGATCCTCTGACCTTCACCTGATGATATCCGCTTCTCAAATCCAGCTTTGAGTACACACGAGATCCACCCAACTGATCAAAGATGTCATCAATCCTGGGGAGAGGATACTTGTTCTTCACAGTAACTTTATTCAACTCTCGATAGTCGATGCACATCCTTCGAGATCCATCCTTCTTGTTCACCAAAAGCACCGGCACACCCCATGGCGAAACACTCGGCTGAATCAAACCACGTTCTGACAAATCCTTCAGCTGACTACGAAGCTCTGCTAACTCTGGAGGAGCCATACGGTATGGAGCCTTCGCAATTGGTTGAGTGCCTGGAATCAGATCAATGGTGAACTCCAATGATCTATCCGGAGGAAGTCCATAGATATCGTCTGGAAAAACATCGGAAAAATCCCAGACTACCCTCGGCAATACAGGTTCAGCATCCATCTCCATCATCACTTCTACCGGACTGGCCTTAAACTTCAATGGTCCAAGGGAATTGCTACCACTAAGAAACTCAAACTCTGGATGATCAGGAATCTGAAACACTATCTTCCTGAGTCTACAATCTATAGTGGCAAAGAACATCCCTAACCAGTCTATCCCAAATACTGCTTCAAAATGAGGCATCTCCATCACTAAGAAATCTGCATACAGCCTACGTCCACAAATCTCAACAGGACATTGTCGGTATACCGAAGAACTACGGATCACTCCATTCCCTGTATGGATGTTCCAACTAGAAGCAAAGGAGTCTACTACTAATGAATTCCTAGTCACAAATTGTTGAGACAGGAAGCAATGGGATGCTCCCGAATCGAAAAGTGATAAGGCAGGGAAGGAAGCAACTCTAATAACACCTAAGAGAATAAACATAAACTAACATAAGAATCTAAACATCCTAATCACAACCAAAAACATAACATACTATAATAACAAAGCATTCAACTCTGAAAAGACATAGGTACCAGTGATAAACACGACCGGTGTCCTCTGCCTCAACAGCCGTCATGGTGAAAGCCTGACGCCTCGGCGCCGCTCTCCTAGGGATCTGCTGCTGTTGTGGAGGCCTAGGTGGTCCTCTCTGAGTCACTGCACCAGGCGCTGGTGGAGCTGGCAGTGGAAGTCTCGGTGGAGCCGGTGGAAGGGTCCTCTGCTGCTGCTGCACAGGCCGGACTGCCACTGGTGCACCAGATCCTGAAGTCTGTCCCTGCTTAGGACACTGCCTACTGATGTGCCCAGACTGACCACAGGTAAAGCATCACCCATGCCTAAACCTGCAATCTCACTGCTCATGTCCAGTCTTCCCACAAAATCTACAAGACTGACGCTGATGTGATGCTGGTGGACCTCCAGGCCTCCTAAACTGAGTGGTCTGAGTGGGCCTCGGGAAACTCCTCTGCTAACCCGCAGGGCGCCTCTCAGATGCTACTGGACCTCTACCCACACTCTTCAGGTGCGTCTCATGCATCCTGGCTGCCTCCAGTACTGTAAGTAAGCAACACCTGAGTCGACATCGCTGCTCGAAACTCAGGGTCCAGCCCCATCCTAAATCGTCTAGCTCTGGTGGCCTCTGACTGCACCAACTCCGGAGCAAACTTGCTCAATAATGAGAACTCTGCATCATAAGCATCTATGCTCCGTCTATCCTGAGTCAGGTGCTCAAACCTCAACCGCAGCTCATCCTTCTTCGTCTCTGGCAGATACTGGGCCTCAAACAACTCTCTGAACTTCTCCCATGAGATCGGTTTAGTCAAATGCAGCTCCTGAGCATCCCACCAATCTCGTGCCTGATGTGTCAGCTGTCTCTTCGCGGCATCCACCCACTTATCCCTCGGATATCCAATAGCCTCCAGATCATCCTCAGAATGCATGATCCACTCGTCCACCTCCAGAGGACTCTCCTTGCTCGAAAAGGATCTCGGGTGCAAAGCTCTAAACTGCCTGATACCCACTGGCTTTGGTGGCGCACCACTAGCCACCCTATCCTCCATCTACTGCATATGCTCCAGAATCCCTATCAGAATCTTCCCCATCAAGGAAGCCTCAGAAGAAGCAGCATCAGAAGCAGGGGTCCTGTTCTCAGACGATCCATTCCCCGGATCCATTCTATAGGAATGAATAGGGAAACAACATTCAGTACCAAAATTGCGAATTATAATGTTGGAGCTTACTTGTACTATTCTTACGTGTATCGCAGTGTGATCTGACCTGCATGGGCCACCACAAAAACCTGTCACGCCCCGCTCACCCAAGTACTGGAAGCGTAGCTAACGAGGTCGCCGTAGTATTCAGACTCAGGCTTCGAGCCCTCTTATCTAAATACTACTAGGCATTTTTTTTGTGGTTGATTATAAAATAAATGAGCAGGCCACTGCAATAACACTGGAATAGTACACATAGAAAGAAAAGTGCTCCAACAAAAAGTAAAACGCAGTACTGAAAAGTAAATACAACAACACAGAAGTTACATTACATTACATAAGTCCATATACATACATACATACATCAGCTGTACAACTGTGGTACAAAAATCGGGTACAACAAAAGAAACCCCCAGCCCAAAAGTACAAAAGTACACACCCGGTACAACGCACCCTCTAGTCTAACCCCGGGAAAATCTAACTGTACAAAGTCTCCTGGAGGCTCTACCTCGGTAGCACCGGCACCGACCTCTGGCTCCTGAACACCCAAAGACTGCTCGGGACTCGCACCTGTAACCACGGGATGGGACACGTCAACGCGTGACCCAGTAGGAACTCCTAATCACTCTAGTAGAACCCGGTTTAGAACTGGACTCCTAACTAACTAACTAACTACAGGTGTCACATCATCACATTTTATGCAGAAATTAAAAACAGAGTATAAGTGCTGAAAGTAAACAACAGTGAACAGAACTGAAGTAACGAATGATTAAAGTAAGTTAAATGAATTAAATTGTTGTTCTGTATTTGTAACCCGGATAAACCATAGGCTACTAAGAGAGCGGACTTCACCCAGGGTGGGTGAAAAGTGGTACCACTCCAGCGACACGAGCACTGGAGGGGCCTCTCGTAACTCCGTACCCGACTGGACAAGGTACCGGAGTGAGAATCATCTCGGTTTTTCTGTCGGACAAACGGAGAAAACCATCAATTACCGTCCAGATGTGTCACGAGCGCACCGGCGGCCTCTCCAACTCTAGTCAACTCCCCCTTCCGGGAGTGACGTAGTGAGTGAAAAATCATACTACGTCCGCTCCTTAACACCTACCATTTATCCGTGTTTCCCCCAAACCCATATCTGGCGTCTCACCCATTTCGAGAATGGAACGAGAACACCGATGTCAACTCTCAACCTCACTCTCAGTTTTAAACATCTTGCATCATTGTTTTGGCAATGATTCTTTAACGGTTTCAACTACCGTTTTCATTTCGCATTTACACAATTTTCATCATCATAAGTATTCCCCATAAATCATGACATATGAAACATCAACATAGAAACATATTTCAGAAGTATATAATGATGCATCATCAACATTAATAAATTTCAACTCAAAATAAAATGCAACATTAAAAATTCTTAAACAAGTTAACACAAGAATCTGTCCAAAACTGTCACACTGAAAAGATTGGCTCTGTTACCCTATTTGCAGTCAGAATTGGCTCTCGGCCTCTCTTCAAAGTTGGAGGAAATTTTCCCTAGTTTTTCTTAGTGTCCTTAATTATATTTTTCTGATTTTTCTACTATTTTCTACGAATTTTACAAGTTACTGTTCTGCTACAACAAAAATTCCAGCAACTAATATTTCTAACTAGACTTGTTTTCTAACATATTGGAAGCCATAATTAACATAACAAAACTATCATAATGCTAAGTTTACTTCATTTTCAAGCCATCAATATATTTCTTCTTAATTAAAACTATGATACAAACATTCTATTCACTATTTGAAGCTAATGTTAAAACTAACTTCCTAAACACAAATCAAACACAATTTATCATTTTAGCATAAAACTTCTACTCCCAAATTTTCAACATGGAACAAAATTACTAATTCTAACATATCAAAATGATAGAAATACTATCTCTTTAAGCATGAAGATGAAATTCCAAAAAAAAATAAGAACTTGATCCAAAATTTCTCCATACAACTAACCTACTTGCAAAACATGTTAAATTGATAGTTAAAATTCCATTCTACCAACTAAAGCAATCATCATGGGATAAAACTAACCTTGATAATATATAAATCCTATCATGAAATCTAAGCATGGATTTCCAATACAAAATTTTGTGTAACCTAGTAACTTAATTTTCTCCAAAAGAAACCAATCCTAAAACTAGAATCCTACCTAAGTGATAGAAGTTCTACCTTGTAAAAGTCCTCCAAATAAGTCTTGGGCCCTTCTTAATCCTTGATGAAAGAACTCCTAGCTTCTTCTCCAAGCTCCAATTTTTGGTCTCTAATTAGTTGGATTTTTGAGGTGATTTGGGCTAATTTTTGGAGTTTAGAATGATGAGAAACAAGGAAACTTTGGTGGTGGAGTGGGAGGAGCAAGGGGTGGTGATGGGAGGAGCAAGGAGGAGCAAGAAAAAAAAATAGGGCAAGAAATTTCGTTCATAGCTGAAAATGGAGAGAAATGAATGAGATTTTCTTGATTTCTTTTGTGTTTTTTTTGTGTTTTTCTTGCCTAGTTTTTAGGTCTCCCCTAAATCCCTCTCATTCTTACACCTAATAGGCCAAGTGTCCTCTTATTACTAACAACATGACACATAATAGGATGTGTTGTCATGGTACTAAAAATTTGGATTTTTGTATTTTAAGAAAATAAAAATACATGAAGAAATACTTCATACTCTCCAAATACATGTATTTCTCTAAATACTCTCATTTACTAAATTCAAGTAATGAGTTTAAAATCTTTTAAAATAAATTCCTATATCAAATAATTAAAAGAAAAATATAGGCATACTCCCCAACAATATACGGACGTATCTACGTCAAAAATAAATACGCGTATATAGAAATTAGGGTCATTACAAGAACAGAGGCCTCGCATTGAAAGATTGGAGTATGCTTCACGTAAGCAGCACGCATATAGGAGGCCCAAGGAGAGGGTGAGTGGAGCAACCTCCAAAGAAGCTTGGCCCGCAGCCACCCCAACCTCCCGCAAGGAGCGTAAACCAATCACCCCTCACTCTTAGGGAGGGAAATATCTACCCAACTCCATAGGTGGAGCTTGGACCCCCAAATAAAGTCACAGCACAAACGATCAATCTCCATCAGGATGGAAACTGGGATCTGGTAGTATTGGATCCAGGAGGAAACAACGTCGTGAATAACAGTACAAACCAGCTCAATACGCCCAGAAGTAGAAAGAAGCCGGGAAGACCAACCAGTAGTGTTGGCCCTGCATTTGTCAACGAGGCCAGAGAAGAGCTTCGCAGTAGGATAAGTGGAAGAGAGAGGCAGCCCAAAATACCTGACCGGGGGACATCTATAGGAATGCCCAGGAGGAGGGATAGCTTAGCACCAACACTACAACCTTTACTGAGGATCAGCTTGCTCTTGGCCATGTTCACCTCAAGACCAGTCATGAGGTGGAAAGAAGAGAGAAGCCTGTCCAACTCAACAAAGGAGTCGCCTTAGCCTTACAGAACACCAGCATGTCGTCTGCAAATAGAAGATGGGAGGGAGTGTGCAATTCCCCCCGCTTGGGATGACGAATGGCACCAGAGTCGGAGGCATGATCCATCAGGAGGGTGAAGGCCTCCATAACAATGATGAAGAGGAAGGGGGAGAGGGGATCACCCTGACACATGCCCATGTTGCTTCCAAAGAAGCTATCAGGAGAACCATTAACCAGCACCGAGAACGAAGGAGAGTCCATACAAACCTTAACCCAATGGATGAAGGATGGAGGGAACCCAAGACAGGAGAGGAAGTAGTAAACGAACTACCGGTCGATGCTATCGAAGGCCTTCCGCAGGTCTAACTGGATGCAGGCCCGAGCCCCCATGAAGCAGAGAAGTCACGAATGAGCTCGTGGGCGAGGAGCGAGCAGTCCGAGATGAGTCTATCCTTGATGAAAATAGACTGATTCCAGGAGACCAGTCCGGGAATAACTTTTGTCAGATGTCGATTAAGGACCTTGGAGATAGTCTTGTAGATCACATTGCAGCAAGAGATCGGCCGGTAGTCCCCCAAGGAAGAGGCGGTGGGCATTTTTGGGAACGAAGTGATGAAGGTGTGGTTAAGCTGCTCGAGGATACTGCCAAAGGTGAAAAAAGAGTGCATGGCCCGGAGCACATCGCCACCCATGACCCCCCACAACTCCTGAAAGAACAAGGGTGGAAAGCCATTCGAGCTAGGGGACTTGTCTCTATCCATGGAGAAGAGTGCCTCCTTGATCTTCGGATCATAGACCCCCCTCCCAATCCAATCACAAGAACCCGGGGAAAGAATACCCTTAGCGATCACCTCAGGGAAGGAGGTGCAGTAGGAGTCCTGGTGGTAGAGAGAGGAGAAGAAGTCCACTGCCTTGGTGCAGAGAGTATCAATGTTGTCAGTGCCCCCACCCCCCACCCTGGCCAATCAAGTGCAGAAGACTGTTACTGGCAACACGGTCCCTGGAAGCAGTATAGAAAAAACTGGTGTTCTTATCCACCTGGGCAAGCCTAGTCTGGCGGCTCTTCTGTCTTGCCCGGCTCTCCTCACAATCAAGGCTAGAAACAAGGGTGTGGGAGATGGCACGATCCTGGCAAATAAGATCAGGGCACAAGTGAAAGTCAGGCCGAGCCCGAAGAGCATATATATCCTACCTGACAACCTCAGAAGGGGGAAATGGGCGACGGGCCGGAGGCCAGGCACGGATGGCCTCCTTAAGAGCCTTGAGTTTGGAAGCCAATCTGAACATAGGGGACCCCGTGAACTGACCTCTCCAAACCGTGAGTAGCAGGGCATAGAACCCAGGAATCTGGAGGTAATGACTGAAGAAGCGGAAGGGCTTGGGCCTCAATTCGGGAGGAGTGATAATCTGAATCAGCAGAGGAGAGTGATCACTGGTGCCTGGGGGTAGGTAAGAATCAAAAGCATCGGGGAGGATGGAAGTCCAGGCCGCAATAACAAGAACCTTGTCCAGCCTACAGGAGATGCGAGAATTGCCAGACGAATTGTTGCTCAGCTAAGGTGATCTCCCACAACCCGCATGTCATCCAAACTGCAGCCATCAATGCAACGATTGAAGTCATCCAGAAGTCTGGGCAAAAGGGTGCGGCTGCCAACTTTTCATCAATAAACCGGGTGACGTTGAAATCCCCCAAAACCGCCTAAGCACCACCCCTAACCACAGAAGAGTCACTAAGGAGAGAGTCCCACAGGTGACCCCGCTCCGACGCCAGGTTATGGCCGTAGACGAAAGAAATGTGGACAGACAATCCCCCCGATTCTTGTAGGAAAGCGTAATGTGTTGGGCCGAGGAGGAGATGATGGACCAAACCCAGACAAGCGGGTCAGCCATGACCCACACCCTCCCCTTCGCAGAGTGTGCATAATTGTGAAAGGCCACCCACCCCTAAGGGCAACAAGAGGTCACAACATCACTATTGGGGTCCAAAATCTTGGTCTAAAAAGGCCAACAAGGGAAGCCTTGTGTTTATTAATGAGGTGCTTCACATCCCTCCTACGAGCCTTAGAATTCAGCCCCCTCACATTCCATCCCAAAACCGACATAATTATATGATGTTGGGGTTTTGGCTTCGAGTCGACACACGGGAGGGGGCCGAACCTCCTGAGTTGGCTTTCTTCATGTTCTTCCCACTTTTGGTGGGGATGGCATAAACATGATTAGGGATAGTGGCGGGGTTAGGACAATCCACCAAAGGAGCGGAATGAGGTGAGGCAGCAAATTATGGTGGGGGATGGGTTGGGATGGCCGGGCCGTCACGCGCCAGGCTGAGGGGGGAAAGTCAGCTACATCGGCCACAAAACCCCCAGGATTTCCAACAACACAACAAGTGGCTCCGTCAACACCATTATGTCGATCAGAAACATTGCTGAAGATACACAGATCAGGTGCCAAAGGAAGCGCACCAAAAAAACCCGCATCTACGCCCGAATCTGCCGCAATATTGGCCTGAGGCTGCTTCTCTCTTAAGGCTAGCTCAGATTCGGTAGCCCCCATCACAACAGGGTCTGCGCCCAGGGACACAGGACCAGCCACCCCTCCATAGGGCCGAAGGCGCAAAAAACTGATGTTGCAGCCCGTCGCTGCGCTGCCAGATTAATTGAGAGAGATTCATTTGATGATATTGAATAGTTAATATTCACAAAGCTTGTTGTGAACTTAAGTCGTAAATGCAATATGGACAATGTTGCATTCGATGCAAACAAAGATTAAACGTATCGTAAATTGGTTACAACAAATTTAGTAGGAACAAATACATTGGAAAGGGTTACCTGGTTGACGGGATCGTCCCGGTCTAAACACAGGTTCAAACCGCATCGAAATCGAAGCTCAAACGAGCCCAGAAACGCAAAAGAGTTCAAGGCAAAGTGGATTAGACCCACTAAGCTAACAAGCCCATCCGCAAAGGCAAACGGGCGCGGCCCGCTGGCTGTAGCGGGCGCACGCCCGCTGCCCAGCGGGCGCACGGCCCGCCTCCCTTGCCTTGGGCGGGTACGCCCGCAACTTAAGTTATTCTAGGGTTTTTTGAAACCCCTAATGACAGCTACGAAAGTTAATTCTTTTTGCCCATCTTTGGGCAATTGTTTGAGGGGTCAAACGAAGTCGAAATTCGTCGCCGTCGGTTCCTACGCGTTCACCATGCAAAGCCCTTCGGATTAATGAGCGAAGAGAATTAATTCGTTGAAGTTTGCTTTTATGAAAAGCTCTCTAAACTTCAAATTAAGCTAAATTATCTTAATTGAATTCTCTTCAATTTAGCAATAGTCCCACATTGCTCACAATGAAAGAAGGAGTGCCGACTCCCTATATAAATAGGGGTGCACTCCCTTTGTTGAAAGAAACACCAAGTCCTCGATCGAGTAGCTCCAGAATTTTAGAGCAAGCTCGATCGGCGACTAAACTATTCTCTCTCTCTCTTCTTCCTATTCTCCGGAGTAGTCCTAGCAAGACTACGAAGGTGGTTTGGATTCGGATCCAGACGTCTAAGACGGGGGTCTACTCAAGTGAAACTTTCTACCGCGTGTGATCGAATTTGAGGTGAAAGTTGGCTCGGGCGGATCGGTTCGAGGGTGAGAGGCGGCTCATGAGGATGGAATCAAAGCGGCTCGGCTATGAGGAGCATCAGAAGACGGTGCGGTACATCTTGCCTGCTCCAGGGCCAAGATTCCGGGTATGTGGTTAAGCAATTTTAATGTAGATTTAATTTTGTTGCTGTAGAATAAATCCCTCTTGGGGTGGTCAGATCCACCCCAAGTTGGCATAGATCGGGCTAGTTTCTGGCCTCCTCAGAGCCTAGCTAAATTGTTTAGCTAGCCTAAAGTTTTGTTTTGGTTTTTCCGCTGCGCTTTATGCCCCTGTGGTCCGTCCGACTTAGGACGGACACAGATCCGAGCTCTGAGGGTCCGCCCAAAACCCCTACAGTGGTATCAGAGCCACGGTTATGCTATAGATCTATTTTAGCGACATTCTTTAAATCTTTAAATTGCTTGTTTTTAAACATTCGAACTATTTTAACTTTATGTTAAAATTAGTTTATAATTGTTTTGTGTTTTAAAAATTGTTTTTGCAACACGAAATATTTTTGGGGACGATTTAATTTTATGCGATAAATTTAAATAGGTCTCTAGTATTTAAATGCCTTTTAAAATTTTTCTATAAGATATAATAATTTTTCGAGCATTTAAAAGTTTATGTAACTTTAAAGATATATTTTATTTTTAAAATTTAATTCTCTTAAGTTGCATAAAGGTTGGAAATTTTAAAACTTTATTTGAAAGCTTTTAAAACAATTTCTAATGATTTTAAAAGTGTTTTAAAATTGCTTTAATGGGTATGTAAATTATAGAAATATTTTATTTTCATAAGATGAAATGATAAATGAGTTTCTTTTAAAATTACATACAAGTTTCTAAATTATTTATGAGATATTTTAATCTTAGAAATGTTTGATTAAAATTTTAAAGACTAGGTTTTAAAATTATTTGATAATTTTATGAAACCTAGTTTTATGTGATAAAAATGTTTTAAGCTTTAAATTTTTTTATCTTTAAATTTAAATTTTAGATTTGCGTGTTATTAATTATGTAGATAATTTTAACTTGCAAATTCTTATTATATGTCACTACATGAACTTTTAATTTTTGCAGATAAATTAGTTGTTTTATTTTAATGGACATGATGAATAATGTATTCATGAACCCTTTAGGTTAGCCATTAAATGATTAAAATTTTATGAGATGAAATTTTAATAAACTAGTGACATGTTATGTTTTATAAACAAAACAACATCAAAACCTAATAACAGATTAGGGTAGTCCCTTTGATTGTCAATCATTTCAATAAATCGTTTAAATGATGATTTTCATAAAAAGACTAATTTTGAAATATGTTGAAATTTCCTAATTAGATTGGGGTAGCACGTTGAACGAATGAACCTTATAGTTGATAAGGACTAAATATAAATTGTTCAACCAATCCATAAAATTTCGAATTTTAGGATCCACTAGTTGATAAGGATTAACTAGTTTTTTAATTAAAAGCCATTTTGTTGTTGGACGAACATAGAATTGATGAAAACTCCTTCAATGGATCATGATGTCGGTCAATGTGCTTGGCTAAGTTTGCTGGACCACCCTAGTTAGTCTAGAGGCCGAGTGGTCCTGGCCTAGTCAATTCCCTAGCCGCATCCGCTGGACCGCAAGGAGTCGAATCATGACTGTGTAAGTCCATCACTATACCTAAGTCAAATACGATAATAATCTTGTTCAAGATAAATCGTAGCCCTCCTTGTTTTAGGAGTTGTCAACTGTAAGAAACGTGTTACGGTTGTTGAGCTACACTCAAGCCTTGACATGACAATCTTATAGAAACCAATTTCTTGATAAACATCTTGACCTGACTAAAACCATTGTCTCATCCACCGAGCATCGGCGTAAGTCTAACCAAGAATGTAGTCTAAGTCCTGACCCAAACCGACGTGTCGTGCATACACCGAGCGGCGGGGCAAGTCAGGCTAGACACGAAAACAAGGGTCCGACTAGGCTAGCCATTGTGATTTGGATGATCACACTCATGATCACAAATGACTAGGGGTAAAAATCGATAAGGAATCATATTTAACATGATTGACGACGAGTTCGTCTACCGACTGCAGAGTCGGACAGCTTGCTGAGACACACTCAAGGTTGTCAGACTCAGTGTAGTCGGATCCCTCTCTCACAAATGTTATTTTATAATAAATTGTTTATTATTATGGCTTTAATAAATTTAGTGAGAGAATATAGTTTTATTAAAAACCATTAAAACTATACAATGAACATATACTAACTAAAGTATCTATAAAATTACAAAATGGATTCGGGTCTTAGATATATGGTAGAGAAGAACGTGCTCGATGGAACGAACTACAAAGACTGGCTTATGAACATTAAGTTAGTCCTTTCTCTAGCCGGGATTGGATACGTACTGTTCGAGGACGCTCCGGAGAAGCCCGATGATGATTCGACCTTCGAGGAAAAGGAAGCCTATAAGCTATACCAGAGGGATGCAGAGAAGGCCAGGTGCCTTACTCTGGCTTCGATGAGTAACGAATTGCAGAGGAAGCATGAACATATGGAAGTTCAAAGTATGCTTCTGAATGCACAAGAGTTATACGGCAAGCGGTCTAGAGGTACCAAGTTCGATGCCACCAGCAACCTCTGGGGCACAAAGATGGAGACAGGGCCCGTACAAGATCATGTCATCAAGATGATCGGGTACGTAGAAGACGCCGTCCAGTTGGGATTTGTCCTGGACAATGAGATGTCCGTGGACCAGTGTTCTAAAAATCGGTCTGGGCGGCCGCCTAGGCGGCGCCTAGGCGCTAGGCGGCCAGTAAACGCCCCGATTATGGCCTGGGCGGTCAATCTGGGCGTTTTTGGGATTAATCGGCCGCCGAAGCGTTCTGGGCGGTGTCTGGGCGCTCTGGGCGGTTCCTAGGCGGTTTCTGGGCGGTTCCTGGGCGGTTCCTAGGCGGTTTCTGGGCGGTTTCTGGGCGTTTTTGGTAAATGGCTTAATTGCACAAGAGTATCTTTTAAATTTTATTTTATTGCACACAAATACTCTAAAGTAGGTAAAGTGGATTTGATTTAGTATGTATTAAATATTTGATGTATTTTAAATAATATATATATATATTTATATATAAACATAAATATATTTTATAAAAATAAATAAAATAATTAAAAACTGCAAATCCGCCTAGGCCGATTAATCCCCGATTAATCCCCGATTAATGCTCTGGGCGCTAGGCGCTCGCAATCCGAACGCCTAGCGCCTAGCGATTTTACAACCTTGCCGTGGACATTATCCTTAACTCTTTAACCCCTGACTTTAAGCCTTTCATCACTGGTTTTATAATGAACAGTCTTGAAACGGATCTTCCTGGTCTCCTCAATATGCTAAGGCAGTTTGAGGAAATTGAGAAGAAGCCGACTGCATTGGTTATTGGCTCTGCTTCTTCCGATTAGCCGAAAGGCAAGGGTAAGAAGAGGCTGGTCCCGCAACCTGCGAAGGCAAAGAAAGGGACGAAAAAGACCAAAGGGGCCCCGTCAAAATCTGAGTCCTTCCATTGCCATAAGATTGGCCATTGGAAGAGGAACTGCAAGATTTATCTTGCAGAGAAGAAGAAGGGGCATACTGATGCCTCTACCTCAGGTACAACAAATTAAGATTTAATGAAGCGTAATTATTTCCAATCACATAGTATGAGATACTGAGACATCTGTGTAATGTATACATATGGCTGAAATGAAGCGAAGATTGGGAGAAGTGCGGAGGACGGTCAGAAATATGAGCAATCGTTGCTGCTGGGGCCGTTCAAAGACTTTGAGAGACATGATCGAGAAGGAGCTGATACTAAATTTTAGTTGAATAAAATGTATCATTCCTCCAAGTGAAAACAATGATTGAGTGTTCAACACTCAAAGTTTATTTGATAAACATATTACGGTTCATCTTTATGAATCCGTTGTTTTTGAATGAATGTCTCAGAAATTGCGTTTTCTGTTGAAATTGAAATTGATTGAGATTGGCTTAAATTTTCTGTGATTGTGGCTTTCTGAGTTGGTTGCGAAAATTCTCGAATTATGATGCGAAGCTTTAGGAAATTTTGTTTTGGAGCTGACTTAATGTTATAGTTGTAATGCCCTACAAGCTACTGCACAAGTACTAGAGGGGGGGTGAATAGTACTTTAAAAATAACGAGGAGTATAATTCCTAATTATAGTGCAAACAACTACCAAATCAATTTGCGGAAGCTTAAATTGAAGACAACAAAAAAATTAACAATGCTAACAAACGATATTACTGGGTTCGGATCCACCCAAGTCTCACCGACTTGTTCCCGGTGATCCTACGTCCTAACCACCCGGATCCCCTCCGGATACTTGAGTTAGAAACCCTAACTCAAGATTTCCACTATGAAATACTTGTGAAAAACCTCCACAAGTCAAATCATACAAAATGCAATTTGTGACTCCCACAACCCGGGATCACAACCACACTCTCACAACCGAGAGTGAAACTTACAATATGAAATTGAAATGGAATAAGAAAACTTCTTACCGACAAAATACCTATGCCTTGAGTATTGCTTACGAATTAGGGCAAGGATGATTTTGAGGAAGAAGAAGTGGCACCAAACCCTAGCTCCAAGATGTAGATCAGCGATGGAGAGCTATGGGAATGTTGGTGACCTAGAATCAAGCACTTGGCTTGGAAGGCTTCACACTCAGTGAATCTCTCTTTGGAAGTAAGAGTGAGGAGAGATTATTGAATGGAATGAATGAGCTTTTAATGAGCTTGGAATGATTTCTCTTGATCTCTAAACTTACAATAATATCAGCCTTGATTGCAATGAATGCAGCCCAATAACTATTTATAGGATAGAGGAGAGAGAGAGAGAGAGAAAACCGTTTCAATTAAAGCTCCAACGGCTCTTTTCTGAACCCAACTAGTCGGTCAAAGCACAACCACCGACCGACTAGTTCATCAACTAGTCGGTCGGTCAATTAACGTATACTGACTAATGAGTGAACAGAGAAAAGATCAAAGCACAGACTAAAGGAACTAGTCGGTCCAAGAAGAGTAGCTGACCGACTAGTTTCACAACTAGTCGGTCGGTTACTCAACAAAGACCGACTAACAGATAAAGCTGAAGTCTGAGCATAAATAGACTTAGTCTGTCCAAGAACAAATGTTGACCGACTAATTCACCAACTAGTCGGTAGCCAAATGAGCATAGACCGACTAACGATAAACAGTAAGTTAGGTGAAAAATTGGTATGTACAGTAAAACTAAACTAGTCGGTCCAAGAAGGAAAGTTGACCGACTAGTTCATCAACTAGTCGGTCGATCAATGAACACAGACCGACTAATGATAAACAGTAGCTCAGGCTCAAATGTGCATGTACAGGGAAAGCTCAACTAGTCGGTCACAGAAGCATCACTGACCGACTAGTTCACAAACTAGTCGGTCTGTGAGTCAACTTAGAACGACTAACTGTAAACAGTAAAGAGCTTGGAAATGACTGACAAGAACTAGTCGGTCCAAGAAGCTTTGCCGACCGACTAGATCACCATCTAGTCGGTCAGTTCTTCTTCTTGAACCAACTAACATGCACAAGAAGTCGCGAATCGAAGCGCGAAGCTTCGAGAAGGATTGTATGGACTTCTACTAAGATCCTAGAGCTAAGATATGAGCGTTATGAAGATTTAAACCGTAAGACCTACTCAAGGCTTAACATTCTACGAAAGAAGCTTAAAGACTATAAATAAAACTTGACGATACCGTCTTCAATAGCTTCAATCGAATCTTCATGACTTCTAAAAAGGTCCATAAGCTTCAACGAAGCTTTAGGCATACGATCACGTGCTTTGAGAAGTCTTGAGACGTCGTAATTAATATTCATATGAATTTGGCAACGATCTCCATAACTGCGCTCACAAAGTGTTAGTTCACGTTATATGTATGTTTGTTCATCATCCAAAACCAAATCCGGGGAGTCCAATATCCAACAATAGTCAATCTGTAGTTAAGTATTGGTTCCAGGAGCGTATAAATTGTGTGTGATCACAATTATACGCATATTAAGATTAATTCTTAATAAACAGCATTTGGTTATTAAAGAGTTGATATTAAATGTGGTTAAGGGAAAAGTACAGTGTAGGACGTTTGATTGAGTGAGTCAATGTCAAGATTCCTTAAACTGATCTTGACTGACTCATTCATCAAACCGAACCTGACACTAGTACATTCCATCTAAAAGCACTTATCAAATGGTTATGTCTTCATATATATAATCTAAATATGATTTAGATATAATATTGAAGTATTTAACCAGGTAATTCTTAAAGTCAGTGGGAGCCAGCTCGTATACTTAGTTCCGGTTTTTTGAACTAAGTAAAAAGGATTTCCAACTTATATAAATCATCTATATAAAACATTGAATCAAAATCGTTTTGATTTAATCGTATATATATATATATAGACTTAGGGTGTCATGTATGTACTTGACATATTGACACAAGAAAAGTGGAATGAGCTGAGACTGACTTATAGATTGTAATGTTAGACCCTACATCTAGATTGTATAAGCTAATTGTTAGCTATACAAAGAAAGGAAAAATTGATCCAGATCATTTTTCGAAGGATCAACCCTGTGTGATCAAGAGATGTGTTAATTAATCCATTAAAATACATTGTAGATACTCGTTAGTAAATCCACTCTTAGGTTTGTCATATAAATGTCAAAGTGACAGATATGCTATAATGGTATGAGATAATGAGATAAATAGCCTAAGTGCAAGTGGGAGATGTAGGAGGATATATGCCCATAAGGCGATTTATCCTAAGTATACGTCTTGTTCATACTGTATATGGTATCCATTATCCTAAGTATAAAATCGTTTGAATTAATATACTTAGATAATGTCCATAGACTTATAGTTAGGTCCTTATGTATCTAGATAAGATCTCGATTATGAGCAGTAAGCGACCTAATAGAAACGTAAGTCTTAAACGGTTCGTGGTCATAGATGTGTCGAGAACTAGATATCGACACATCGGATAGACCACTGTGTCTTAGTCTTACCTTAGGGTAATGATGATCTCATAGTCATTCGACTTGATGAAGTCGGAGACGAGACACAGGTGCTCATTGGAGAATGAGTTCACTGAACGACCAACTTAGAGTTATTAAATGGTTAACTTTAACTAAACTGTCTATAATAACTCTAGGGTGATGATAGGTAAGCTGGTCCTTAAGACCTGAAGTTATTTGTACGAACCTGTGAGTGAACCGTGTAGCTTAGACCTATGATCTAGCTTCGAGGCTATGCCTGCTGAAAGATCTTAGGTTGGTTTTCACCCGTAACTCTCGAGGCGAGTAGATGACTAAGATGGAATTCGTCACTTCCGTTAAAGGGAAGTTAGTGTCACAGGCTCAGTACGGTCTTTGTGTTAATCCTCGGCCGGGGTACGTTGTAAGAAGTACAACGTGAATACAACAAAGACCACCGTATACTGACCAATGTTGTCTAATAGGGTTGACAGTAAACCATACCCTAGGCCAACAGGAACACAGTCTTGACGAAGGGACTATAGCTAACGGCATTCATCACTGACACAGCCAATGTAAACCCAATGATGCTTTTGTCAATGGGTCGATCACGTTATGATGATTCTGAAACAGGGACGACAGCTACTGCTCGTGGTGACCGTCGTCTAGGGGTTCCGAGCTCCAACCTGTAGTAAGGTCAGGCTGTAGGGTCTCATACCGAGTAGCGTCCATGTCTTAGTAATAGGAAGATTAATTGAGAGAGATTCATTTGATGATATTGAATAGTTAATATTCACAAAGCTTGTTGTGAACTTAAGTCGTAAATGCAATATGGACAATGTTGCATTTGATGCAAACAAAGATTAAACATATCGTAAATTGGTTACGACAAATTTAGTAGGAACAAATACATTGGAAAGGGTTACCTGGTTGACGGGATCGTCCCGGTCTAAACACAGGTTCAAACCGCGTCCAAATCGGAGCTCAAACGAGCCCAGAAACGCAAAAGAGTTCATGGCAAAGTGGGTTAGACCCACTGGGCTAACAAGCCCATCCGCAAAGGCAAACGGGCACGGCCCGCTGGCAACAGTGGGCCAGCGCCCACTGCAGCAGCGAGCACGGCCCGCTGCCTAGCGGGCGGGCGGCCCGCCTCCCTTGCCTTGGGCGGGTGCGCCCGCTAAGCCTAGCGAGCGCGCCCGCAACTTAATTTATTCTAGGGTTTTTTGAAACCCCTAATGACGGCTACAAAAGTTGATTTTTTGCACATCTTTGGGCAATTGTTTGAGGGGTCAAACGAAGTCGAAATTCGTTGCCCTTGGTTCCTGCGTGTTCACCATTCAAAGCTCTTCGGATTGATAGCTTGTTTGGTGTCTAAAGTTTAATGAGCAAAGAGAATTAATTCGTTGAAGTTTGCTTTTATGAAAAGCTCTCTAAACTTCAAATTAAGCTAAATTAGTTTAATTGAATTCTCTTCAATTTAGCAATAATCCCACATTACTCACAACAAAAGAAGGAGTGCTGACTCCCTATATAAATAGGGGTGCACTCCCTTCGTTGAAAGATGCACCAAGTCCTCAATCGAGTAGCTCCAGAATTTTAGAGCAAGCTCGATCGGCGACTAAACTACTCTCTCTCTCTCTCTCTCTCTCTCTCTCTCTCTCCCTCTCTCTTTCTCTCTCTCTTCTTCCTATTCTCCGGAGTAGTCCTAGCAAGACTACGAAGGGGGTTTGGATTCAGATCCAGATGTCTAAGACGCGGGTCTACTCAAGTGAAACTTTCTACCGCGTGTGATCGGCTTGGATGCGAAAGTCGGCTCAGGCGGATCGGTTTGAGGGTGCGAGGCGGCTCAAGCGGATCGAGTCAAAGCAGCTCGGTTACGAGGAGCATCAGAAGACGGTGCAGTACATCTTGCCTGCTCAAGGGCCAAGATTCCGGGTATGTGGTTAAGCAATTTTAGTGTAGATTTAATTCTGCTGCTGTATAATAGATCCCTCTTGGGGTGGTCAGATCCACCCCAAGTTGGCATAGATCGGGCTAGGTTCTGGCCCCCTCAGAGCCTAGCTGAATTGTTTAGCTAGCCTAAAAGTCTTGTTTTGGTTTTTCCGCTGTGCTTTATGCCCCTGTGGTCCGTCCGACTTAGGACGGACACAGATCCGAGCTCTGAGGGTCTGCCCAAACCCCCTACTGTAATGCCCTACCAGCTACTGCACAAGTACTAGAGGGGGGGTGAATGGTACTTTAAAATAATAAGGAGTATAATTCCAAATTAAATTGCAATCAACTACCAAATCAATTTGCGGAAGCTTAAATTGAACGACGACAACGAAATTGACAATGCTAACAAACGATGTTAATGGGTTCGGATCCACCCAAGTCTCCCCGACTTGTTCCCGGTGATCCTACGTCCCAACCACCCGGATCCCCTCCGGATACTTGAGTTAGAAACCCTAACTCAAGATTTCCACTATGAATATCTTGTGAAAAACCTTCACAAGATCAAATCATACATGCAATGGCAAAGTGAATCCCACAACCCGGGATCACAAACTTCTCTCACAACCGAGAGAACCAATAAGCAATATAAAAGAGTTTATATGAAATAAACAAGCTTACCACAAAATCCTATACCTTGAGTTTTTCTTACCCAATAGGTGGAATAAAGGATTTGAGGAAGATGAAGTTACCAAACCCTAGCACCAAGGAAATGAGCAGCAAAGGGTGCCTAGGGATGATTTGGAAACTTGAATCAAGCAATAGCTTGAAGAGCTCACCAAGAACAAGCTTCTCTCTAGATCTAGAAATGAGAGAGAATGGGTTTCTTGTGAGGAAGAGAGCTTTAGATTTGAGGGAGAATAGCTATCTCTTTAGAACTCAATGAATCTCTTAATGGCAGCTCTATATCTGATAGAAATGACCTAGGTTCGTATTTATAGGGTCCCATAAAAACAAGTTAGGTCAATCTCCAACGGAAAGAAATCTGTGAGAATTAGTCGGTCAAAGAACACTCACTGACCGACTAGTTCATCAACTAGTCGGTCAGCCAAACAACGTGGACCGACTAAGAGTAGATCTGAGAAGAAAGAGAATTTCAGACCTAGACATCTAGTCGGTCCAAGAACACTGTCTGACCGACTAGTTTCACAACTAGTCGGTCATCCAATGAACGTAGACCGACTAAAAGGCAAAACAACTTAGTCTGAAGGCAAGTTGACTTAGTCGGTCTAAGAACAAAAGTTGACCGACTAGATTGTCAACTAGTCGGTCATCAAACGTTCTTAGACCGACTAACGGTAAACAGTAGCTTAGGAGAAATTTAGAGTGAACAGTAAGTCACAACTAGTCGGTCAAAGAAGCATCACTGACCGACTAGTTCACAAACTAGTCGGTCGGTGAGTCAACGTAGACCGACTAACTGTAAACAGTAAAGTCCAAGAAATTAAGGAATCAAACTAGTCGGTCCAAGAACAGTTGCCGACCGACTAGATCACCATCTAGTCGGTCAGTACTTGTTCTTGTACCAACTAACATGCACAACAAAGTCCGAATCGAAGCGCGATGCTTCGAGGAAGTTAGAATGAACTTGTGCAAGAATCCTAGAGCTACGAAATGAGCGTAATGAAGATAGAAACGTAAGATATACTCAAGGCTTAACATTCTATCAATCGAAACTAAAAGACTATAAATAAAACCTTAATAAACGGTCTTTGAGAGCTTCGATTGAATCTTCATAACTTCCAAAGCGCTGCAGGAGCTTCAACGAAGCTTTAGGCTTGAATACGAGCTTTTGGAAGTGTTGAGATGTCGCTTTGAATATTCTCGTGAAATTGGCGACGATCTCCAATACTGCGCTCACAAATTGTTAGTTCATGAATTATTTATGTTTGCTCATCATCAAAACCAAATCCGGGGAGTCCAATATTCAACACCTACACATCTGTCGTTGACCGTAAGTCAAAGATGCCACATCTTCGCTACCTGACTGATCGACCCAAGTTTATTATTCCTCTTGACTCAGCACATCACCCGGCCTCAACCTGCACAAGCAGTTGAACTCGACGATGGGGGGCCATTGTTAAGTACATGTGCCCAGCCTATTAAGAAAGTAGATAAATTCTACCGGCCGGACTAAGACGGCCGTGGCCCATAGCATTTGGGTTGAATGCGTCAACCCAACCTCCCTCATTACCCTTAGCCTTTGGTTTGAATGAGTCTAACCCTCCTCATGAAGAGCCATTAATAGTGGGAGTTTACTCTTCAATATAACCTACTTACAAGAGCCATGAATGGCTAGAATAATGGTGGTGGTTTACATCCTATGATGGACCAAATCAATAGCCACTAATTGAGTAATAACTGGCTATATTCATGGGGGGAGTTATGGAGAAAAAGACAACTTAAAGAGGGAGGAAGTTACAAGTCAAGGAAGGGGGATAAATAGTCCAAATGACAATGAGAGAGGGGAGGCCAAATCTCCATACAAGGATAAGTACTATACGACAAGATGCTTTAATCTCTCTTCTCTAATTTCCTCCCTTTCATCTTGCTCCATATGTTTCATCCGTGAGAAACTAACTTGAGCGTCGGAGGGGAATCGGTCGGGCCCCAATCCCGACCCCCTAACGATCTTCTTATGATGCATGATATTGGAAGACACCACGAAGCTGGGTCAACGTCCATCTGTGGAGTCCGATTCTGGCTCACCTCAACCCGGAGATGCTCGTTTACGGTTCCACTTCAACTGCTGACGAGGCTCCACCTGACAAAGGAGCTATCTTCAGCCCAAACACCGTTATCGTCAATTTTGGCCTTAACAGAAACCATACAAAAAGAATTTCTTTTTGGTTTTGTAATAGCTTGTTGAAGCCATCAATGTAGATCCATTGTAGGAGTCAATTTTGGGTCTCCAACCTTTAAAAATATTCCGAAGCACGTACATGTTTTGGATACTCTCTTATCTTTTTTTATGATAGATGGTTTTGCTTATCGTCTATAGTCGTATTTTATGAATTAACTAGAAATAACCAGTGCTCAGAGTGCACTGTACAAAAAAACCCCACAAACAGGATGTGGTGCATGCACGCAACCGTAAAAGAGCGAGAAGTGTGGGTGGGTGTGCCGGTATCGTCGGGGGGTAAAAAGTGCAAAAGGCAAACACGTAAATAAGTGGCTTGGTGGTGTTTTTGGGGTTTTGGGGGGGAATGTCAACCATGTAAATAAGTGGCTTGGGGGTGTTTTTTGGATTTTTGGGGGGAATGGCAACCATGTAAATAAGTGGCTTGTGGGGGTTTAGTGTTGAGTATTGGTGTTTCATACCAATCTTATTTTGATGATGATCACAACATTATGTTGTTGCTAATGAATCTCATGTTTTAGTCTCTCAGTTTATTTCAAGGATATCTTTCTTGGAGACTAATCACTTGGTGTAAGGATGGACATCAAGTGAAGAATGGCCAATGTTTGGACTCAATGAGTGCCAAAGCTTGGAGATGATGGAGAGCAATCAAGGCATCAAGATTGAAGACTTAGACTCTTAAGAAAGCATTGTAATCTATGTAATTTACTTTATTGCTTCTCTCCCTTTTGAGTCTAGGTTATTGTAATGCCTTGTTAGATGGTTTACTTTTCATGCATATGCATTTAACCATCTTAGTGAATCTTAGGATTATCATAGAATCCAACCCAATAGGTTCACTCTGTCCAAAGACTCATTTGGAGTCTCTGGCTTTCTGTCAGTCACCTGATGAGGGAAACACAGCCGACTGGGTGATTTC
The DNA here is from genome assembly GCA_030789695.1 of Scilla litardierei. Classification (NCBI taxonomy): domain Eukaryota; kingdom Viridiplantae; phylum Streptophyta; class Magnoliopsida; order Asparagales; family Asparagaceae; genus Scilla; species Scilla litardierei. The sequence goes on from CM061142.1 coordinate 547,683,520, forward strand.
CAGTTGCCTGTAGATCCTTCTACAGTCGCTTGATATGCACAGCGCAAGTCAACATTTCAATTGACTCAAACTTGAGCTTTACGTACAGTTGCCTGACGATCAGTTTACAGTCGACTGTATATTTACAGTCACCTGGAAATTGGCCAATAGTCACCTGTCTAGCGTAAGTGCAATCACTGCATCTCTCTGTCTTCTCTCCATATTTTACAGTAGTCGACTGATGAAGAATATACATTCGCCTGACTTTTTGGCAGTCGACTGTAGTATTAACATCAGTCGCATGTGCGAAGAATTGGAGAAAGAGTGCAGCTCTCTGTTTCGATCCATCCCCTGCAGCAGTCGTCTACTGAAGGATTAACAGGCGCCTGTCCTGTTTGTTAGTCGACTGTATTGACTTCGTCAGTCGACTGTCCTGGCTCAGATTATAGCCGTTGGATATTTTCTAGCCGTTGATCAGTCGACTGTCTTTTGATCATCAGTCGACTATTCCTGTCGTTTTCACCCAGTTTCTAGCCGTTGCAGATTTTTTTATTTGGCTGTTTCTTTGGGTTTTTGGGCTAGATATGTGCTGCCTATGCTTAACCTTCTTGATTGATTCTTAATTACTCTTGATTCTATTGAAAATATCAAGAGATCTTTAAGCCACTCTCAAGCTCCCTCATTTCCCTCTATTGAGCATTTATCTCTCTTCATGAAGTCCAGCTCAAGGGAAATCATCCAAGTGCTCTCAAGCATATTCCAACACTTGGAGATCCTCTTCCATGCCTTGCATTCATTCATGAGTAAGCATCTCAAGGCATAGGTAAGAGTATTTACTTTACATGGTGTAATTTGTTTTCCTATTTCTCTTTGTGGGATTAGGATACTCTTTTTGTGGGAGTTTCTCTCTTTGTGGGAGGTTATCTCTTTGTGGGACTAGGGAATTCTCTTTGTGGGAATTAACTCTCTTTGTGGGAGTTTAGTGTCCTAGTGTAGGGCTAACCCTAATTCTCTGAGTGGGAGTTAGTGATTCTCTGTGTGGGAGTCTTGATCCTTGTATAGGATTGGTTGGGTCCTTGTGTAGGGCATAAATCCTCTTTGTGGGGTCTCCTTGTGAGATTTGTATTCACTTCTCTGTGTGGGATTATAGTGAATATTGGTGTGGCTGGATGTACCCAAGTTTGGGGAACCAGGGTAAAACTTTGTGTTTGCGTTTGGATTGATTGTGCCTTTTAATTCCTCTTGCATTTATTATTCCGCATTTGTAAGTTAAATTTTAATTGGACAATTTTATTGCCATTACACTATTCACCCCCCTAGTGTGTGTTGTTAGTATTGCAAGGGTTAGACGATCCCTACAATTGGTATCAGATCGAGGTTAAAGCATACTGCAACGATGGCATTCAACGCCTCATCTGCGTCTCATAAAGAAGGTCTTTTAACCATCCGACCCCCGCTCTTCAACGGAACCAACTACCCGAGTTGGAAGATCAGGATGATGGTCTACTTGAAGAGTCATGACCTTTGGGACATAACGGAGTCACCTTTCGAGGAGCCTACTTCACCAGCGGCCTTGAGAACTAAAGCGGAGAAGGACTTGATCAAAGTCAATGCTAGGGTTATGTGTGTTCTCCATTGCGCCCTCACTCCGGATGAGTTCGATCGCATCTCCATGTGCAAATTGGCCAATAGTATTTGGCATACATTGGAGATCTCTCATGAAGTGCTACTTCAACATAAGGAAGAGATCCAGTCAACCAAGCCCGAGAAGAAAAAGGGCGTTGCTCTTCATGGTGAGAAGGAGTCTTTCAAGTGGAAAAAGAAGCTCAAAGTGAAGATGAAGAAGATCTTAGCGACGATGACTACATCGAGCTTGCCAAGCAATTCAAGAATTTCAAGGCATTCCTCAAGGACAATCAAGGTATGTCTTCATCAAAGTTTGTCTCACAGTCTAACAAGTTGGTTTGTTACAACTGCAGTGGAATAGGTCATGTGGCTACCGAATGCCCTTCCAAACCCAACATAGATACCGGTAAGGGTAAAGGGAAGAAACATTGGAAAGCCAAGTCCGAGGTCAAGAACCAAAAGAAGGAACTTATCGGCACATTTGATGATTCTGATGGGGACACATCTAATGAAGAAGAAGAGGATGAAAAGGAGCACGATCAAAGGTGTTTCGTTGCCTTTGATGATTCTTCATCAACTTCATCTAACACTAGCGATGAAGAGATAGAGACATGGCTCAACTCCAAAGAAGAAAGTTGCTTTATGGCTAATGGAGAAGAGTCTTCATCAAGCTCAAGCGAGGAGGAAAGTGATGAGGAAGCCGAGGAGGAAAAGCCATCCTATGAGGAGCATGAATACCGCCTAAATATGGCCTCCATTTTGGCAAGTAAGTGCATCGACTCATATGAGAAAATAAAAGCTAAACTTGATAATGCTATGAGTAGGGTGCATGATTTAGAATCTTCTAGTGAAAATATTCATAATGAAAAGCATGTTTATGACACTTGTGAGAGAGACACACTTCTCTCTCAAGTTAAGGAATTGATTCTTTCAAATGAAAATCTCATTGCTCAAAACCTTAGCTTAGATGCTCATATTCAACAACTTACGTTGAAATGTGAAGAGGAATCCTGGAAGCTCATAAGCTTTGTGTATTCTAGGGATTCACTCCACGATTTGTTGGAAAAACAACATCCGGCAAATCATAGAGAAAGTTTGGGTTATATTCAAAATGTGGTTCCCAAACCCACCTCTAATTCCTCTTATGGTGCAAATACAAGAAATATTGCTAAAGCACCTAAGAAGAATCACCATGCTTTCTTGTAGAACAATAACACCTACAAGAAGCATGTAGATCACAAGGTGATGAGGAAGAATGAAAAATCGTCATTTTTTGCTAAGAAGCAAAATCATCATTCCTTGCATGCTAAGAAATTTGTTTCTACACCTAAGCATGCCACATCCTTCCCTCTTGCAAAGGCAAAACCCTTGCCTAGGAAATCCTTGAGATTATGGATTCCCACTAAGGTTAGTGTGCAAGAGAGAAATAGTTACATCAACTCTCTAGTTAGGGATGTGATCACCTCGTGTGATTACGTTAGGAAATCAAACTCCTCTTGGGTTTGGTTACCTAAAGTTTAGGTTCCTCACTCATATGCATATTGCATGTGTATTGTGCTTCATTGTTTATTTTAAGCATACCCATTGATTGTGTGTGTTTCATGATTTTGAAAATACTTTCAAATTTATTTCTTTTCATGAAAATGGGGACCTTGGGGTTTTTTGACATGCATGCATTTTTTGATCCATGTGTATGTCAATGGGGGAGTTAATATATTATATGTTTAAATTATATTAAGACATATTTTAACTCTCATTTCGGAGGTTATTTGTGATCATTTTTTACATTTGGTCATTTTGAGTCTCAAACCAAACCTCTTGTTTATTGCCAACATGTTTCATGTCTCATTGTTTTTGGCAATATACTTGTGTATCATTGAAGCTTGATTTTTTCCATATCTATTGCTTTGATACACTTTTAGGCCTGTGGTTCCATTAATTAATTGGTATTAGATCCTAGACGTCAAAAGTTGACCATTTCTATGATCTAGGGGGAGCATGTGATAGTGAATTGATACCCACTAAATTTTTAAAAATTTGGTATCATACATATCTTTCTTTTCTTGCATATTGTCACATCTTGGTTAAGATGACAAAGGGGGATATATTTGATGTCCACCTTTTTGACGATGTCAAGGGGGAGAGATATATGCATCATGTGATCATATCTATAGGGGGAGAGATATATACATATGCATATGGGGAGAGATATCTCTATAGGGAGAGATATATGGGATTAAATAAACCATTCTTGTATGCAAGCTTTTATTCTTTGTAATTGGTTTATGTGATCCATGCCTATTATATGTCACCATGTTTTTATTGGTATTATGAGTATTTACCTTTGTGTAGCTCATTATATAATTGGTGCATATAAGTAGGGAGAGATCATTAGCATTGTGCTTTATTTCTTTATGATTTACATAATGAGTGTCATCATCAAAAAGGGGGAGATTGTTGAGTATTGGTGTTTCATACCAATCTTATTTTGATGATGATCACAACATTATGTTGTTGCTAATGAATCTCATGTTTTAGTCTCTCAGTTTATTTCAAGGATATCTTTCTTGGAGACTAATCACTTGGTGTAAGGATGGACATCATGTGAAGAAGGGCCAATGTTTGGACTCAATGAGTGCCAAAGCTTGGAGATGATGGAGAGCAATCAAGGCATCAAGATTGAAGACTTAAACTCTTAAGAAAGCATTGTAATCCATGTAATTTACTTTATTGCTTTCTCTCTCTTTTGAGTCTAGGTTATTGTAATGCCTTGTTAGATGGTTTACTTTTCATGCATATGCATTTAACCATCTTAGTGAACCTTTGGATTATCATAGAATCCAACCCAATAGGTTCACTTTGTCTATAGACTCATTTGGAGTCTCTGGCTTTTCGTCAGTCGCCTGATGAGGGAAACACAGTCGACTGGGTGATTTTCAGTCGCCTGTAGATCCTTCTACAGTCGCCTGATATGCACAGCTCAAGTCAACATTTCAATTGACTCAAACTTGAGCTTTACGCACAGTCGCCTGACGATCAGTTTACAGTCGCCTGTATATTAACAGTCACCTGGAAATTGGCCAACAGTCGCCTGTCTAGCGTAAGTGCAATCACTGCATCTCTCTGTCTTCTCTCCATATTTTACAGTAGTCGACTAATGAAGAATATACAGTCGCCTGACTTTTTGGCAGTCGACTGTAGTATTAACATCAGTCGCCTTTGCGAAGAATTGGAGAAAGAGTGTAGCTCTCTGTTTCGATCCATCCCCTGCAGCAGTCGTCTGCTGAAGGATTAACAGGCGCCTGTCCTGTTTGTCAGTCGACTGTATTAACTTCGTCAGTCGACTGTCCTGGCTCAGATTATAGCCGTTGGATATTTTCTAGACGTTGATCAGTCGCATGTCTTTTGATCATCAGTCGACTGTTCCTGTCGTTTTCACCTAGTTTCTAGCCGTTGCAGATTTATTTATTTGGCTGTTTCTTTGGGTTTTTGGGCTTGATATTGGATTCATATATATATGAGTGTGCTGCCTATGCAGTTATGGTATGAGTGCACAAGTAAGACATGGTGAAATAATAAGTACAAGAGAACAATTTATCAGAGCATGTCAAGAGTAGCCAAGCTACTAACAATCTTAATCTTTTCACTAGTCACGTTTCACATTGTTTGTAGATGTTTACGCCTTACAGCTGAACTGTTGGACATTCACACTGATTGGCCGCTTAACACTACCCCAGAACCCAGAGTTTACGCCTTACAACTGCAGTTGCTGATCGGGCAGACTCCCAGTTGAATGGCCGCTTAACTCTTACCCCAAAACCCACGTGTAAACGAGCTAGGGTCCCTGTACACGAGCTCAGTAAATGAGCCAGGGTTGCCCCGCACAAGAGCTCGTTTCCTGGATCACAAACCAGGAGCGTATTTCATTTGGCATAGGGGTGCACTTAGCCTCAATCATTTCACAAGGTGTAGCGGAGCTACGCAATCACGGGAACACTTAAAGGATGCAATGACATGACAATTAATTTGCGTACCGTTAATGGAAATTAAACATGACATGGTAGTTGTGCAACATGATAAATGTCGGATCTAGCTTCGTTGTCAAGCTAGTTCCTAAAATTGCGCCTAGGCGAGTATCATTTCGTCGCCTAGTCTCTTTTACGCCTACAACAAGCAAATGGCCTAAGACATGGCCCAAAACCCTAAGTGGCAAGTTTCACTTGCCTAGCACCGAGGATGACGATCAACGAGGCCGTCACATAAATGCTAACTACGGAGATGAGATCGCTGCCATGGCAAAACAATATTAGAACAACATCCAACCTAGTTTTAATAGGGTTTCACAAAAACACAACGGGTTATGAGATATTAAGAGATCGATTTATTACCGTATCGGAGCGGAAGAATGACGCCGAGCAAGCACGGCAATGGAAGAAACGATCCGGGGAACCTAGGGTTCAGATCTGAAATGATGGGGAGAATCTGGAGAAAATGGATTAAAGGGGGTTTTTGGGGGTTGGAGATGGCCTAGGGCATGGTGGTAGACCAAAATGGAGAGGGAAACTCCAAGGGAGGAAGGAATGGCTTGGGGAAATGTTGGAGGGTGATTTGGGGAAGAAGGAGGCTCAGGAGAATGAAAGAGGGATGAAAGAAATCGTGGGTGGGGTTTAAATAGGGAGTGCTGGCGGCTGCCTAGAAATTAGGGTTTCGACACTGATTAGTCGGTCAAAGAGCAACCACTGACCGACTAGTTTGGAAACTAGTCGGTCGGTTGACCAACGCAGACCGACTAAGTCCAAACAGTAACTCCTATACAAAAATAGGATTTAGATTTAGTCGGTCAAAGAACAACTACTGACCGACTAGTTTCTCATCTAGTCGGTCGATGAACGCTCTTAGACCGACTAAGAATGAATAGTACTTGGTATCAAAAATGATCATAGAGCTAGTCGGTTAAAGAACGATTGCTGACCGACTAGTTTGCAACCTAGTCGGTCGACGAACGTTCTTAGACCGACTAACGATAAACAGTAACTCCTGAGTAATTTACAAAGCCCACTAGTCTGTCCATGAAGGTTTACCGACCGACTAAATCGTCATCTAGTCGGTCGGTTCCCCTTCTTGTACCGGCTAACGTGCACAAAAAGTTCCGAAATGGAGCGCGAAGCTCCAGGATCGATTCCTAAGACTCCTAGGCTTGATCTAACAATAAGATATGACCGATATGAAGCCCGTCATGAATGACTTACTCCAAAATCGACGATTCTAAAGAAGAAGCTAGAAAATCACGACGAAACGATCGAAAATGAAAGCTACGGGGACGAAAACCACACATAAGGAGAAAATCCACCGAAATATATATATATAATAACAATAACCCAGATACATGAAAACCAGTCGTTACATCCTCCCCAACTTAAGAAAAATTCCGTCCTCGGAATTTCCCAACACTCACGTGTCCGGAAACAAAGGTGGGTAGCGCTCTCGCATCTCATCCTCGTTCTCCCAAGTAGACTCTCCTGGCGAGCCGTGTCGCCACATCACCCTCACAAGATTGACAACCTTGTTCCGAAGTGACTTCTGACGCCTGTCCAGAATCTGCACTGGCTGCTGGTCATACGTCATATTAGGGCGAACGGTAATCTCCGAGAAATCCACAGCATGAGATGGGGTCGCTAATGTATCGACGAAGCTGCGACACATGGAAAACATTGTGAACTCCTTCCAAAGATGGCGGCAAGGCTAAGTGGTAGGCTACCTCGCCAAGTCTCTCCATAATGTCAAACGGTCCAATGTATCGCGGGCTCAACTTCCCTCGCTTCCCAAATCGAATCACACCACGATTCGGGGAAATTCTCAGAAACACATGGTCGCCCGGCTGAAACTCCAAAGGACGGCTTTTAGCATCCGCCCAATGCTTAAAACGGTCCTGAGCAATCCTCAACCTCTCCCGAATGTTCCTGACAACATCCACAGCCTCCACAATCATCTCAGGTTCCAACAGCTCCCGATCTCCAACGTCATCCTAACTCAATGGTGACCGACATTTCCTCCCATAAAGAGCGGCGAAAGGCACCATGCCAATACTCGCCTGGAAGCTGTTGTTGTAAGAAAACTCTACCAGATGTAGATGGTCCTCCCACGAACCCTTGAAATCCAACATGCACGCCCTCAGCATGTCCTATAGGATCTGAATCGTCCTCTCGGACTGGCCATCCGTCTGCGGATGGTACACCATGCTGAAACTCAGACGCGTACCCAAACTCTTCTACAAACTCTGCCAGAACTGAGATGTGAATCTCGTGTCTCTGTCCGACAAGATACTCACAGGGACTCCGTGAAGTCGTACGACCTCCTGCACGATTCACGTTACATCACTATCCAAACTAGGAAAAGGAAATAAAAACAGAGAGTAAAAGAATTTACCTCCATATATCTCCTTGCTAGCGCCTCAGTGGACTGTCCCACTTGGAATGGAATAAAGTGCGCGGATTTGGTCAATCGATCTACGATCACCCAAATCGCGTCATTCTGCTTCGGACTCCGAGGTAGTCCAGTCACGAAATCCATAGTGATGTGTTGCCACTTCCACTCCGGAATCGGAAGCGGTTGTAACAACCCTGCCGTACGCTGATGCTCCGCCTTCACTTACTGGCAAACCAAACACTTGGCCACACTCCGAGCCACGCTCCTCTTCATGCCATGCCACCAATAGTTCAGACGAAGATCCTTGTACATCTTGGTGCCACCAGGATGCACAGAATACGGCAAACTGTGTGCCTCCACCATCAACTCCTCTCTAATATCCCCAGCTGGCACACACAACCTGGCCCCAAACCTCAGCGAGCCATCCTCATGAATCAAAAAGTCAGTCCGCAGACCGGCTTCCACCTGCTCCCAAATCTTCACCAGCTTCGGATCCTCAGCCTGGCCAGCCTTGATCCGATCCACGATCGTCGACTGAATCTGCATACTCATCAACGAAGAAGCCTCCCCAGGAAGAACAATCTCCACACCAGACTCGCAAAAATCCTGCTGCAATCTCCACTGCGAGATCAAAATCATCACCGCTGGAAGCCTACTCAGCGCATCAGGAACCACATTCACCTTGCCAGGGTGATACCGCAAATCAATCTCATAATCCGCCATGAGCTCCAACCATCGACGGTGTCGCATGTTGAGCTCCTTCTGAGTAAAAATATACTTCAAGCTTTTGTGATCGGTGAAGATTTTCACTTTCTCACTCAGCAAGAAGTGCCTCCAAATCTTAAGAGCAAAAACAACAGCAGCCAACTCCAAATCATGCGTCGGGTAATTCTTCTCATGAACCTTGAGCTGACGAGATGCATACGCCACAACATGCCCGTGCTGATGCAACACACAACCGAGACACTTGCCAGAAGCATCGCAAAAGATCTCAAATCCACCGCTGCGATCAGGCACAACAAGAATAGGGGCAGTTGTCAATCTCTCACTCAGAACACCAAAAACATTCTCACAATCACCCGACCAAACAAAAGGTACATCCTTCCGCGTCAATCTAGTCATCGGCTCAGCAATACGGGAAAAGTCCTTAATGAAGCGCCGATAGTAGCCAGCAAGCCTAAGGAAACTCCGGATCTCAGACGCTGACTGCGGAACAGGCCACTCTCTGATGGCCCTGATCTTCTCGGGATCCACTGAAATACCATCTCCAGTCACCACATGCCCGAGAAAAGCAACTCTGTCCAGCCAAAACTCGCACTTCGAAAACTTAGCATACAACCGATGATTCCTCAAAATCTCCAACACCGTCCTCAAGTGCAAGGCATGCTCCTCCTCCGACTTAGAATAGATCAGAATGTCGTCAATAAAGATAACGACAAACTTATCTAAAAAGTCATAGAAGATCAGGTTCATCAGATTCATGAAAACTGCGGGTGCATTGGTTACACCGAAAGGCATAACCACAAACTCGTAGTGTCCATACTTCGTCCTGAACGCTGTCTTCGGAACATCATCCTTCTTCACCTTCAGCTGATGATAACCACTCCTCAGATCCAACTTCGAAAACACCCTCGAACCTCCAAGCTGATCAAAAATATCATCGATGCGAGGCAACGGGTATTTATTCTTGATGGTCACCTCATTCAGCTCCCGATAGTCCACGCACATGCGACGCGAACCATCCTTCTTCTTCACCAGCAGCACCGGTGCTCCCCACGGGGACACACTAGGATTGATATAACCCTTCTGCAAAAGCTCATCCAGCTGCTTCCGCAACTCCTCTAACTCAGCGGGTGCCATACGATATGGCGCCTTCGAAATCGGATGCGCTCCCGGAACAAGATCAATAGAAAATTCTAGAGCTCGATCAGGTGGCAAATCAGACATCTCCTCGAGGAAGACGTCATCAAAGTCCCGCACAACCGCTGGCCTCTCCAGCTCCATCTGCATAGCCACAAACTCCACCGGCCTGGCCCGAAACCTGACAGGACCAAGCGAGCTGCTACCTCGGCTGAACTCAAATACTGGATGTCCGGGAATCTCGAACACCACCTTCTTCCTCCGACAGTCGATCGTAGTATAGAAGCTCGCAAGACAATCCATCCCAAGGACCGCATCATAGTTGATGATGTCTTGGACAATGAAATCAGCGTAAAGCTCATGTCCACAAACCACCAACGAGCAAGAATTGCAACCAAGATGTGCCGAGACCACGCCATTCCCTGTAACGATATTCCAACTCTTGGAAAGAGGGGATGTCGACAAGGAATGCTTCTCCACGAAGCTCCGAGAAATAATGCACATCGATGCACCGGAGTCAAAGAGGACTCGTGCAGGAAATGTGCACACCAAAATCACACCTACAAACAGTCTAACAATCAAGCCCTAGTCTAGCAACCAATCATGTTCAAGCAAACAACATAATCTAACAATCAAAACTAGCTAGGAAAGTAACAGCTAGATTGAGGATTACCTGCGATAACCTCATCCACAGCCTCGCTCTCCACAGCGGTCATCAAAAAAGCCTGCCTCCTCGGCGGAAAAGCCTACTGAAAAGCCTGCCTCTGTGGAACAAGAGCTGCTCCACGTCCAGCAGGAACATGCACTCTCTGCTGCAACGGCTGTGCTGCAACAGGTGCCCTCCGCAGCTGATTCGCATGCCGACAATCCTTCACGACATGAGAAGCATCACCACAAACCAAACACTGGCCCAGAAACTTTCTACACTGATCCTTGATGTGGCCAGGCTTGCCGCAGAAATGGCATGTCTTCTGATTAGGCCCTCCTGGCCTCTTGAACTGCACCGGATGATTAGGCTTGAAACCAGGCCTAACCACTGCTCTGGCCTGCTCCATAGGCCTCTTCCCAGCACCAGAAACATGTCCTCTCCTCTGACTCTGGTTCAGCTCCTGCCTCCTCGCAGCGACCAGAACCTTCTGATAAGAGTCCAGATCAGAAGAAGACACAAAACTCTGAAGCTCCAAAGCAAGTCCCCGCAGGAACCTCTGAGCCCTCTCATCAGCATCATGCACCATCTTCGGTGCGAACCGACTCAGCCTAGTGAACTCTTGGTGGTACAGGTCCACCGTCAAGCTCCCTTGCTTCAGATCAATAAAGCGCTGTAGCATCTTCTTCCTAGCAGCCTTCAGAAAGAACTCCTCATCAAACCTGGACTTAAAGGTAGCCCAAGCTATCGGCTCCACCAGCATCTTCTCTTCCGCATCCCACCAGTTCCGAGCATTATCCTTGAGTTGCCTCTTCGCCAAATCAACCCATCCAGCCGGGGTGATCTTGGCCATCTTCAAGTTATACTCAATGTTCCGAATCCACTCATCGGCAGCCAGAGGACCCTCAGACCCATCAAAATATGCGTGACCCAGCTCCCGAAATTGCTTTGGTCCCAGCTCGGAGCGAGGGGCATCTTGGATTGCCCGACCAGCTCGAGCAAGTGGAGCATTTTGGACTTGCAGGAGCACGCCCTGCTGCACTTGCATCATCTGAAGCATCATCCTCATCATCTCTCCATTGGTGGGTTCCTGCTCAGGCTCCTCATCATGAGGGGGCGCACCACTACCTCCACCACGGGTGAATCGCCTTCCTGCCATCTAATGACACAGAAAACAAAGCAGATTAGACTCATAGCTTATGACTCGGATGTCGAACTTAGTTTATTGGACATTCTAATATTATTATCGTCATTCTGATAATCGCAGTTACAGAAGAGACCTGCATGGGCCACCAACAAAACCTGTCACGACCCGCTTCCCTAAAATGGAGGCGAGAAATGAAAAGGTCCGCACGAGAGTGGAGCTGTGAAGCCCCAAACCCGATAAGCGTCAATAAAACATAAGCAGGTCCCTATAACCACAAACAGAACAATAATAATAACACAAGGAGAGACAAAAATAAAATCTCAAACCTCAGAATTTGCCAACATGAAAATTGAGTTCAACATCCAGAAAAGCCACCAGGTTAAAAGAAAGAGTCTAAAGGCCCAGAACAAGGCCAACAAAAGGGACAAGAAAACAAGTATAGGTGTCACGCGCCGACAACTAAATAGCAGTCAAAAATAAAAGGGGAAAGCTCAACTAAGACACTAGGACTGGTCCCCAGTGTCCACGTACTCCTCGCCAAACACAGGCTCGGGCTCGGCGTCAGCAAACACCTCGTCCTCAACAATGAACTCAGGCTCAGGATCTAACATGTGTCACCCAAAAGAGTAAAGGGGCACATGTCAGCAAGTCTAAAAAGACTTGGGCAAGGAAACTGAAAAGGAAGGCAACTAGCAACCTAGCAGTTATAGTATGCATGACATGGCAGTTATGGTATGAGTGCACAAGTAAGACATAGTGAAACAATAAGTACCAGAGAACAATTTATCAGGGCATGTCAAGAGTAGCCAAGCTACTAACAATCTCAATCTTTTCACTAGTCACGTTTCACATTGTTTGTAGATGTTTACGCCTTACAGCTGAACTGTTGGACATTCACACTGATTGGCCGCTTAACACTACCCCAGAACCCAGAGTTTACGCCTTACAACTGCAGTTGCTGATCGGGCAGACTCCCAGTTGAATGGCCGCTTAACTCTTACCCCAAAACCCACGTGTAAACAAGCCAGGGTCCCTGTACACGAGCTCAGTAAATGAGCCAGGGTTGCCCCGCACAAGAGCTCGTTTCCTGGATCACAAACCAGGAGCGTATTTCATTTGGCATAGGGGTGCACCTAGCCTCAATCATTTCACAAGGTGTAGCAGAGCTACGCAATCACGGGAATACTTAAAGGATGCAATGACATGACAATTAATTTGCGTACCATTAATGGAAATTAAACATGACATGGTAGTTGTGCAACATGATAAATGTCGGATCTAGCTTCGTTGTCAAGCTAGTTCCTAAAATTGCGCCTAGGCGAGTATCATTTCATCGCCTAGTCTCTTTTACGCCTACAACAAGCAAATGGCCTAAGACATGGCCCAAAACCCTAAGTGGCAAGTTTCACTTGCCTAGCACCGAGGATGACGATCAACGAGGACGTCAAACAAATGCTAACTACGGAGATGAGATCGCTGACATGGCAAAACAATATTAGAACAACATCCAACCTAGTTTTATTAGGGTTTCACAAAAACACAACGGGTTATGAGAATATTAAGAGATCGATTTATTACCGTATCGGAGCGGAAGAATGACGTCGAGCAAGCACGGTAATGGAAGAAACGATCCGGGGAACCTAGGGTTCAGATCTGAAATGATGGGGAAAATCTGGAGAAAATGGATTAAAGGGGGTTTTGGGGGTTGGAGATGGCCTAGGGCATGGTGGTAGACCAAAATGGAGAGGGAAACTCCAAGGGAGGAAGGAATGGCTTGGGGAAATGTTGGAGGGTGATTTGTGGAAGAAGGAGGCTCAGGAGAATGAAAGAGGGATGAAAGAAATCGTGGGTGGGGTGTAAATAGGGAGTGCTGGCGGCTGCCCAGAAATTAGGGTTTCGACACTGATTAGTCGGTCAAAGAGCAACCACTGACCGACGCAGACCGACTAAGTCCAAACAGTAACTCCTGTACAAAAATAGGATTTAGATTTAGTCGGTCAAAGAACAACTACTGACCGACTAGTTTCTCATCTAGTCGGTCGATGAACGTTCTTAGACCGACTAAGAATGAATAGTACTTGGTATCAAAAATGATCATAGAGCTAGTCGGTTAAAGAACGATTGCTGATCGACTAGTTTGCAACCTAGTCAATCGACGAACGTTCTTAGACCGACTAACGATAAACAGTAACTCATGAGTAATTTACAAATCCCACTAGTCGGTCCATGAAGGTTTGCCGACCGACTAAATCGTCATCTAGTCGGTCGGTTCCCCTTCTTGTACCGGCTAACGTGCACAAAAAGTTCCGAAATGGAGCGCGAAGCTCCGGGATCGATTCCTAAGACTCATAGGCTTGATCTAACAATAAGATATAACCGATATGATGCCCGTCACGAATGACTTACTCCAAAATCGACGATTCTAAAGAAGAAGCTAGAAAATCACGACGAAACGATCGAAAATGAAAGCTACGGAGACGAAAACCACACATAAGAAGAAAATCCACTGAAATATATATATATATATAATAACAATAACCCAGATACATGAAAACCAGTCATTACAGACAAGTTGATGGGAGTGAGGTGATGAGTTTGATGGGAGTTAGATGATGGTGGGATGGGAGATTGATGGGAGTGAGGTGAGGGTGGGATGGGAGACATGAGGTGTGGGCACCATTTAGCTAATTCACACCAAGCCCCACCCACACATTGTCACGATTCGTTTCTTCTCCAAGTCAATTTGTGAATGAATGTCCAAATGGTGGCTTACGACCAATTTATTCTACAATGTCCAAGAAAGGTCCAAGGCCAACAACGTCCAATTTAAGATGTAGAGATGGGTGCAAGTCTCTAGAAATGGATTTTATGTTGGATGAATATTCATGAAAGGCCCAAAGTCAAGAGAGATAAAGGCCTTTTTAAGAGTTGGGTAGAATATTCTAGAAAAGGAAGGTAGCTTAGCGGATAAGACATATTAGCTTTCTAGATAAGTCTTGTGATAATTAGAGTAGTTGGAAGTTGTGTGGAACATTATTGAAACTGATTTGTAACCATTAGATTGAAACAATCTTGGACATCCATTTAGGTAGTGGAGGCCTATAAATAGGGGGTCCTTGTATCATTTGCAAACCATCCAAGAGTCAATTATTTGAGTAGTAAAGAGAGTTCTCCAAGTTCCTCCTAATTAATTTACGTATTGTTGAGTCCTTCCAACTACTTAAGAGAGATTTTCGGTGTTCTAAGCAATCTTTGACTTAGACATCACTTTGATCTTCCAGAGTTCGTGGGAAAGGCTGAACTAACCTCTCAAGGGGAGCGAGAGACTAGTGTCGCGCGATCGTCGGCAGTGCAAAGTCCGAGTTCTTGACAACATACACCCGCCCTTCTCACAAATTCACATGCACCTTTGTTCGCACCCATATAAATACCAACATCCATGCGGGACTAGCACCATTGGAGGGGGAGGTGGGTTTGTTGGGCATGTGCACTATGTGCGCAGATATTTTCTAGTCTATATTATAATTGAGGGATGAATCTAATGACGAGGTCAAAGGGGTTGATATGGTGGTGGTTAGGAATTGGCCACCTCATCAGGTAGGTCCCACCACCGCCATTCTCACAAACCAAGTGTATCCAAGGCCACACATATACATACACATAAACTTCTCACAAAATCACATCCACCCGAACACACGACCGGATGGGACCCGCGTCATGGGGAGGGAGGGGGGGTTATTAGAGCCTCGGCATTTTGTGCGCTGGTATTTTTCTAGTACGTTTATAAAATGCTTACTAATTTATATAAGAAGTGATTTTGGGTGTTCGTAGGATAAAAGGACTGCAAACTCGCCAACGTGCCTTTGTTTGATTGTCATTCTCTCTCTGCTCCTTCCTTGGAGGCGAGGAGGCGAGTGTGATCGAGTCTCACACTACACGCTTTAGGGCCTGTTCTTTTGCTGGAATAGGAAAAATGGAATAGGGGAAAGTTTGTATTCCAAAGAGAGAGAAAATGGAGTTTTGTGTTCTTTTGGGTGGAATAGGATATAGAAAGTGGGGTTTGGAATAGAATGAGAGGGCCACATTCTATTCTTGTGTTATTTTGGGATTGTGGAGTTGGAATGAAAAAGTGGAAAGGGGATGAGTTGGAGGGGAGAGATAGAGAGAGATGAGAGAGTGGGGCCCACCATTCTTAAGAATTCCATTGTATTCCAAGCAAAAAGCTTGGAATAGAAAAGTGCTCATCATTACCAAATTGGAATAGCCACGTAGGATTCTATTCCACGCCCAAAAGAACAACCGCTTGGAATACAACCTTGGAATAGGGTGAATAGTGCATGAACAGTGTCTCTATTCCCATTCCCACCCCTATTCCGCGCAAAAGAACAGGCCCTTAGGGCCCGTTTCTTTGGTTGAAAGTGGGTTTTGAGAATCTTGGAGGGGTGTGGAATCTTTGGAGAGAGAAAAGAAGAGTTTTGTGTTTCTTTTGTTGGCAGTGGGTTTGGAAAGTGGGATTCGGATGTGTATGCGGGTCCCACACAAGAATCTTGTGTTTCTTTGGTTGAATGTGGGATTGGGAATGTTGAAAGAAGTTAGTTGAGACTGGGGTGATGATAAACAAGGTGAGATTACCCCCTTGAGCCAAATGCAAGGCATATAAAGTCCATATTCATGTGATAAACCAAGGATCCAAAGCAATGCATATATATAAATCAAGTAGGGAATGCATAGGAAACACTTGATAGAGGAGGGTGAGAAGAGATAACCCAATGTCCCAGCTGCAAGGCATATAAATTCCCAGATTCATCAGATATACCATGGTGCCACAGCAATGCATACATATATTATATCAAGTAGGGAATGCATAGGAAACAGTAGATAAAAGAGGGTGAGAAGAGATAACCCAATGTCCCAGCTGCAAGGCATATAAATTCCCAGATTCATCAGATATACCATGGTGCCACAGCACTGCATACATATATATATCAACTAGGGAATGCATAGGAAACACGTGATATAAGAGAGAACCCAATGTCACAGCTGCAAGGTATATAAATTCCCAGATTCATCAGATATACCATGGTGCCACAGCAATGCATACATATATTATATCAAGTAGGGAATGCATAGGAAACAGTATATAAAAGAGGGTGAGAAGAGATAACCCAATGTCCCAGCTGCAAGGCATATAAATTCCCAGATTCATCAGATATACCATGGTGCCACAGCAATGCATACATATATTATATCAAGTAGGGAATGCATAGGAAACATTAGATAAAAGAGGGTGAGAAGAGATAACCCAATGTCCCAGCTGCAAGGCATATAAATTCCCAGATTCATCAGATATACCATGGTGCCACAGCACTGCATACATATATATATCAACTAGGGAATGCATAGGAAACACGTGATATAAGAGAGAACCCAATGTCACAGCTGCAAGGTATATAAATTCCCAGATTCATCAGATATACCATGGTGCCACAGCAATGCATACATATATTATATCAAGTAGGGAATGCATAGGAAACAGTATATAAAAGAGGGTGAGAAGAGATAACCCAATGTCCCAGCTGCAAGGCATATAAATTCCCAGATTCTTCAGATATACCATGGTGCATACATAAATGCATACATTTATAAAGCAAGTAGGGAATGCATAGAAACAAACTTGATAGAAGAGATAACCTAATGTCCCAGCTGCAAGGCATATACATTCCCAAATTCATCAGATATACCATGGTGCCACAGCAATGCATACATATATTATATCAAGTAGGGAATGCATAGGAAACACTAGATAAAAGAGGGTGAGAAGAGATAACACAATGTCCCAGCTGCAAGGCATATAATTTCCCAGATTCATCAGATATATCATGGTGCCACAGCAATGCATACATATATTATATCAAGTAGGGAATGCATAGGAAACACTAGATAAAAGAGGGTGAGAAGAGATAACCCAATGTCCCAGCTGCAAGGCATATACATTCCCAGATTCATCAGATATACCATGGTGCATACATAAATGCATACATTTATAAAGCAAGTAGGGAATGCATAGAAACAAACTTGATAGAAGAGATAACCTAATGTCCCAGCTGCAAGGCATATACATTCCCAGATTCATCAGATATACCATGGTGCCACAGCAATGCATACATATATTATATCAAGTAGGGAATGCATAGGAAACACTAGATAAAAGAGGGTGAGAAGAGATAACCCAATGTCCCAGCTGCAATGCATATAATTTCCCAGATTCATCAGATATACCATGGTGCCACAGCAATGCATACATATATTATATCAAGTAGGGAATGCATAGGAAACACTAGATAAAAGAGGGTGAGAAGAGATAACCCAATGTCCCAGCTGCAAGGCATATACATTCCCAGATTCTTCAGATATACTATGGTGCATACATAAATGCATACATTTATAAAGCAAGTAGGGAATGCATAGAAACAAACTTGATAGAAGAGGGTGAGAAGAGAGAACCCAATGTCCCAACTGCAAGGCATATAAATTCCCAGATTCATCAGATATACCATGGTGCCACAGCAATGCATACATATATAAATCAAGTAGGGAATGCATAGGAAACAGTAGATAAAAGAGGGTGAGAAGAGATAACCCAATGTCACAGCTGCAAGGCATATAAATTCCCAGATTCATCAGATATACCATGGTGCCACAGCAATGCATACATATATAAATCAAGTAGGGAATGCATAGGAAACAGTAGATAAAAGAGGGTGAGAAGAGATAACCCAATGTCACAGCTGCAAGGCATATAAATTCCCAGATTCATCAGATATACCATGGTGCCACAGCAATGCATACATATATAAAACAACTAGGGTTTTGGAACATAGTCAAAAAGTTCAATGTATCTTCCCATCAACCACTCTTGTTAAGCAACATCAATAAAATACATAACAACAACCCTAAAATTGAAAACAAAACCCACTTAATTGTTTTGTAATCAGCTACGTTGCTTTCCATCTTCAACTTGGTCCGCTCAAATCCACCCAAGAGCCTTGCAAACCCCGACTCTATCTCTAATAGACGCCTTTCCGAGAATGAAGTGGAATTAGTTGCACGGGTGAGGTTTCTGTCATGCTCATCCATTAACTGCAGGATCACATATGTGGACCAGTCTGGGTGTGGGGGATCCTTCCATTCGTAGTAGGGGCATTTGTGTGAACCGCGCGAGGGACAGCTCCAAAATCTCCTACCTGGATTTGTTCGGGTCCACGAAGTTTTCCTACCAACCTGAAGCCCACAGTAGCAAACCCTCATGTCAGCGGGATCTGCATCCAAATCACCCCCTGGCGCAACTCTAGTACGGGACTGAACTGAGGAGCTGGACCCGGTACTCATGTGTACCTACCCTGAAAAGATTAATGATAGATAGGCATGCAACATACATACAATAAATTTTGAAATATGGGGTTAGAAATAACATAAGAATAATCTAGTGAAAACCAAAAAAAATGTATGAAAAACCGATAAATTAAAAAAGATAAAAAATTTGGTGCCCTCAGAAATAAATTTTATCTAATGTTTCCTTGCTGGTTTCTTATGGCATGTGGCTATGAGTAAGATTTTGATAGAATGAGGTGTCGCCCCCCTCTTTTATAGTCACATCTCGAAATATTCCCCACGTTCTCAGCCACTTCCCAATAAGCGAACCAAATCAAGGAAACATATTTGTCAGCTTCATATGCTGCACAATTCATAGGTACCCTTGCCACACAATCCTCATTGGGCGCCTGAAAAAAAAATTCATAAACAGCATCTCCAGCAAATACCTCTAAAGAGATGCAAGATATCATGTGGCATGTAAATATATACAACATGGGAAAACAAGTAGGACACAAGTGTTTCCTATGCATTCCCTACTTGATATAATATATGTATGCATTGCTGTTGCACCATGGTATATCTGATGAATCTGGAATTTATATGCCTTGCAGCTGGGACATTGGGTTCTCTCTTCTCACCCTCTTTTTTCAGCTGGGTTATAATTGAAGGAAGGCCAAAATAAAACACAGCTCATGGCGATGAACGAAGAAAAGTGAAAATGCGAAGCCCTCAGGTAAATTGTATTCTATCATGCTTTCATGCATATGGTTGCGTGGATGTGGAACATGCTGAACCTACCCATAATGTCTGCTGCATTGGGGGCAGAATTAATACACGAAGCTACGCAGCCATGCAATCCGAATAATTGAGGGACCATATATCTTTATGCAACACAGACAGAGTGGTGCAAGCATGTATCCACAATCCCGCCATCCTATATGCTGAGAGTGATATATGTATGCCTTCCTTAAAACTGAATATCATCATTGGGCTTCACCATCAAAGAAATAGATCTCATATCGATGACCGAAGGAAAGTGAAAATGCGAAGCCCTCAGGTAAATTGTATTCTATCATGCTTTCATGCATATGGTTGCGTGGATGTGGAACATGCTGAACCTACCCATAATGTCTGCTGCATTGGGGGCAGAATTAATACACGAAGCTACGCAGCCAGGCAATCCGAATAATTGAGGGACCATATATCTTTATGCAACACAGACAGAGTGGTGCAAGCATGTATCCACAATCCCGCCATCCTATATGCTGAGAGTGATTTAATTATGCCTTCCTTAAAACTGAATATCATCATTGGGCTTCACCATCAAAGAAATAGGGAACTCAAGAATGCATCTTGGTAACTCAAGAATGCATAGGAAACACTTAATAAAATAGGGTGAGAAGAGATAACCCAATGACACAACTGCAAGGCATATAAATTCCCAGATTCATCAGATATACCATGGTGCCACGGCAAGGCATACATATATAAATCAAGTAGGGAATGCATAGGAAACAGTAGATAAAAGAGGGTGATAAGAGATAACCCAATGTCCCAGCTGCAAGGCATATAAATTCCCAGATTCATCAGATATACCATGGTGCCACAGCAATGCATCTTGTTACCTCAAGAATGCATAGGAAACACTTGGCTGCCATAGGGTGAGAAGAGATAACCCAATGACACAATTGCAAGGCATATAAATTCCCAGATTCATCAGATATACCATGGTGCATACATAATTGCATACATATATAAAGCAAGTAGGGAATGCATAGAAACAAACTTGATAGAAGAGGGTGAGAAGAGATAACCCAATGAGCCAACTGCACGGCATATAAATTCCCAGATTCATCAGATATACCATGGTGCCTCAGCAATGCATACATATATAAATCAAGTAGGGAATGCATAGAAACCACTTGATAAAAGAGGGTGAGAAGAGAGAACCCAAGGAGCCAACTGCATGGCATATAAAGTCCAGTTTCATCTGATAAACCAATGACCCTGAAGCAAGGCATATATATAAATCAAGTAGGGAATGCATAGAAACCACTTGATAAAAGAGGGTGAGAAGAGATAACCCAATGAAGATACACCATGGAGCAACTGCAAGGCATATATATAGCATGGAGGCAACAGATACCATACAAATACCACAATAAACTAAGCCTGGCATCAAAGGTACCTAATACTTTAGTCTAATGCTTCCCCAAGGTCCAAACAAAATACATCAACACCCCACCATACTCCATCCTTCCCAAGTAACACCCAAAATACATCCAACATATTCCCCTTAATCTTCCATAATTGTTACGACCAAAATAAGCATAGTCCTGACCTACTGTACACCCAAAATACCACCACCACCATCCACCTTCCATCCATGGCATCCTTCCCAAGTAACACCCAAAATACATCCAACATATTCCCCTTAATCTTCCATAATTGTTACGACCAAAATAAGCATAGTCCTGACCCACTGTACACCCAAAATACCACCACCACCATCCACCTTCCATCCATGGCCCCTATGAAACCCCAACCTACGGGTTCACGGATCCACACTGGAGTCATATCCAGCATCCCTTAAATCACTTTTAATCTCAGCAATTTTGGCCTCCATCATCATCTTCTTTGCATCTGCAGGCACTGCCAAAAATCTCTTCGCTGCCAATTCATCCTTGCTGAAGTGGGTATACAACATAAGTAGTACGTCTCTAGGATACTCCTGAAACGCATATACACTATCTGAAAGCTCCTTCATCCAGTTATGTTGTGTGCGCATTCTCGCTTCCGCGACCAAGGCAACATTGTCTGATATGTTCTGAAATACTTCAGTCACATCCCTCACGGGCTGCCTTCGATTTTTCT
The DNA here is from genome assembly GCA_030789695.1 of Scilla litardierei. NCBI lineage: Eukaryota > Viridiplantae > Streptophyta > Magnoliopsida > Asparagales > Asparagaceae > Scilla > Scilla litardierei. The sequence continues at coordinate 547,705,452 of CM061142.1, forward strand.
TTTTGCCCACCGATGGTGGGGTAGGATGTCCTGACCCAGCTGATCTACAATCATTTGTGGACGCACTGGGGGGGATGTCATGTGGTGCATCATCTCTAGGAGATGGAATATGAGTGGAGTCCTCTCCATCTCCTTCATCAACCGGGCCGCCGAAGTTATCGTACACCGACTTCTTGAAATCCCTCTTCGCCGCGTCATCCCCTATGATCACCACCAGTGCATCATACCAAGGTAAAGGTTTGTTGACATAGTCTCGCTTCTGATAGTTTGCCTGCACAAATATAAGATCATTTATGATCATGTTTAATATTTTCTCAAATTATTATACACTGAGGTAACCTATAGTGTATGTATAAGTAAATACCGCTGCCCATGTCGCATATGTAACTGGATCCATTGTTATCATCTTCGTCTTTTCACACCAACCAGCGCCACTCAAGCCCATGCACTCTTGGACATCTTTAAGACGGGTCCGTAGTGCTTTCATGTGATTGCGTACATTCCCACTTGTATACGTTGTACCATACAAGGAATTGATATACGCAGCAGCAAGAGTGAAAGCAGTCCCTTTGAAGGTCTTATCGACCTTATTGCCATTCATAGCCTGTTCTGCTAGGAACGGAATAAGGGAAGCATCATGCTCAGCCGTCCACACTACGTTCTGTCGGTTAGAAGATGCAGGACCCTTGCCTTTTTTCCTTGGGCTATCCACAGATACATCCCCCTCTTCGCTTCGCCGGCTTGACTTTCTAGATGAGTCGCTTCCGGCCGTATGTTCATTCCCACTTTGGGTCGACTGCATCCTTCCACTAGGGGTCAAAGGACGTTCAGCAGCAGTTTGAGCTACATGGCTTCCCACTGATATCATTTCCCCCGCTTGAAGTAGTTGCATGTATCTTGAGTCAGCCTGAGGGGAAATCGACATTGGCATGGGCAGTTGAATGCCAAACTGGTGATATTGAGGATATGGCACATGTTGGGGAACTCCTGGGTAGGTAGGAGCTGGAAATTGTGCAGGATTCAACCTCCTCGGAATAGGGCGGCCCAGAAGTGGATCTAGACGTGGATCGACCTCTCCCCACTGAGGAATATAGGCAGGGTCATAGTATTGTGGCACTGGAGCACGACCCTCCCGCATTGGGTCGCTGCCTTGACCCGAATTTGATGACCCATCCATACCTGCCACATGTATTATAAGTTAATGACCATGATATAGTAGGGATATTATCTTCAACCAACCAACACATGATGCATCAAATGTCATAATCATCATATGTAGCATAATTAAGTTAATAACCATGCTATAGTAAGGAAATTATCTTCAACCAACCAACCCATGATGCAACAAATGTCATAATCATCATATGTTACATAATGAGACACACTCTATTCATATGAAATAGGATCAGCCTAAATGTTATTTAACGGAGAAGCTCATAGGCCCTGCTCCCCCGTGTTCCCATTATTATGTATGTTACAGTAGTCCACCCACATTTCCCAAGCTATATGATCCCTACGCCTTTTCCATTCATCCCTCTGTTCGGTTTGTTCACGAACACGCAATTGCTGGGAAAGATCCATAACGGCGTCACCATGATCATCAATGTCATCCCCATCGTCGTCACCTTCATCACCATCTTCTTCATTAAGCTGCGGGTCATGAGGATCTGCTATTTGGACGTAGTTATGAAGTACGGTGCAAGCAAGGACGGTATCAACCTGACTTCTGAAGGGGTAGTGCGGCTTTGAAGTCAAAATTTTGAACTTGTTCTTGAGTATACCAAATGTCGACTCAATCTTTGTTCTTAAGGAAGAATGGCGCAGGTTGAAGAGCTCTCTGTGATTACGAGGGACGCGATCAGTATGGTCCTTGAGATGGTATCTAACTCCCCTATATGGCGATATGAAACCTGGCATATTCGTATACCCAGCATTGCAAAGGTAATATTTACCTACATTCAAAAATAAAAAACCAATTTATGATCCAACGTTATCGTATGGCCGTATATAAATTAAATTGTTGGATATGGAAGACGTTTGTACACCCTTGTGGGGGATGTACGAGGGAATACGGACCTCGAACGTCGCGCACACGAAGTACTCTGTTTTGGCAGGATCCTACATTGGTATCAAAGCCATATGGGTTCGCCCCGGTCAAACCACCGCCCCGTCGAAACTATGAACGAGTCGTTGTCTTTTTCACGAATGGGTCTCCTAATATTACGGATATAGTAGGAACGCTTCGTGACGGAGAGAACGCAGCGGTTGTTTTTTTCACGTTAGGGTCTCCTATCATTACGGATATGGTAGGAACTCTCCGTGACGGGAAGAACCGACCGTTCACGTAGTATGTTATTTTTCATTTTTGGCACACGGCCATTAGGAAATAACTAATTTCTCGACGAACGGGTGCTTCATCGACGAACGGGTGCTTCATCGAGGAAGATGATGGTAGTTATTTCCATCGGGTAAGAGGAAATTGGTGCATGTGCACCATGGCCAAATGGGCTATGAAGGCTATGCACCCCCCCTCCACTTGCGGAGGGGGTTGGCTACGGCCAATAACCACCGGCGACCACCCCATCAAGGGGGAGGAGTATGTGCGGCAACCCCATTCAAAGGGGGTGGCCGGCCATGGCCAAAGGGGCCATGGCCGGCCAATGCCAAATGGCCTTGGCCATGACCGGCCATGGCCAAGCCATGGCCGGCCAAGGCCAGGCCGGTAATGGCCGGCCTTGGCCAAGGCCTGCCGGCCTGGCCGGCCCTGGCAGAGGCCAGGGCCAATGCCCTGGCCTCGGCCAGGGCCTGGCCGGCCTTGGCCGGCCTCGGCCAGGGCAGAGGCCCTGGCCGAGGGGGCCAAGGCCCCTGGCCGGCCAGGGCAGAGGCCCTGGCCGGCCCTTGGCCAAGCCCCGGCCAGGGCAGAGGCCATGGCCGGGAAGAAGTTGTAGACCAAAAATTGGTCGACCAATTTGGTGTTTTTGGTCGACCAATCCGACAAAATGTCTGGGTCGATTGCAAACTTGCCAAATGACCCATACGGGGTAACAAAAGGCCTTGGTCAAACTCGAATGTGTCGATTAGTCCATACGGGGCTAACCACAGTGCCGACTAGTTCATACGGGACTAACGTTTTAATGAAGTTTTTTCATTGGGCTCTACTCCTTGAAGATTAGCCATAGTGCTCTACTTCATGCGAGATTAGCCGTAGTGCTCTACTCCTTGAAGATTAGCCGTAATGCTCTACTTCATGCGAGATTAGCCAAGTCATTGTGCTCTACTCTACGGAGATTAGCCAATGTACTTATGACGTTGTGCTCTACTCTACGGAGATTAGCCAATGTATTTTGAATTTTTGAAAAATACGTTTTTCAAAAACACTTTTCCGCTGCAAAGTACTATAAGAGTACTAACATTTGATAAAGTGAGGGAGAAATATTGAAAGTTACTCTAGATGGTGATTGGAAACATAGTGACCTTTCCGACTCTAGAGTAACATCTTCAATATTTTTCGAAAGTAACTTATCAAATTATGAATATCATTCCAAGTGGGAGTTGATTTTAGAACTATCCATATGGGATATTCTATTATCATTTCAAGTGGGAATTATATTTGAAAAATACGTTTTCAAACTCGTTTTTTCGCTGCTAGTACTATAAGAGTACTATTGTTTGATAAGTGATGGGGGAATATTGAAGGTTGTTCTAGATGGTGATTGGAATCATAGATACCTTTTCGATTCTAGAACAACATCTTCAATATTTTTCGAAAGTAACTTATCAAATATAATATAATTCCAAGTGGGATTTGAATTTTTTAGAACTATCCAAATGGGATACTCTATTATCATTTCAAGTGGGAGTTATATATTTTAAGAATTTTTATGCAATGTTTTGATCGAACCTTCGGTTTTGTGTCTTTTGCAACATTTTAAAAGTAAAATGTCTTCCGCTTCAAAGAATATCGTCGCTGAGTTAAACAAAGGTGAAAAACTCAACGGCGATAATTACAAACTTTGGTCCATTAAGATACAATACGTTTTAGAGGAGCAAGAAGTGCTCGAAACTCTAAAGAACGTAATGATTGAACCCGAGTTGGGCACTACGGCCCAACACAGACGAGACAAGGAAGCTTTTGATGCTTGGTCTCGGAAGAATAAGATAGCGCGCATTACGTTATTAAGCAGTATGGCTGATGACATAATGCGCATCTTCCGAGAACATGACCTAGCCATGGACATATGGTCCAAGCTAGAGGAGAAGTTCGGTGGCACATCGGTGTCCAAACTTCGCTCCTTAACTATAAGGTTCGATTCATATAAGAAACGTCCAGATCATTCCATGGGGAAACATCTGCGACATATGGCGAACCTTATCTCGGAGTTAAAGGATGCAGGTCATGTGCTCACAGATAAGCAACAAATCCAAGCAGTCATACGTTCCCTACCAAATGGGTGGGATCAGATGAAGATGCATCTCACTCATGATGAGAGCATCAAGACCTTCAACGACGTTTCCAAGCACATCGAATTAGAGGAAAAGCGGCTTGCGGCTGTCAAGCCAAGTGCAGAAGTGCACATGGTTGCTAGTTCCTCACACGGGGGAAAGAAACGTAAAGATCGTTCGAAGTCTTCTAATGAACGTAATAAGCAACCTGAGTCTACCAAGGAACCCAAACATAAGGGTGGGCACAAGAAATGGCACAAGAAGAAAGACTTGAAAAGGATCAAGTGCTTCAAGTACAACAAGCTCGGTCACTATGCTCGTTCGTGTATGAGTGGAAGTGACGAGGTAACTTGTAATACTAGTTACATATGTGTTTCTAGTTCAATATTTCTTGTGGAATCTAATCCATTTTGGGATAATTGATTCAGGTGCCACCGACCACATAGCAAAGGACAGACGGTCCTTCGTGGAGTATCACCGGATACCCCAAGGAATGAAGTGAATCAATGTAGGAAACAACACACGTGTTGTAGAGAAAGGCGTTGGGAATTGCAAGCTAGACTTGGACAACGGCCACACTCTCCTACTTTATGATGTTCTCTTCATTCCATATATTCAAAGGAATATTAATACTGTGGTCAATTTAATGGGTCTGGGTTATAGTTGGTTCCTTCATGATTGTAATATGGACCTATTTTGTAATAATTCCTTTATTGGTACTGGGTTTGTATTTCAAAGGATTTATTGTAATAAGTACAATGTATTTCCTCATGTAATGAAAATTTCCTTGTGACAAATTCTTTGACTAATGAGTCTAATATAATTTGTTGGCACGCAAGGCTTGGTCATATTGGACCAATGCATATAGATAGACTTGCCAAACGTGGCCTTCTATCCAATGTTTCAAAGGTTGAAATGTCGACCTGCGAACATTGCCTTGTGAGGAAATCTTGTCGCAAGCCGTTTGGAACCGGCACAAGGGCCGAGGTTCCATTACAGCTTATCCATTCGGACATATGTGGTCCGATGAATGTCAAGACAAGACGCGGGAAGTCCTATTTTTCATCACTTTTATTGATGATTTCACCCGATTCGGTCATATCTATTTGATATCCCACAAAAGTGAAAGCACTAAACCTGCTTTAAAAACTATATGAGTTTAGTGGAGAATCAATTAGATCGCAAGATTAAGGTCATGCGAACCGATAGGGATGGTGAATATCAATCAACAAGTTTAAAGGAACTTTATGATGAAAAATGCATAGTACATCAGGTAACTATGCCTTATACTCCTCAACAAATTGGTGTTGCAGAAAGGAGGTATAGGACTTTAATGAAAAATGGTCCATTCAATGATGGCGCAAGCTAACTTGCCAATCACCTTTTGGGGTGATGCATTATTGACGGCCGCTTTCATTTTTTGAACCGCGTACCCTCGAAATCAGTTAGCTCCACTCCTTGTGAGTTGTGGAACCAAAGGTCTCCTCATTTAAACATTTTGAAACCTTGGGATTGTGCATCCTATGCACATATTTCCTCCCATAGGTATGGCAAACTTGGGCCAAAGGGAAGGAAATGTATCTTTATACGATACGCAGAAAACTCCAAAGGTTATGTTTTATGTTAGTCAGGAAGACAATGGTGGGCTAATTGAGTTTGAGTCGAGGGATGTCACTTTCTTGGAAAAACGAGTTTCCAAGACAGGGCGAGATAAGTCAGGACTTATCTCTATTTGAGATTTATGATCAAGAAGGATTACCTCATTCGAGTGGGAGAATTCTTGGTGAAAACGAAAATACGTTTCAATCTTCACCAATGGATTATACGAATGACGATTATCCTATTCCATACGGGAATAATGATCCAAGTGGGAGCAATTCTAACGACATTCCAAGTGGGAGTGATATTAGAATTGATCTAAATTCGAGTCAACAAGGACTTGAAGAATCTCAAATACGATGTAGTAGTCGTACAAGGTTGGCTCCTCTAAGATTTGAGGATGAATTTCCGCAAACCTTTATGACTTTACTACAAGATGATGACGAGCCTGCTACTTTCAAACAGGCCGTATCATGCCCTGCAAAAGACAAATGGATGGAAGCGATGAAAGAGGAATTGAAATCCATGAAAGTTAACTTACCCAGAGGACATAGAGCAATTGGGAACAAATGGGTTCTCAAGATCAAGCATAAGGCTGATGGCTCTATTGACAGATATAAAGCTCGCCTTGTCGCGAAAGGTTTTACGCAACAGGAAGGGATAGACTACGAAGAGACCTTCCCACCTGTTGTGCGTTTTACCTTGATTCGCATGATTCTGGCAATGGTAGCTTGCTTATACCTCGAATTACATCAGATGGATGTAAAGACTGCCTTTCTCAATGGAGAATTGGACGAGGAGATCTATATGGAACAACCAACAGGGTTTGTAAAAGAAGGAAACGAACATAAGGTTTGTAAACTTCGTAAATCCATATATGGTCTTAAATAATCCTCGAGGCAATGGTATATACGATTTCAAGAAGTTGTCTTATCAAATGGATTTTCCATACTTGATGAAGATAACTACGTATATATCAAGAGGATTAAAAGCAAGCATGTTATTATGTCTCTATATGTAGATGACATTTTAATAGCCGGAAATGACAAGGGCTTTGTGATGAGTATCAAGGCTTGGCTTTCATCAGTATTTGAGATGAAAGGCATAGGAAAAGCCGCATATATCCTTGGAGTTAAGATTTCAAGGAATCGTTCAAAGAAACTTCTTTCTCTTTCACAGGAGACTTATATAAAGAAGGTTCTAGAACGATTTAATATGCAGGACTGCAAGTCCATTGATATTCATATAAGCATATGCGATAATTTATATCTGGAATCGTGTCCAAAGAACCAAAAGGAAAAGGAAATTATGGAAAAAGTTCCATATTCCAGTGCAGTTGATAGTCTTATGTACGCTATGGTGTGTACGAGACCGGACATCTGTTTTGCCGTTGGAAATGGTAAGCTGTTACCAATCCAACCCAGGGCAAGAACACTGGAAAGCGGTTCAGAGGATAATGCAGTATCTTAAAGGAACTGCAGATTTGCAAAAGACTATGATAAAACCAAGAAGGTAGACATAAGGTACATATCTACGCATGAGATGATAGAGGATCAGCTTACGAAAGCGATCCCCAGAAATGTGTTTTATAAACACTTATCATCCCAAGGATTGCGTACGAGCTGAGTTGTACCAATATATATTCCCATGTCTAAGAAAGATCAAATTTAATAAAAGAATAAGTTCTTTTTCAAACATTGCATATGAATTTCTTAAAGAAATGTTTGTGTACATTTTTGAAATCTCAGCTGAATTGTGTGTATGTCGGACAGATAAAGGTTGGCTCTCTCACATGAGCAACCGCCTTATCTTATCAGATGGATAAGATATAGATGAGACTAGTTTAAAGTCAAAATCATTAGACGAATGATTTAGAGTCATGACTTAAACAAGATAGTCGAATGAAAGATCTGCATCATATGGATGCTTACAAAAGATCTGAGATCTGTATCACAAGGATATTTGAAAGAGATCTCGTAGGATTTTTTAAATCCTATCTGTCTTATGCAGGATGAGAGTCCGTGAATATTTCACGAGTAGTAAAGGGACTCAAAAAGATAGGCACTGTGGTGTCTGATCTTTTCATCCGTACAACATCATTAAGACATACTCTCCCTGGGAAAGGAGTGATGTTGTAATACGTGTTCATACCACGTATGCATTTCGACCACTGAGTTAGTAGCAATAGTGTTTGCTATTATGTGAGACTCAAAGGCCATACGGGTCTTAACTCTTACCCTCAAGGACTCCAATTGGTTCCTTTAGATTTGACGAGATGATCGCTATCTTAGCGTGTTACTTATGGGCTATGATAATTCGGCTCGGCGGGGCACGTTAGAAAAGCGAATCAAGTCAAGATCAGAAGGTTCGCAAGAAGAGGAAGATTGATTTCATATTCACATTTGGACTTTAATGATTCAAAGCTGGCCAGCCAATTGTGATCCAGATGGGATTCAATTGTTGAATATAAAGTATAAGAAATGTGAAGAAATAATCTAGGGTAAAGCATGCGTTGAACTACTCAACTTTGCACCTTCGAGGTCGTTGTGTATCTCTAACAAGTGCACAACAACAGACTCTACGCGCATGACGGTCGCACGGTCTATTTCTCGGTATGATAGATGAAAGAACTAAGGGAAAGACGTTCTCTTACAATCCCCTCAAGTGTGAGTGGGAGATGTTGGATATGGAATACGTTTGTACACCCTTGTGGGGGATGTACGAGGGAATACGGACCTCGAACGTCGCGCACACGAAGTCGTGTGCAAAGGGAATCTGTTCCCTTGCGGAGAGGATCTCTGGATGAGTGGGAAAGTCGCATTATATATGCATAAGTGCATGCGACATATGGCTAATAAAGGGGGAATATCTTAAGCTTATGTTGTACCATGCATATGGTACAACTTAAGCTTATAATGTGCCATGTATCATGGTACACCTTAATTAAGTTGTTCCAAAGGAACAACTTACCCTAAAATAACTACCTTGGGGGCTATAAATAAGACCCAAGGGTAAGCCATTTCTTACACCTTTTGCATGGAATTCATGCATGCAACTTCATTCTAGCGAAGCTCTGCAGAAATCCTTTCTCTTCCTCTATCCAAGTTCTTAATCTAAAGTAGAGATTTAGATTGTGGATTTAGTAGCCTTACTCCGTTTGTGAGTAGACTCGATCCGTCGTGGCGAATCCGAAGGCGAAGTTCGTAGACTACCGTGCCGCGTACGCAAGCGTAAGTCTCAACTTCATTTATCGATCCTAACTCTGTTTTGGCAGGATCCTACATAAATGTGTAATAGTATGCCTAATACCTTCATAAACTCGAAGCACCATGGGGGGAGGTATAGACAAGGCATCCTTCAGGACCGTAAAATCGTTCGCTGATCCTTCCCACCCGGCCAGTACGTACGTGAATCTTTTATTTGGTGTAACTGCTGCTAGCACATTTTGCGTCACCCCTTTACGCCCTCTAAAGCGGGGTACAAGCTTCACTGGGAGCATGGCATCTATATGTGTCCCATCAATGATACCAATGCAATCCTATAAGGTCAGCAATAAAGAGGATTGTTATATCAACATAACCAAAAATTATTAATATACTGCCACATATAACTACTTTCACACATACCTTAAAATAAGGAAACCAATTCTGATTACTGACTATCTCTGGTGGTGTCTCATTAGGAGCTTGCTTCATGTACATATCCCGTAGTGAACACACTCCAGCCATAACTTTGTTAAAGTATCGGCTAACTGTCCCCCCTCCCCTGATAAAATCCACTTGCATTACTATATTCTTTGACTTGTGCCCTACAATGTGAAGGAACATGGCCACCTGCTCCTCTACGGAGACATGTATAGTGTCATTGAGAAGCCCACTATTTCGCATTAATGATGCAAGATTCATGAACGCATGTACTCGCATTCGTAAGTAGCTTAAACAACTACTATCAGACCCATGCAAAATTCTCCTCATGTGGGCTTTCCTATGCAGATCCCGCATAGCTGATGGCTCTCTAGGTATAGGGTTGGCCCTATCAACGTGGTAGAGTTGTAAAGCTAAGATGACAAACATAATAGCAGACGCGGCAGCGGTACACGTATCAATCCCCAGACTGTCTCCTTCTCTATCCATGGCCACCTTAATTGCATCAAACATATCTTACCGCATAAGTGATTAATTACATATGATTTGAACATGGAGTAGTGCAGTGGATAATGATGCAAACTAACAGAAAGTAACATCTTTTCCCCATAATAACCTTAAGAGGTTAAAATAAAACAATATAAAACATATACAGCGTGTTCCATGTTTCTTTCATAAACTTTGGTTTGGAAAGTGGGCTTGGCCCAATATTCACAGGTCCAATCTTGCACTGTTTAACATTTCTGTATGCTAGAATGAATGCTTTAGCCCTCAGGAATTAGTTTAATTCATGTTACACTCTGGTTGCAACTCCATTGTTGATCCAAATACATTCCCCAATTATTTTTTCCCTTTTTTTGGAAAATCACATACTATCTTTTCATTTGTGTCCGAACCTTAATGTAGCCCTGGAATCATATAACTTTGGTTCACTCATCCCTATCATTCAACATCTCACCTCACTGCTTATTACCAACTTAAATTAAAAAACAATTGGGGAATAATTTGAGCCAACATGCATGCCATCCAGAGCAATCTTTGGGGTCACATTGCGTCATCGCTATCATATCACCTTTTCATCATCGGGCTTTACTATAACAAAGGGCCTCATTTTTCCCACATTCTTTAATATCGTCACATTTTAATAATTTAGATATGATTTGTCTCTAGGATAAACTGACATGCAAGCTCCCACTGTTAGGCTTTTCTTACCCCAAATTCCTCTCGTTTGTTTCATTCAACCCAAATTTTAAGGGGATGTTTCTTTAGTAATATTGATTGCCATTCCTAACACCAAATTATGTAAAAAGGATGTATATGAAGTAGGGATTATGATATCTGTTGCCTCCAGTACTTGGCCTTCATTCATTGCCATGGTACGTGACAGAAGTAGATGCTTATGAGAACAGAAATCCGGATACTGGGAAAATTAATTGTAGTAAAATATTATATACCCCTCAGGTTAAAAAATGATTTTACTCCGTCAATTACAATGGTATTAGGCAGTTGCTCCATCATTTAAACCCCACAGTGTCCCTATCCTTCCTACAAATGATGGAACCCTCCAGCCTTCAACCAAACAATTGGGTCAAGCATGCCAAGCATCAATTTCTTCATCATTGGGGCTTATCAATACACCAAAAAAAACTTTGGGCCTACGGCTGCATCGGCCGTTCATTCCAACAGCAATCACTGAAGGCATCATACCAACCAAGTAGGGCAGTAGCACATGCAATCCACAATCCACCAATTTATGTTGCAATACAGGCAGAACAGTAGCTCCAGATGACAAAATATACCTGAGCTTGCAAAGACAGCAAGTATAATATCACAGCCCCTCTTCACCGGCAGACCCAAACCCCCTCGTTGCCTTCAACGTTCTCAGTGGCACCCCCGAGGCATATCCAAGGTAGGATTCACCGTCGGTAGCCACGATTTGAAGCTTCCATGCAAAAGAATCGATCATGAGCAGAACTCCAAGTGAGATCTTCAAAAACACCAAAAAAAATCACTCCACAGCCCAGAGCCATGGCTCATGTTTAGGGTATTTACCTCGAAACCCTAGATCTGAGCAGATCGAACTTGCTTGCCCCAAACCCCCATCTTCAGATCTAGGTTTTGAGCGCGAAACCAACAGCAACGAGGCGAGAGAGGTGACCACAAGCGAGAAGAGGGCCCACAACCGGGGAATCTGCCCACAATCGCAGCAAAAGCTCGGATTTTGCAGAGGCTATTTTGGCTGCCACGGCGGAGAGAGAGGAGAGCGGAATTTTGGGAGAGAAAGGAACACGCGAGCGGAATTTGGGGAAAGAGAATGCCTCACAGTGCGAGACTTGACACGTGAATAGTGGGCCAAGCCCACTTCCAACCCCAAAGTTTACGAAAGAAACGGGCCCTTAAAGAAGTGCTACTTCCGATGAATTAAAAAAAAGAGGATGATGCATCTGACCACTTCCCGGTCCCTTTTACGTCAAGCTAATTCCCCCCACGTTTTCCGAACGCTTTCGAACCGCAGGGCCTTAATTTTTTGCCCATATAAAGAAAATAAAGACTCTCCGACCACCCAGCTCTTTTTAACCAAAACCAATCCGTTACCCAGATACACTGGGCCCCACGCCAGTTAGCGAGGGTGTAAGTTCGGGTGCCGTTCGCGTGCGTGTGAGCGTCTGGGGTTGGAAATTTGAACCGCCAGGCACGTGTTTGGTTCGGGCCCGGGTCGCGCCTCACGTCATCCGCAGCCCCTACGGGTCACGTGACGGAGGGCATAACGGTGGGCACCAGGCTACACATTGAAGCCCACACGATACAAGATTCCATCGTGGGGTCCACATCCCCTCAATGGTTTCTCACCTTTTTTTTTCTCTCCCCAAAATTAACCCCAAAAAAGCTATTATTGGCAATTTCAACCCCCCATCAATTTGTGCTTTCGTGATTACCCCATGAAGCACTTTAAAAGTTAAAACTGAGAAGATACTTTTTCTTTCTTCTTTTAAAAAAAATTGCTTCATTCAATCCGTTTTCGAGCTCCATTGAGATCAAATCCCACAAATAGTAACAATAACAATATTAATAATAACAATGTCTCAACTCAAAAGCCACTACTGGAGGCTTCATTTAATCTTATGAGATAAATAAAACATCAGGAACCCCAAAAAAGAAAGATTTTAAGATAAAAAATATGCACAAATACAATCCGTTAAGTCATTCACTGGTCTTTAAAATTAATTTTATCGGATCAACTTCCTACTGGAGGCTTCATTTGTATGAAATTACATTTTCTTCGGAGTTTGGATGTCATTTACATCGATCTTAATTATTAGTTTCCAACACATATTACTTTCACAACATGGTCAATACATGAATATCAGAAATAAATAAGCGTATTTAGACTTAAACACGCATATATCATTTTTTGTTTGCAACATGATACACTGCTGAATGGTCGGCGCTGTTATCCTCTAAAATTGATTAAGCGCATATTTTGCTGAAATAAGTAAATCGTAGGACAGTATGATTCCTGATTTCTGCTTACTGTAAACGGAGTCATTGTTTTGATGGGATATGCTCGGTACAGAACCCCTACCGGAGTGAGTATGTAAATCTATTGGTTTTTCCAACATGATGCATTTCTTCTATAAAACATAAGCTCTTAAAATCTTTCACCATATCTTCAGCCTTAATGAGCATGTTATGCTAAAATTAAGTTCATGATTACTGTAAAACCAATCTCATGTTAGGCGAACAGAAACATAAAGAAGCGCATCAAAACATAATTATCTCTATATACGGTCCAGTATCATCATATTCACCCCTACTTTTTTATTTTTTAGTTACAATGCATGCCAGTAAAAATGATACTTACACAGTATAAAACGCAAAACATGCATATTTAATCTTAACGTACGAAAAAAGTTGAAGGATATAACTGCAAATTGCATTTTCTTCCCAAACAAAATAAAAACCCACAAGAAGCGTATTACCGGTTAGCAGCCGGTAAACCAGGGGCTAATCTGGTCTTAAACGATACAAGAAACGTGGTAATCAGTGGGCAGGTTAGAACTTTACAGAAGCAACGGGGCCACCGGGTGACCGGGTGAATCTCTCCCAGCCGCCCTTTCCTCGTGACACTTGTCGGATAACCCGATCCCACCGTCGTGCTATCAACCTCTCTTTATTTATTTTAAAAATTCTCTTAATTTTATGTCTTATTATTTGATCTCTTAAATCCCCCAAAACTCGCGTCATCCACACGATCGCCCCTCCGTTTTTATCTCCGGAATTAACGCCGTCGGAGTTCGTGGCACCGGCACACCCCACGCCAGCAGCTCCCGCCGTCAAGTTTAACGAAAGTGGTGCTGGGCCCACCCCTAATTATCCACACTCCGAGCGAAGAGCGAGCGCTCCCCGTCTCAAAAATTGTCAATAATTTATATTTAATTTTTCATGGTGATAAATAGAGAAGACCGATGGCATTGTCCTATTTCCACGTGGCATCGCTTTTTTCCTATGTGGCACCGCACTCAAAACTAATGGCCCAGGAAAAATAATAATTAAACATTTAACGCTAAAAAAATTACTGCTTTCGCGCAAATAGACAGGAGGTGACGTGAAAGCAAATTAAGCAAATTAAGCAATATTCGCTCAAAATTAAATAGAGTTGAGTAAAGACAACTGAATTGCTTGGAATTGATTAATCATTAAATCAAGGGTCCAGACTTATTAAAGTTCTTTTAATTATTTTTTGAGCCTAAATTTTCTGGCAACCGGACAAATGGAGCTTAAAAATAGCATTTTCCGTAGCATTATGTCCCGAGTGTTCTCATCCACAATTTTTTTCTTCTTCTTAATTTATTTACTTAATTAATTAACTGAATTCTGCCGTTGATTTCCCTAAATTCCCTCGTTAACTGCCAAGTAATTAATTAATTAATTACCTAAAACTGTTTTTTACTGGGCGAAGGAAGGTAAAATTTCAAATTTATTTGCGGAAAAAAAACGGGAGCCGTACGATCTCGGCGTGGCACACGTGGAGGATTGGGAGCGGCCGACGACGTGGTAGTTCGAGCAACAGGCTATAGGCGGTGAACTTGGGGTTTTACCGGGATAGCCGGTGGCGGTGGTCAATTTGTATAAGAGCTGGGGGGTTTAAGCAAAAGGGGTGGTTTTCGGGGTTTTGCGATCTGGTAATAAGAGAGAGAGAGAGAGAGAGAGAGAAGGGAGGGAAAAAATAAAAATAAAAAGAATAAATAAATTAAATCCGTTGAAAAAAAATCGAAATTGTTCGAAAATTTGAGAGCGTTTGGGATTCGAGTTGTGAATTCGGGTTGTGGTCTGAATAGCGCTGTCGTGATCTCCGATCGGGTTCATTTCGAATTCTTCGAATTTCGCTGGAGTTTGGGGGTTTTTCAGGCGATCTCTCACTTTGGCGACAAATTCAAGGAATCTCAGGCGTTTCAATCCCAAATCTGAGGTGAGCGCTCGAAATTCGCTTGTTTCCTTGTCTCAAATGTCAAAAAAATCTTTTTTAGCTTCATTTTTGCTCATTTTCATTCAAATTTTACTATGATTTCCTCGATTCTTTTCAGATTGTTGTGAATTTCTTCTAGTGTTATCTATTTGTGATGTTGTTAATTTTCTCGATTTTTTCCTGATTTTGGAGAGACAATCCGGATCTGTTTATTCTGAGAATTTTGAAAAAAATTCCTCAGGATCCGTGAAATATAATTAGGATCAAATTAGTATTTGACCGAATTGATCTAAATTTCGCGAATTTACGCCGATCGGTGTAATGCGTTGGGGATTTTGATCTGGAATTTTAATGTCTTAATGTTTACGAAACCTTTTCGTATGTGATTTCGGTGCGATCGCTTCATTGTAGGGCTTTGTGGTTGTTTATGTTCCTTGTTCTTTACGACACGGGGAAATGCGTTTTGATTTTCTTCTCATTTTTGTCAATGCTTTCATGAAATTTGAAGGTATATAGTATTATAGTATTATTTTTAATCGTTGACGATATAATTGATGATTTCTTCAAAAACTCATTTGATCCGTGTTTGAGATCTCATGGTTTTTGGGAGGTTCTGGGTTTTAGACAATCCATTTTAATTCTTCAATTTCTTTCCTTTTCCTGTATTTGAAACGTTGTGATTGAATCCTGATCCTTATTTAAAGGCTAGTATATTTTCATTAACGGGATTTGTTCGTATTTGTGCAAAAAATCGAGTCTTTCTGTCATTTTGTTATCGGAGATGGAAACATTTACCGAAATTGAAAGTGAAGTTTAGATTTGGTTCCTTTTCACATTCCTTGCTGCATGTGGTCTTTTTGTTATTTTTTTTTTTTTGATAAGATCATCAATGTATTGATATCTGAGATCTTCTTTATTACAGGCATTTGAGCGCGGGACAAAGAACTCTATTTTCATTTTTAGCGATCGGATAATGGAAGCCTAAGCAGAGTGATCCTTGTGGTGTAAATTAGTATTGTGAAAAATGGTGTTGCACAAGAGATTGGACTATGGATCCAGCGGTCACCAAGTTCCTCCAATGCCGCGGGTTCCAAGATCGGCGAGGGTGTGTATATTAACAAACCATTTATTGAAGCTTGATCTGTTCCTTCTTGTTTCGGTTGATCCCGCAAATTTTTTAAGATTCTCGCCGCTTTTTCCTTGTAGGGAAAGCGTTCCGCTAGGAAGAAGATTGAGGATAAGCAGATTAGCGCATTCGATTTGCTTGCCACTGTTGCAGGAGAGTTGTTGTCAGAAAGACTGGATTCTCCTCGGCCATTTAAGGTGTCTGGATCGTTGAGTCCTGCAGCCATGAACGGGCATATTAAGCAAGAGCATCGAGAAGTTGAGATGCCATTCAAGGCTGAAGTCTTTGATCAGGGGAGCTGCAACGAGAGCACATTGGGTTGTGAATCTGTCTTCAAAAGGCAGGTTGGTCATGCATTGAAGGAACACCCAAAAACTCCAAGACCCTTAGAGAAGGTCGCTGGCGATTTATTCGTTAAAGGCAACAAAAGGGGCGAATTTGGGCGTGCACTGCCAGAAGTTGACGACCTTGATTGCAAGGCTGAGGTTGGGATCAAGACCCCGCTTCAAGCTGAGCGACGAATGAATGGGAAGATGAGAGGTGAGAATGCCCCGGAGATATTGGAGGATCCTATGGATTTGGACGCTAAACCCCCTGCTCTGGTCAGCTCTGACAGCAGTGTCGAGGTGCCCATTTCCCGTAATGGTTCCATTCCGAAGTTTGCAGATGGAATGGAACTTGTTGTAGATAGAGATGATGACGAAAACTCTTCTGGGTGCACCCATCCTAGCACCATTAACGCCAAAGCCTTCAGGCCACAGCGTATAGGAGACCGTAGGATAAGGAAGCTGCTGGCGTCTAGATACTGGAAAGTACCATCTGCAACATTGAAGGACGGTGAGCTTTCGAATACTGGTGGGTTGATTTCATTGTTTTGTTGATTTCATTGTTCATGGACGGCCTGATCAACGCTAACTAGAGAATTCAACTGGTTTTCTGCTGATCAGATCTGGAAATGAAGCCTGATTTCTGGAGCAGGAAAATGTGCTACACTCGCCAAAGGACTCAAAGATCTTCATTCAAGAGGAGGAAGTTGTTCGAGCGTCGTTCAGTGTCAGCGTCCGCCGGATGTATTTACGGCGAATGTATTCCTAATTCGCCTAAATTTGGTAGCATGAAGATAGAAGCTAGCGAACCACATGCAAGCCTGAACGGAGGTTGGATATTATCTAAGCTCTTCGCACCTAACAAACACCAACCAAACTTGGTTTAAAACATTTTTTCCTCTCGTATTGCAGGACTTGGAGCATCATCCTCCACATCTGGTCATAAGTCGTCCTACGAATCCGGAGATTATCATGGTTAGTAGCCTGTTTTAAGCAACAAAATATTTGTTTGATTGAACCTTTGGTTTAATCCCGTGGATTCGTGATGAGGTTCTGAAAAGTTTGATCCTCTCCTCTTGCAGCGAAATTTAGCATCCAGTCCTTCAAAGTGCCCGAACTCTTCATTGAAATTCCCGAAACTGCTACTGTCGGTTCTCTCAAGGTACATTGTTACCTGTTATATCATTATTAGTTTATGTATACATGCCGAAGCCTTGATCGTGCATTATTAGATATAAAGCCAAGCCTTGTTAGAACCTATACTAACAATTATCTTTGCTAGGTTTAACTATCACTGTAGTTATAATCATTGCATGTATCAATGTGATGCTATTTACAACCTCATGGGCTTTTGGCGCAATGCTAGAAATGGTATCAATACTGCTTTGCAATCATTTATATTCTATATTTGGTCATGGACGTACATTTACATATTGAGATCAAGTTCCTAGTATTACTAGTCTAAATTTGGCATCACATTGTTTCTGTGCATCATCGTCAGTATATCGGGATTGAAGGTAGAAGCATGCTTGCAATAAATAAGTTTCTATTTTCATGGATTCTCTCTTCAGCATGCGTTCTAGCAACGAATTGGGGGGGAGTTTTGAATTGACACCATCTTCCTCGGCTTTGAACTGTGTATTGCAGAGGACAGTTGTGGAGGCTGTGACTTCCATACTAGCCGGCGGCTTTCGAGTTGGCGTTCTCCGCCAAGGAAAGAAAGTTAGAGACGACAAGCAGACTCTCCTTCAAGCTGGAATATGCCAAGATGATAAGACGGAGAGTTTGGGGTTCACATTGGAGCCGAATTCTACACAAACTCGTCCATCACTCACATGCTCAGAAGATCCAAATACTCTTCTTCCTGCAAATCCTCCAGTTCTTTCCTGCGCTTCCATGGAACCGGTTCCAAGGTAACTGGAAAGTTTTTACTTAGATATGAGTCGAGTGAGTGATTATGACGACAGATGCAATTTTTACTTAGATGGCCTTCTTGTATAGGACCCCAATTGCAGTCCCGGCTATAGATCAAGCACCGCCTGAAGCCGTGCCCGAGCCGCATCAGACCTCGACATTAAATGGTCCGGAGAGCGACCATGACTCGGTCCACTCTCACACCGATGCTTCTTCGTCTGTGGACAAGGCATCAAACTCAAAGGCTCTTGTCCCCGTTCCGGACATGAATGCGGACCCTCTGTCCATGGTTCCGCCGCGCAAGTCGAGGCGGTCGGAGCTTGTCCAGCGCCGCATCCGCCGGCCTTTCTCAGTAGCCGAGGTGGAGGCTCTTGTCCAAGCAGTCGAAAAGCTAGGAACCGGGAGGTATAATAATAATAATCCAAAAAAGGACGTCCTTTTAAACATAGCATAGCGGTTATCACGACAATTGTCCAGTTGCTTATTATGGGAATTTTTGGATGTTTTCTTTTGCTTTATTAGGTGGCGAGACGTCAAGATCAGAGCGTTCGACAACGCAAAGCATCGGACCTATGTAGATCTCAAGGTAAGCAGTTCCTTCTCCTTTCCTTGTATTCTTTTTAGGTGACTTGGTCGTTTTAAGGCAAAAATCCGGTGGCCACCCAGAGAGACCAATCCACATAAAATTTTCTATTTCTACCGAGTTTGGCAACTAGACGCTAACTCCCACTTATAGAAAATTATACCATACCTTTTTAATTCGCTGTACCTGACCCATACGCAACAAGATGATATTCAAAATCAACGGAAGTAACTCAATTTGAAGGAGATACGACACCGGGGGTCTTTTGGATTGTGGTGAATGACGTGTCATTTGGTGGCTTGCAGGACAAATGGAAGACGCTGGTGCACACGGCGAGGATCTCTCCTCAGCAGAGGAGAGGGGAGCCGGTGCCCCAGGAGCTGCTGGACCGGGTCCTCTCGGCCCACGCGTACTGGTCTCAGCAGCAGGCCAGGCTGCAGGCCAAGCCGTCTCAGGCCGAGGCCTGCCTCCTCATCTGAGACCCTTCCCAAGTCCTTTACACTGTAAAAAAAGACGATAATGTGTAATATTTCGCTCACTGGAATTCTGAAGCCAGGGTTTTTATCTGGCAAATTGTACATGACCATTGAAAGAGGGATGGAATAAGTCTGCTGCTGCTGCTGCTGCTGCTGGTATCTGGCTAACGGAGTTCGTCAAAGTTTCGGAACGAGGATAGCGTGATGATTTTAGATCTTACAGGATTGGATTCAATTCATTCTTTTTGACTTGAAGGGAAGTCTTTCTGTTGTGTTCTTAGAAGGGAAAAAGAAAAGGGATTAAAAACAAAAAGGCTTGGGGGGTTCTGAGGGTTGAACCTCTCTTGTCACTGTGAATTAGGTGTTATTATAGGGAATTATATTGGGGGGGGTTGGGGAAAGTAACCTCTTTTGTTGGTGTAATAGTCATGTAGAGACACTTGTAACTCTCTCTTTGTTATTTGTTTACATCATGATGTAGATTAGACTTGTTGTTTTGTTTACTTAATAAATTTATTTGGTGATTTTGTTGGACCCCCTGATGGCCGCTTTGGGGTTGTGCTTATCATTTTCTGAAGCCAATGGGATGTTCTAGAAAGAAGTTTGATACCATGCAAAGTTGTAGGAAAAAACGTGTCAAAATTCAGTTGTCGGTCCAAGTTCCATTGGATGCGGACTTGTCCATCGTAAACCTCTCCTTATCCATCGTAAACCTCTCATTTTTCGTAAACCTCTCATTTTGAGGTGCAGGGATGAGACGTTTTCCCATAAGTAGAAAAAAAAATCAATTAATTTTTCACTTCTGTTTCTCTCTCTTCAAATTTATTACTGTTTTTAGTATACGTCACATCCTGCACCTCATCTTTGAGGTGCAGATAGTTGCCCTCATCCAAAAACTCGTTCTCGTCAGCCTTCTTGTCCTTTTCCTTTTCTCATTGAATGCTTTTGTTTGTAAAGCTAAATTTAGTAAAATCTGAATTTTGACTCGATTTTATAAAAACATCTTGAGATTTAAACAAATCTATCCTCAATTTTCGAAATTTTAAAAAGATGCACAGCATAAAATTTAATGAAACATGACTTAAACTGTGACCGAAATTAATAAAACTACCTTGAATTATTTATTAGAATGACCGTAAACTTTGGAAAATTAACGAAACTACCTTGAAACTAGCTCAAAATTCAAGTTCATGAATCCTTGGTCAAACTCTACATCACAAAATATAAAATTGAGAACAATGAGAGAGAGAGAGAGAGGCATCTTTCTCTCTATAATTCTATCCACCCAGTCCCACCAACCGAGCATTGCCACACACACGCGGTTGTTGGCTGCTCAGCAACGGATAGAATAAAATCCGCAATGCATCCATTCATTGGTCTCCATGTTTATATAGATATGTCCATCTAATCTTGAAACGAAAAATATGATTATAAAGAAAATGACCTCACATGACATGGTTATCGTTTTGCATGTGAACCATCCATGAAACGTGAATAAATTTATTTGAGTTTCAAATAGGAACCATCGATGAAACGTGGTAATGATATGACGTATTCTTCTTCACAAAAGCCATATGGAACGAGAAAAAATGTTACTCGTTATATTATACGGAAAAGAATGTATCACGTCATTGTATAAGACAGTTCTTCCATGTCATATGATACTTATTATTTTTATTAATATTTGGGCGATAATTGAAAATATGCTTTCATGTACGAACCCCAAAAAAAAAAATTAATAAGGATAAGAATCTACGGAATAAACTCTGATGGTATCAACATCCAATTTGTATGAGAACAGTTTTAATAAGTAGTTTTGGACTTGAAAGAACTTGACCTGGTCCAATCAAAGGTGGGCCGAGGCTCCTTTATTGACTGCTCATGGATCCCATGAAAAAACGAGGTGGAAGCCTGAAAGAGGAACGAGACATCATGAGAGTTGATACTTTCTTTTAAAAAGCAAATAAAACCTGCTATTTTTCAAGATGTTTCCCCCCCAACTTCCAGGATGGCAGTCATGTTACAATTGTAGACTATGGCGTGAAGAAACATAAATTAAAACGTGTCCTTTGAATGGTAAGGGCCTGTTCCATTGTGTTTCTTTTGACATGGGATTTACTGTTTGCAATAGTAAATCCAAAGAGAAATTTTGAAGAGAGAGAAGAGGAGTAGTGTGTTTCTTTTGGTTGCTTCGGTGTTGGAAAGTGAGTTGGAGTTTTGTTTGTGGGGCCTATAGTAAAATAGTGTGTTTCTTTGGTTTAAAGTGGGATTGGGAAAGTTGGATGAGGATAGTTGGAAGTGGTTTTTTAAATATATTTTAATATAATACTTTAATTTAAAAAACATAACTTAGGGATTTTTTGTGCCACATGGCTGCTCGCGATAGGCTGGTCAGACGTGGGCCCCTAAAATCTTGGAATCACATTCGTAATCCCCACATATTGCGGGGATTTTGGGGCCGTTGCTTTCAGCAAGGAGTAGCCGGAGGATTCCACGGGTCGGCAAAAATCCCAATTTCGGAAAGAAACACGCTTGGGGAAAGCACCCCATGATTCCTCCAAATAGTAGATGAATTGACACGATACTGTGCAAAATTGCACTTTCTCTAACCGAAGCAACTCAAAATCCCAGCATTGGAACAGGCCCTAAGCTACTTTACAAATGAGATTCTTATGTCAGACACCAAGTTGCTTACATGGTAAAACCCAAGTGCTTCATAAATCCAATGAACCTCATTCTCTTTGATTATTGATCTAGAGATGGGAAAAAGTTTTACTACCATACACCGTCGAATTTACAACCGCTCGTTTTCGAGTAAGAACATGAAATCAACTTGAATGGTTTTAATCTTCCCAAAAAAAAAGTTGAAGTGGACTTTTTAACCGCCCACGGAAAAAACTTCCTTCATGTTGATTTCAAGATCATATCCATTACTCTCTCATTATAAAGATACTAAGGAGGACAAAAGAAGAGCTATTAGAAACATGGCTTTCAAAATGTAGAGAAAAACCAAGCTTTAATCAAGAATATGATGCAAGAAAGAAAAAAAAGAATGACATTTCCGCACGAAAGAAGTACAAAGGAAGCTTTAGACTTTCCTGATTGAACATACTATTTAATTAGGAACTAAAATATGGACATGAATGCAAGGAGTAACTCTCAAATAAATATGAATAATACTAATCAGACCGACCCCGGATTTGATTGGTTGCGGAACTTGGAAAATATAAAAAAATCTTGTCAAATCTCCCAACCACCCAGGGGTGGAACCAAGTACGTGTGTGGGGGCAGGGGTCCCACCAAAATTTAAAAAAATGTATGTATGTACGTATGTATGTATATTGGGCTCCCACCAAAAAATATATATGTATGGAAACCCCACCAAACCAAAGGTCTACCGTTGCACTCTACTAATTCCCCCTCTCCCATAGCTCTACGGTTCTACCTCACCCGGGCCAGCAGCCTCGGTGTTTGTGTATCAGAACTCAATAAATACATGCCAATCTTTTTACGCGATATGAGTATATGACACATTGATGTCAAGTTAAGTACAGGTTGAGGAGGATGAATCTGGCAATATTGCATGGATAAGAAACAAATTAGTCATTGCATACGTTAGAAAACAATCCATATACATAACTGCATCCAACACTCCAATCCCATAAGCAATGTGTTCTTCAAAGAAGCTTATAATACAACTGAATCGTGTCTGTAATTTTGTGCTTTTAGTGTCTTACCTGAAAATCCAAAATACTTGCACTTAATCACAACATGATGAAGATCGTATTAAAAAAACCTGAAAAAACATTGTCTTCTTTATAGGCAACATGTATCAAGTAAGCATACCAAAGATACTGACATCTTGCATGCTTCATTTATTGTTGATCATATATGTATTTATACACCAATTTATGAGTCCTTACTCCTTAAGAATATTAGAACATCTGTACACTTAATCTGTTGCATACGAGGCCTTTGAAAAAGGGGCTGAAAAGCCCACGTTTTAAAAAAACCTGCTTTCTGATGAGAATTATGTGGAGCAATGCTTCCTAATCATGTTAGATGGTGGAACGACCGTCATATGAGACTCGGTCATTTCCGTATCTTACAAATATAACTTCTTTATCTAAATCAAAACTACACACAGTAAAAAATAGAATTCTTCCTCGTCTAAAAAGCTCTTTCAAAATTCTTCTACGTACATTTTTCTTATCGATCTGTAGAGTACGGATCATGAAAGGCATAGTTGATTCATACAAACAACAATACCAATGATGGGTCTTACCTCGAAAGTCAAAGATCGATGATCCTAATATGAGTTGGACAATTTTGGCTTTTAAGGCAAAGTGTGGCTTAGGGCCTGTTCTTTTGTGATGATGTTGTTGTTTGTTGAAGTTGTGAATAGTGTTGGTGAAAGTAGAGTATTGTGTTTTTTTAGGTGAAAGTGGTGTGTGAATGTGGATGTTGGAATTTTTTGTGGGTCCCAAACAACTTTATTGTGTTTTTTTGGTTGTGAATGTTATTGTGAAAGCTGGATGTTGGGTCCACAAATTTTAATAATAATTAAATTAAATATTAAGCTATAATTTTAAATTTAATAATTAATTATTAAAAAAATCCAAAAGAGTCCAACTGTCAAGCAGTTGTGTGGCCTATCAAAAAAAATTAAAAACCTCCGCATTCTCGTTGGAGGGAGAGAGAGAGAGAGCGAGGAGGGCAGAATTAAAAAAAATTGAAGACAACGCCGCTTTTCGCTGCGTTCGGGAGAGAGAGAGAGGAGCGGGCCCACGGAGCACTTCAACACGCATAATCCCCGCTTTTTGCGGGGATTGTGCGTTGCCAAGAAACGCAGCCACCTCGGCCAATTCAACGAGAAAAGAAACGAACGCAACCAGCTTAAAAATCTGTGAAAATGCATGAATAGTACCCAAAACAGTGCGTTTGAGGGGGAATCTTGAGCATATCAACGCAAACGAACAGCCCCTTAATTTCTAAGATAGAAATTTTTTTATTCATATTTTCTGCATAAATATTTGCTTAATTTTTCATAATTTAGATGCTCTTATCTTGTTTAAAAAGATCATTTGAATTTATTGATTTAATTGTCTATCAATTTAAAAGCCAAAAACAGGCTCCTCTCTTATATTTCTGCCCTATTAGAATCTTGTTCCTAGCCGTAATACAGTCATCTATTTCTTCTTCTAAAGAACATCTTACCCATAATTTTCATAATCATTATGCTGTAAGAATTTTTTGACAATAGATCTTAGAATCCCCAAAATCTACTTTAATTAGAACCTGACTTGTTATTGGGTTTCAATTTTAAACCCATTTAGACTTATGTGTAAACGAGTTGGCGAGTTTCTGATGCTACTAGGGATGGAGAAGAATTAGGGGTAGATTAGACTAGATCTTGAGAGAGTTAAGCTTTTCTCTTAAATCAAAAGCTAAGAGAGCAGTTCTCCTCTCAAATTGAGACCAACTATCATTCAGTTATAATTTTGAAACTAAATCATGCTTGACACACCCTAATGAACCCACATCACACACACAACCTCTATTATTGATTTCTCTACGTTCTCCTTGTGTTCAGATAATTTTAGGTTAATCATGTTAGTTGCAACAATCTCTCAAGCAGTGGTATTTCCTCAATGATTTTTTGCTTTTATTGATTTGTGTTGTGATTATTGCTACAGTTCTTCATCTGGATTTGACATCCAGACTCACCAGATTATAATACTTATCTGACCTCCTACGCTTGAGAGTAGTACTGTTTAGAGGCAAGCAGATCTACCAACAAATCTTTAATGTAAAGCTCTCATAACTACTTGATTCATTCTGAATAGAGTTCCTTTTAAGAACAATGATAAGATTCCATATGTACTTTGAAAATGTAGAGTCACGGGCTAAATTTCTTAAAGTGTGGGGGAAATGTTACCAAAGTTAGCATTTCTAAACCTAAGTGTAGGAAGCTTGAACCGAAGACAATAGATTTTGTCTTTATAGGGTACACTAAAGACAGCTATGCCAATATGTCTCTAATGATTAATTCTAAAGTTAATGACATCTCTAACAATACCATTATCGAAGCTACAGATGCCATATATTTTGAGAATATCTTTCCTTTCAGAACTCCACTTCCAAGTCAACCCAATTGTAATTCTCCTCTTTCATTTGTTTCTGACCTAGAGTCTGAATTAAGAAGTAAAAAAGTTAGATTTGAAAAAAAAATTGAAGATAAATATCATGTTTAAACTATTGAAGGTGAACTTTCAAGTTATGCAGAAGTCATGTCATCATCGGCTTATGCTTCTTTTTGGAAGGAAGCTGTAATAGTGAAATTAAGTCAATTTTGAAAAATAATATTTGGATTTTAATTAATTTACCTTCTGGTTTGAAAGCTCTTGGTTGCAAATGGATAACCAAAAGAGAGCTTAAACTTGATGGTCCTGTAAATGTACATAAAGGTAGATTAGTAGCTATAGGTTTCTTACAAAGGAAAGCTTTAGACTACTCTGATAGTTATGCGCCTATTAGTAGTTTTACTACCTTGCGAATTTTAATCACTTTGGCTTCCATTCATAACTCCTTATTCTTAAATAGTCGTTAAAATGTCATTTTGAATGGTGACTTGGAGGAAAAAATTTATACTGAACAACCTGAAGGTTTTAGAGTTAGAGGTCAGGAAATCAAAGTTTGCAAATTGATAAAATCTTTATATAGTTTGAAACAAGCTCCAAAACAGTGACATTTGAAATCTAATAAGGTGATTTCGTTGTTTGGTTTTCACGGCAATGACTTTGACAAATGCTTACATTATAAATCTGTTGACAATGGATTACACTTTTTGTCTTTATGTTGATGATATTTCAATTATTAGATCTTCTATGGATTTGATCATGATGTGAAATTGTTTTTATCGAGTAAGCTCGATATGAAGGATTTGGGTGAAGCAGATGCTATCCTAGTTATGAGGATAATCAGGAGATGACTCTATAGCCTTGAGCATATCTTATTTTATTCCAAAGAAGCTAGACAAATTTAAAATCTCCGATTCAAAACCTAAAGCTAATTCTTATGATTCTTCTTCTAAGTTAGTTAAGAAACTAGGAAATCATATGTGCCAACATGAATTTACCCAGCAAATAGGATCCCTAAGATATAAAGCAAATAAAACATAACCTAAAACCTTGTTGGAAAAAAATCGTCAAATTGATATCCTTGCGGAAACAACCAATCCTAAAAGCTTATCAGGAATCTAGGACTAGCAAAAATCAGATACTCAAATAACCCGACAAAATCCATATGATCTTGTAAAGTAAAGCAGCAAACGAAATATCAACAAATAAATCAAATCGCAGACAAAAATGTTTACCCTGATTCGATTGCGCACAACCTACATTCAACAACTTTCGAGATGATTCCACTATCAGTGAGTAATGAATTGGCTAGATGCACAAGCCCTCACAAACTCACTCAAAGGAAGAAGAGAACAAGGAGACAATGAGAGAATTACTCAACTCCAATCACAAAACTCCTAACCCTAATCTCTCGACAAAATCTTCAATGACAGCGGCTCAAGCTTCTCACTTGCTACAGATCCAAAAACATCCTTAACCCTAATCCAATCAACCATTAGATTAAATAGGGCATCAAATCAGGCTGGAAAACATCATCATAGCCGTTGACTAAAACATCTGGGCCCTGCACCGCTCAGTCGAGCGAGTTCATCGCTCGTCCGAGCGACCGCTTCGCTGCTGCAGCTGCTGAGTGGATGAACGGGGCGCTCGGTCGAGCGTCTGCTTCGCTCGGTCCGAGCGCTTTGCGCTGCAGAGCTCAAACTCTCTGTTTATATAGCTCGGTCGAGCGCTCAAACCGCTTGTCCGAGCAGACATTGCTCGGCCGAGCGATAGAGTGCTCGGTCGAGTATAGTCACATACTGCTTGGCCTACGTTTTATGCCTCCAGCTCGGCCGAGCATCTGGAACAGCTCGATGATGTGTCATAATATTCCACATTTCATCTATATGTTTACACGTCAAAATGATTGCTTAAATTCCGATTTTATATGCTTTTACGCTAATAACTGGAACTATTTGACTTTAAGAGCATTTGGTTGCATTTCAGGGAATATCGAGAAATTCGGAGCATATTGGAGAGGAGGTCACGAACACCGATGCCGGAGCACCGGCAGTGCCGCATTTGACGACTCAAAGCCGCTGGAGAGCAATGAAGGAGAGAAGAAAGGAAGGGAAGAGAGAAAGAAGAAAGCAAAGAAGGAAGGAGAGGAGATACGAGAGGGGCTTGGAGTTGAGTTCCAGGTCGCTCGGTCGAGCACTCCATGCGCTCAACCGAGCTAGGACACCATGAAGGAGGAGCAAAGCTGCGAGGGGCCGCTTGGCCGAGCGACCCAACTCGCTCGACCGAGCGGCACCCAACACTCGACCGAGCCAGATGTCAGGAAGCTCCAAATTTTTGCCTTCAAACTCTCTATAGTAGACTTCATAACGATTCCATCGCCACTAAGAACATACCAAACAGAGGTCGGATGAGCCCTAGAGAGTTTCTGCAAGTTGGCGAATCTGTGCTGGAATCTGTGCTCAGACAGGCTGGTAATTGTGCTCGACCGAGCTACCTAGACAGCAAGCGCGGGCCCAGGTCAATTTAGGGTTATTTTGAGGGGTTTGGGGGGCTATATATATGTATTGAGCAGCCATTTGTTGGGAGACCCATCTTTTGTTAGGGGAGCTAGTTTTTAGGGTTTGAAGAAGATTTCAGAGGCTAGGCTACGCCATCGGCTCCCTCGCTGATTTTGTATCGGATCTTCTATAAAGCTAAGTATTTTTCTTATTGAATCTTCATTCTATTGCTTTTCTTAATATGTGTGTGCTGTTTGCTATTGATTTCATTTCGTTTGCCATGATTGAGTAGATATATTGCTAGGGGTATGTTGAACCCTAGGATTCTAGGGATTAGATGTTGGGTTAACCTTAGTTGGATTCTAGGGTTGCTCTATGGTAGTTTGAACAAGGTTTTTGGGAGATTAGCCCTAGGATCGAAAAATCGCGAAAGTGGCTCCATATCCAACAAGGGAGAATCCCCACGAATCCGATTTGGGCTTAGTGGCCGTTTTCCGGGACACGCGCTCACGAGAGTGACTCGAGAACCGGGGACGACCACTAACCCCCGATCCGCTAGTCGATGGCTACGAGAGTAACCCGACTGCTACCTTTTATCCAACCCCGAAAGTCCTAGCAGTGATCTCAACACCCTAGTGATATTTCCATCAATTGTTTCTCTTTGTTCTATTTGTTTTCTCTTGTGTTTGGATGTGCCTCGCAGATAGTGACACCCTCGCATTTCACATCCACCGTCATCACGACACTCCATAATCCACCTCCACCAATAAAACATCGAACCCTAGATCAACCTAGGAATAGATAGATAGTGTGACACCGCCTCCCTATGGATACAATACCCGATTGCCGATATACACATATACTGTGCGCTTGCGGTAAAACGACATTCGTACTTCCGGGTGTAAGTCTGAAACCCGAACACTCGACCGAACGACCAAGGTGTGTGATGTGAGAGACTTGAATAACCAAAATTTAACACTCTACCTTGATTCAAATCTCCTCACACATTCTCCTGCACATCCACGCTGCCTCTCTCTGGGTTTCATCATCATCTCAGAGTTCGCACCTTCTGGCTCCACCTAAGCCAATAAAGAGATCAACTCCAGGCATACCAGGAGCTTGATGTGGGAACTGGCTTAGTAAACATGTCTGCGGGGTTCTTCTCAGTTGGGATCTTCTGAAGCTCCACTTCCTTTTTCTCCAACTCTAGAAAGGAATTTCGCACTTCAATATGCTTTGTCCTCGAACTGTATATCTAGTGCTTTGTCAAATGAATGGCACTCTGACTGTCACTGTACACTCGTGACGAACTCTGCAACACCCCCAAATCTCTAAGCAGACTCCTCAAATATTTGGCATCCTTCACAGCTTCCACCGCTGCAATCAATCCAGTATCTGTGGTTGACAAGGCTACCACAGACTATTGAACCGACCTCCACAATACCGCGGCAGTGCCTAAGATGAACACGTACCCCCGGGTAGATCGCCGGCTGTCTCTGTCTCCTACATAGTCACTGTCGCAATATCCCGTCAGCACCTTTCCATCTTTGCCGTAGAGTATTCCGACACTAGTTGTGCCTCGCAGATACCTCAGAATCCACTTGACGGCCTGCCAATACTCCTTGCATGGGTTGGCCATATACCTGCTAACCACTCCCACGGCCCGTGCAATATCTGGATGCATGCATACCATCGCGTACATCAAACTTCCTACTGCACTTGCATATGGCACCTGAGACATATACTTCTTTTCATCCTCAATGCTAGGTGACTGTGTTGCAGATAGCTGAAAATGAGCTCCTAGTGGTGTTGTCACAGGCTTCGCGACTCCATCCCAAAACGGGTCAGCACCTTCTGAATGTACCCTTGTGTGACAACCTTAGCTCATGTTGCTTCCTACCTCGAAAAATCTACATTCCAATAATCTTCTTTGCTGGCCACAAGTCCTTCATATCGAACTCTTGCCCCAGCTTCGCCTTCAGCTTCTTCACCTCAGACATGCTATTGGAAGCAATAAGCATGTCGTCCACGTAGAGCAGCAAATAGATCTTCATGCCATTCTCCAATGTGCGCACATACACACACTGGTCCTTGATGCTTCTCTCAAAGCCTACTCCCATCATGAAGCTGTCGAATCGCTTGTACCACTGCCTGGGTAACTGCTTCAACCCGTACAACAATTTCTTCAAGTTGCAGACCGAATTTTTTCCCTTCAACTCTGAACCCCTCTGGTTATTGCATGTATATCTCTTCATCAAGATCTTCATGCAGAAAGACGGTCTTCACATTGAGTTGCTCCAACTCCATGTCCATGCTTGCCACTAGTGCCAACAACACACGAATGGATGTGTGTCGCACAACAAGTGAGAATATCTCATTGTAGTCCTCTCCTTTCCTTTGTGTGAATCCCTTGGCCACCAGTCTCGCCTTGTACCTGACATCATTACCATATTGGGTTGAGCTTTCTTTTACCTTGTATATACAATGACATCCAATGGCACGCTTCTCGCTGGGTAACGACACCAACTTCCAAGTGTCATTGCGGTGAAGGGACTCCATCTTCTCATCCATAGCTACTTGCCAGTGAGCGACATCTCCTGAGTCTGGCTCCATCATATGTAATCGACTCCTCATGCTCCAAGTTGAGTGCATATGACGACATGTCATCGAAAGAAAATCATGCATAGTCCCATGCTCCAAATCTCTCGGGTGCCTTCTTTACCCTCTTTGATTTCTGTGTTCCTTCATCACCTGCATAAGTGTCAACGCGTACCTGAGATGGACCGGGTTAGGGGTGAGCACGGTTTCCTTAAACCGCCCGAACCAAACCGGACCAAACCAGATCGAGCCAAAAAACCAAACCGAACCGCTCTCCATCGGTCTGGTTTGGTCTCAATCGTTGGAAACCGTCACTTATATGGTCTGGTTTGGTTTCACCCTGTCGAAACCGCTTAAACCGAACCAAACCGACTCCTACCATATATTATATATTGTGCTGAAAATCTGTTGGGATTTTAACCCTAGTAGGGGAGAGCACGGTCTCAAAAAAGAGAAGTTCATCTTGGTTAGCGCTACTACACTTAAGTACGGTTGACTGTGAGCTCAATATTTCCTTATCGTGTTATCTGTAATTCTCTCTCTTTCTTGAATCTGATTGTCCTCTTAATTTCTTCTGCATTACGAGCTGGCAGCAACGCATTTCATTCCATTTTCATTTAGTTGCGACTAACCCTCATATTTTGACCCGTAGTTCTCAAAAAGACGTCATTACTTCCACCCCAACGACGCAATTGACCGTCAATTCAGCATCAACTACCATTTTGATACAACTTCTAGTGATGAATGCACCCTAACTGCTATAGAAAAATGAAAATACATAGAACAATAATAACAGCACCTGTCACAATCACAGTTAGAACTCCTGCAAGCGATGCAGTGCCTAATTTTCTCTGGTTTGATAAGGAGCACAGAAATGAAGCCATGTCATGAAATTATTTTAATGACAAAGTCTATATTTAGCAAAATTGGGTATACGAGGGGATCTTCCGTCATCATATGTCTGAACCGCGGTTCCTAACCGAATCAAACCGCCCCAAGCGGTTTTCGTCGGCTCGAAAACCGTCGGTCTGGCGGTCTGGTTTGGTCTGGCCTGTGAGAAACCGCTACTTATACGGTCTGGTTCGGTTTAGGTCCCAAACCGCCGGTTTGAGACCGTGCTCTCCCATAGACCGGGTATCTGCACATGGTCCTTAACACAGACCTCATCACGTCCTTCAACTGGGACGTCGATCATCAACTCTTTGCATGGTCACCGAGTGGGCTGGACTAGAAGGTTGACCATGTTTGTCAATGTCTTCTCTACTGACTTATCCCCTTTTGAGTGAGAATGCTCCGCCCTGAGCATTGCATCCTCATCAAAAGTGACATGTCGGCTCACAATCTCTTTCTGTCCCTCTGAATCCCATAAGTGATATCCTTTGACGTCGTGGTCATATCCATGAAAGATGCACTTCTTCGCTCTTGGATCCACCTTGTCGCCCCTCTCGTGCACATACGCCGGGCAACCCACTATGCGCAAGTACGAATAGTCTCCAGCGTCTCCACTCCACTTTTCTTCAGGAAATTTGTATTCAATAGCCACTGACGGAACTCTGTTTACGATGTGCACTGCAGTGGTGAGAATCTCTCCCCCAAAATTCTTTTCCTAAACCGGCTGAGTGACTCAAGTATCGCACTCGTTCTAACAACGTCCGATTCATTCGTTCCACCACACCATTAGACTGCGGATCTCTGGGTGTGCTAAAATGACGACGAATTCCATGGAATTTGTAGAAATTCCTAAATTCCCTCGAAGTGTACTCACCTCCATTATCTGACCTCAGCACCTTCACGTGCCTTCCGGTTTGCTTATCTACCATGGTCTTCCACTCCCTGAAAATCTCAAATGTTTGGTCCTTCGTCTTCATCAAGTGCATCCAGACTTTACGAGAGTAGTCATCTATGAAAAGAACAGAGTATATAGCTCCTCCTCTTGACGGCTTCGGGCACGGTTCCCACACATCTGTGTGTACATAGTCAAGCGGTCCCCTTGCTAGTGTGCGTTCCCGTATTAAACTGCACCTTTGTCTTTTTCTCGTACACACAGGACTCGCAGAACTCATCGCTCTCATTCGTAGCATCAATCAACTTTCTCCTCCAAAGTATGTCAAAGGTCTTGTTATACAGATGACCCAAGCAATAGTGTCACAGCATGGCTGAATCTTCGGTACTTGAGCTAGTAGCACCAACATCTGCATCTCCTTCCACTGTGGTATCTTGAAGGGCATATAAGTTTCCCACTTTCCTTCCCTTCATCACTACATTGGCTCCTTTCGACACTCTCAATTGGTCTTTCTCAAAGACCGACTTGCATTCGGCATTGTCCAAAACGTCTATGGAGATTAGGCTCTTTCGCAGATCTGAGACATGCCTCACATCGACTAGTGTGCGCACTATGCCATCATGCATCTTGATCCGGACAGTTCCAATACCTGCAGTCTTGCACACTGCATTGTTCTCCATGAGGATTGAGCCTCTATCTTCCTTAGAACGGTACGTCGTGAACCAATTCCTATGTGAGGTCATATGGTATGAGCATCATATACTATCCATAAGCCAAGCAATGTTTGCTTCACCAGCAATTCCTGCTGCAAACATCTCTGGATCTCTACCTTCATCATGGATATGCATACCATCTATTCCCAGTGATGCTGAACCAGACTCTTTATCAGCATCCTTGCCTTTCTTCCTATTCTTATTAGGACACCTGTTAGCAAAATGACCCTTCTGCTGACAGTTGTAACATGTGATCTTCGCAAATCTATCTTGCGAATGTCTCGACTTGGAGCGATCATTGTTCTTCCTTTGACCTCTTCTCCTTTGATGTTGACCTCTCACATGTGGGGCCTCCTCATGGTTACTCACATGATCCCTACATTGAACCTTGCCACATAGCTGCTCAGTGTGAAGTGCCGCATTCACCTTCTCCACGGTGAGAGTCGTTCGGTTATAAATCATAGACCAAACAAACTGATTATACTCCTCATGCAAAGAACACAACTGGATGATTGCCTGTTGCTCATCTTCAATCTTCACATCTATAACCTGCAGCTCTAGCACTATCATATTTAATTCATCCATGTGATCCTTCACTGCGGATCCATACTTCATCTTGAGCGTATACAGTTGCTGAAGCATATAGAGACGACTCGTGAATGACTTCTCAATATACAGTCCCTCAAGCTTCTTCCAGATATCAGACATCGTTGATTCATCCAAGACCTCGCTCAAGACAGTATCTGCCAACGACAACTGAATCGCACTTTATGCCTTTCCCTCCATCTCAGCTCTAACAGATTCCTTCACCTCTTTATCGATATTCGCCTCATCGAATACGATTTGGTAACAATCCGTCTGCATCAGAACATTTTTCACCTTCGTCTGCCAGATTCGAAAATCATTCCGGCCAGTGAACTTCTCAATGTTTAAAGTTGCTAACAACGCCATCTTATCCACTAATTTCCTTCACAAACAAACACAAGCTCTGATACCACTTGTTGGAAAAAAATTGTCAAATTGAGATCCACGCGAAAACAACCAATCCTAATACTGATCAGGAATCTAGGACTAGCAAAAATCAGATACTCAAATAACCTAACAAAATCCCTACGATCTTGTAAAGTACATCAGCAAACGAAATATCAACAAATAAATCAAATCGCAGACACAAAGGTTTACTCTGGTTCAGTTGCGCACAACCTACAGCCAGCAACTTTCGAGATGATTCCACTATCAGAGAGATCTTCAAATGGACTACAATCTTGCGTCCACTCACATGAGTAATAACTTGGCTAGATGCACAAGCCCTCACAAACTCACTCAAAGGAAGAAGAGAACAAGGAGACGATGAGAAAATCACTCAACTCCAATCACAAAACTCCTAGCCCTAATCTCTCGACAAAATCTTCAATGACGTCGGTTCAAGCTTCTCACTTGCTCCAGATCCGAAAAACAGCCTTAACCATAATCCAATCAACCATTAGATTAAATAGAGCATCAAATCGGACTGGAAAACATCGTCAGTCATTGACTAAAACATCTGGGCCCCGCACAGCTCGGTCGAGCGAGTTCATCGCTCGCCCGAGCGGCCGCTTCGCTGCTGCAGCTGCTGGGTGGATGAACGGGGCGCTCGGTCGAGCGTCTGCTTCGCTCGGTCGAGTGTCTGCTTCGCTCGGTTCAAGCGCTTTGCACTGCAGAGCTCAAACTATCTGTTTATATAGCTCGGCCGAGCGCTCAAACCGCTCGCTCGAGCAGACATTGCTCCGCTGAGCTGTAGAGTGCTCGGTCAAGTATAGTCTCATACTGCTTGGCCTACGTTTTGTGCCTCCAGCTCGACCGAGCGACCTGGGTGTGTGATGTGAGAGACTTGGATCACCAAAATTTAAACAAACCTAACCTGATATTTCCTATGTTATAGGCAGATTAAGTAGGTACACTAGTAATCCTAATAACAAGCATTAAAATAACTTGATTACTCTTAAGAGTACCATTGATTTATCCCTAGTATGCTCAGGATACCCCGATGTCTTAAAAGGGTATACTGTTGCAAATTAGATCATTGATTCAGTAGATATAAAATTTCACCTCATAATATGCTTTTCTAATTGGCAGAGTCATTGTTTCTTGGGGTTCATGTGAACAAACTGGGATAGCTCGTAGCACTATAAATTCAAAATTGATTGCATTAGATATTGTTTGCATGGAAACCAGATGACTTAAAAATTTGTCATCTGATTTACCATTCAACTAATAACACTTATCATTTCATTTCATTATGATTGGCAGGCTATGAATGAACATGTGCATAAGGTAAATTCAAATAAGAAAATGGATATGCATCAAGATTTCAGGTCTCGGTTTCAATTTGGTATCGCTTTTCCCAAAATTTAGGTTTTGTTATCGGTATCGTCCGTTTCGATGGTTTCGGAAGCAAGTTTCGGTTTTGTTCATACCTGTAGTTTCAAATACTTAAACACATATCAAATGCTAAAGTATCAAATATTCTTTTACAAGTTGCACATTTTGCGAAATATATAAAAATATATTACAACTTTTTGCTAAATATATTACATGTAAAGAACGAATGGCAAACTTGTAAATAAATTGGTCTGTAAACCGAGCAAAATGGTCTTACGCATAGAAATTCCCCAAGATATCTGTGTGATGCTATTCACATTAAACATTTTGCTAAACATACTTCATTTATTTACAGGTTTGCCATTTCAATGGGAAACTTGTAAATAAATGAAGTATGTTTAGCAAAATGTTTAATGTGAGTAGCAGCACCATTAGCCCCACACATGATCTCTCCATCTTCTTCATCCATGTCTATTCTCTTCTTTCCTTTTGCAGGCAGCGGCGGAAAAGATACCGACGTTGACGATACCGATGCCGATGCCAGGTAAGTCTTTTTCATTTTTTTCTATTCTATTTTATTTTTCTATTTTTTCCCTTCACTTTTTCTTGTTTCTGGCTTTCTGATGCGTTTTTATTGGATATTTTTTCTCTTTTTCCCCTTTCGTTTCGGTCGGAACGGTGCCGTTCCAATCGTCTTCGGCAGGAACCGGCCAGGACGGCACCGTTTCGGCCGATACCGAGAAACGACCCCACATTTCGTCTCGATCTACACCGAAACCGAGACGAAATGCCAGATATCGAAGGGTATCGGGCGAAACCTTAAACCATGATATGCATATGCTCATGAGATAAAAGTTTATGAAAAGTTTGTTAGGAAATGTAATTGCCCTGAACTTTATGAGATCGAGAGAAATCTAACCAATAAATTGATTAAAGGTCTGTCTAGGACGGTAGTATTGGAATCGAGGAGAATGGGTTTAAAGCTCATAATATAGTCACCAACAGCCCATCCCTACCTAGTGACTGAAGTCATCAATAAATTAAGTTCAAAGGATAGTACGGCTATTGACGTGACAAGTGTGGAGTACACACATATATATACATTCATGGAGTTATTATTCCAACCACATTGCTATGATGCTGTGCTTATGTGACCATTAGGTTGAGTATTATTATTAATAAGTCTACTACAGTATCTTTTGAGAGGTGCTTCATTAGACACTTTTGAAGAACTCACCTAAGTGAGAGTAGTCATAAAGCAATGACTGAGAGATCCGAACGGATCTCTAATAACTCTTATGATAATCAAAGTTTGCATATGTTCATAATTGAGCAAGTATTCTGTAATTGTATGTGTGGTTGTAAAAGATCGATAATGGACACTGATTCAAGGCATACTCCATCATTGATTCTCGATCTACAATCATTACTAAGTGTAGGTTCAAACCAAAAAGTATCTAAAAATTGATAATTTATTTTAATTATGTTTTCCAACTTTTAACCCTTTTACGAGTGAATGGTGTATGCATTGCCTTTGGAAAAAGAGGTTAAACCCCCTACATTAAAAAATTATTTTCTGTTGATGATTATATGACGTGAGATAGTGAAACGTTACTCACGTATCAGACTTGGTCAATTCCTTGAATTATAAATAGGATTTTTTAGCCAAATCAAAAGTCATAGTAAAGAGGGAATCTTCCTTGTCTAAAAGGCTCTTCCAAAATTCTTTTATGTACATTTTTCTTACCGATCTAGAGAATATAGATCATGAAAGGTGTAGCTTCTCCGTGCAAACAACATTCCATCACTAGGTCTTACCTTAGAAGTTGAAAATCGGTGATCCTAACATGAGTGGGCTGATTTCACCTTTTAGGATAGAGCGCGGCTCGATTCATAAGCTAGATATTTTCGAGTCATATTTTCTGCATAATAATATTTACTTACTTAATTTTTAATAATTTAGATGCTCTTATCTCATCTTTACCTCTGTTTAAGTGGATCATTTTATTTATTTATTTATTTATTTATTTGTCTATCAAAATCTACTATTGCGGCCAATTCGTTATCATAAAAATTCGCCAAGAACATCTATAAATTTTGCATTTGAGTATAAAGAACATTTGTAATTCATTTTCTCTGATATGCTAAATGGTAACTTGACATAGACAATCTCTTTCCACTTCTACACATTACATGCTGTTTGGTAATAAATGCAAGTGTCGATACACAAACTATTCCAACATTCTAACTAAAACTAATCTTATGATATTATTATATCATCTTGCAATCAACTTTTTCATCCATGTCTATTCTCTTCTTTCCTTTTGCAGGCGGCGAAAGAAAAGATACCGACGACGACGATACCAACACCACCGATGCCGCCAGCAGATAAGTCTTCTTAATTTTTTTCTATTCTATTTTATTTTCCTATTTTTTTCCCTTCACTTTTTCTTGTTTTTGGCTTTCTGATACATTTTTATCGAATATTTTTTCCCCTTTTGTTTCGGCCGGAACGGTGCCATTTCGACTAGTTTTGGCCGAACCCGGCCAAGTAGGCACCGTTCCGGCTGATACCAAGAAACGACCCCACGTTTCATCTCGATCTACACCGAAACCGAGACGAAATGCCCGATACCGAAGGGTATCGGGCAAAACCTTAAACCATGATATGCATATGCTCATGAGATACAAGTTTATGAAAAGTTTGCCAGGAAATGTAATGGACCTAAACTTTATGAGATCGAGAGAAATCTAACCAATCAATTGATTAAAGGTCTGTCTAGGACCGTAGTATTGGAATCATCAAGGAGAATGAGTTTAAAGCTCATAATATAGTCACCAACAGTGCATCCCTACCTAGTGATTGGAGGCATCAATAAATTAAGTTCAAAGGATAGTAAGGAAGCTATTGACGTGACAAGTGTGGAGTACACACATATATACCTTCATGGAGTTATTATTCCAACCACATCGCTATGATGATGTGCTTTATGTGACCATTAGGTTGAGTATTATTCTTAATAAGTCTACTACAGTATCTTTTGAGAGGTGATTCATT
Source organism: Scilla litardierei (assembly GCA_030789695.1). NCBI lineage: Eukaryota > Viridiplantae > Streptophyta > Magnoliopsida > Asparagales > Asparagaceae > Scilla > Scilla litardierei. The sequence continues at coordinate 547,744,181 of CM061142.1, forward strand.
AGACACTTTTGAAGAACTCACCTAAGTGAGAGTAGTCATAAAGCTACGACTATGAGATCCGAACGGATCTCTAATAACTCTTATGATAATCAAAGTTTGCATATGTCCATAATTGAGCAACTCCGTATATTAGTTCAATGTATTATGTAATTGTATGTGTGGTTGTAACAGATGGATAATGGACACTGATTCAAGGCATACTCCATCATTGATTCTCGATCAGATACAATCATTACTAAGTGTAGGGTTCCAACCAAAAAGTATCTAAAAATTGATAATTTATTTTTATTTATGTTTTCTAGCTTTTAACCTTTTTACGAGTGAATGTTGTATGCATTGCCTTTGGAAAAAGAGGTTAAACCCCCTACGTTTAAAAAAAACTATTTTCTGTATGACATGAGATAGTGAAACATTACTCACGTATGAGACTTGGTCAATTCCTTGTATTATAAATAGGATTTTTTTAGCCAAATCAAAAGTCATAGGAAAGAGGGAATCTTCCTTGTCTAAAAGGCTCTTCCAAAATTCTTTTATGTACATTTTTCTTACCGATCTAGAGAATATAGATCATGAAAGGTGTAGCTGCTCCGTGCAAACATCATTCCATCACTAGGTCTTACCTTAAGAAGTTGAAAATTGGTGATACTAACATGAGTGGGCTGATTTCACCTTTTATGCATAATAATATTTACTTGCTTAATTTTGAATAATCTAGATGATCGTATCTCATCGTTATCTCGTTTAAGTGGATCATTTTATTTTTATTTATTTATTTATTTATTTGTCTATCAAAATATACTATTGCCGCCAATTCGTTATCCTAAAAATTCACCAAGAACATCTATAAATTTTGCATTTGAGTAAAAAGAACACTTGTAATCTATTTTCTCTAATATGCTAAATGGTAACTTGACATAGACAATCTCTTTCCACTTCTACACATTACATGTCGTTTGGTAATAAATGCAAGTGTCGAAACACAAACTATTCCAACATTCTAACTAAAACTAATCTTATGATATTATTATATCATCTTGCAATCAACTTCTATACCACCTCTGTGGAAAGGATTTCTATGGTGTACTTGATTGTAACAAATTAACAAAGATCCAATCTATCCTCCAAAGGTAGCTTTATTATCTAGGGAGAACTCAACTGTATAGGAAATTAACGTGAAACATCGTTTATCAAATATTACTAGCACATGTTACCTTATTTCCAGAGTTGCATCTGATTCCTTACCATATATCTACTGGTAATTTACAAGTTATCAGACGTAAAGAAAAATTTAGGCATCAAAGTTGAATCAATTTGGCACCTGCAAGGTGGTATTTCATCTGTAATATGTACGAGGAACTAGTTGTGTTGAAATTTCAATAAATTATTGAAACAAACTAATTGTTCAGTGTTGTTGCCAAGTTTTCTTATGGTTGTTATCCTTCTGTTTTCTTCCTCTTATTAATCTTCTTTATACTCCTCTACATGCATGTCCTTATATTACTTATATTACTGAATATACACACATCTACTTCCATGGATTTCGGCCCACAATGACTGCATTTACAAGTTTGAGCAGATATATGTCCATTTTTATTGCTTTAATGTGTACACATGTATGCTACAGATAGAAACACTGCACGGTTTGGTCCCAAGTTAGGCCTTAACTCTGCATTTTTTTTCTCTTCTGTCTTTTACTATTGCTTGCTTGTTTCTTACATATCTCAGGTAATATGTCTGTTTTGAGACTCAACCTCTCATGTGAGGTTTTTGTCCCATTTCTGTACCTTCTATTTTCCTAATCTATAATTCTATATTTAGGTTAGGGCTATTTAGTTTGATGCCCCTCCTCCTATTTACGAAAAAGGTTTGGTGATGAATCTTACAGACTTCATGGAAGAGGTACGAACTACACAATTTTGCTAATGCGTAGATAAAAATTTGAGTCTCATGTTCATTTCAGCAATTCACTCTCGTGATCCTGATAGATATGGCCCACTTGAGGCCTATTTTATTGGGTTTTGTGTTATTTATTATTGTAGGGGTATTGTGGTAATTAGATTTTTAGCTAGGATGAGGAGAGGCTAGCCGGCCCTAGTATGCAGAAAATTGTGAGTAATTTGATATTTGAGAGGAGAAGGTTCATCGATCTAGGGAGGGTGCGAACGTCCCCTAAAAATCGGCGTCTTGAGAGGGCGATTACCCCTTTAAGTGTAATCAATCTATCCTTATTTTCAGTTTATTATAATAAATTTCGGATTTGCTTTTGGGTTCCTATCATTTTGGTATCGAAGCATCTACGATCCATGGCGGCATCGACGAGATCCAAGAACAAGTTTGAGACTTTGGAGGAGAAATTCAATGGCGAGATAGAAGTTGTGAAGAAAACTCTAGCGGAACATGATGAATCAATGGCAAATTTGACGACTTCCGTTGAACAGTTGACGGCTAAGCAAGATAAACAAGATGAGACTCTCGCACAAATTATTTTTCAGCTATCGATCCTCACGGTAAAGGAGGGAAAGTTGACGCGAACCCTAAAACAGCGACAAAGGCACCACCTTTGGACAAGGGGAAGCACACGATGAAGGATTCAGAGGATTGGAGGTACACGGATCCAGAGGACAGCGATCCAGAGTTGGAAGAAGCTCGCCAGGAGGTCAAAGGCCCCACTCGTGCATTCTGGCGGCTTCGGCAGCATGCAATAGGGCCGGCGGCTTCCTCCCAGGAAGCCGCGGCCCCAGGGGCACCGATAGCCCCGTGGGGCCTTCCCACGGGGCCCCGGGGGCTGGTCAAAGCAGATCCAGGGCCCTGTGGGCCCTACCGATCAGGGCCCCCCGACGACCATCGACTGGGCCCGACGACCCCTTGTCAGAGCCGTCGGGGCCTCGCCGAGCATGGAGAGCCCTCCCGCAGGGGTTTTGAAGCTTCGCATGGGGAGGGAAGTACATCGCATATTTTCAGCCCTATTCGGAGGACCTGGCGCATGGTTACGATGATGGTTTTGACCCGAAGGTGTTTCAGGTGATGATGGTGGGGGTTTCGAGACCCTCCCGACCATCGGTATGGTGATGACAGAGAGCGACCTCCACCCCGCACCTATGAGGGGCGCTCTGGAGCGCTCGGGGGAGGCTACATGGACCTCCAGGAGGAGCACGAGGGCAGATTTAGAGGCGATGGTGGGGAAGGACATGGGGGTCGAGGAGGAGGCCCACGAGGGGGTCACATTTTCCAGGATGGAGGCCCCCGTGGGAGCTATGAGCGATACCATGAGAGGTGACAGCACTACCACCAGCTTAGACATGGCGAGGGACGAGGAGACCCGTGGACATTCAATATGAACAGGCTGCAGAAGCTGAAGATGCATGTCTTCGAGGGAGAGGACCCAGTGTCGTGGATCAACAGGGTAAAAAGATTTTTTTGGGTCTCTCGCATGACAGAGTAACAGAAGCTGGAGGCAACGGTGATGTCTGGATGGGAAGGCCATCGCTTAGTTCCAGTGGAAGGATGTGAGGCGTCCGTTTCGCTCGTGGGAGGAGATCAGGGACCAGATGGTGGATAGGTTCAAAGATTCCCATTTGGGGAATGTGAGGGAGCGGCTGCTATAACTCAGACAGGATGGCACCATGAGGGATTATCTGGAGAGTTTTGAGGCCCTATCAGAACATGTGCATGTGATGCCTGACAAGTTGATGGAGAGCACCTTCGTGAAGGGGCTGAAGACTACTATTCGAGCAGTGGTCCGGATGCAGAAGCCTTAGAGACTGATGGTGGTCATGGAGTATGCTCAGATGGCGGAGGACTGCCAGTTGGAGGAGAGAAAGGCGAGAGGTGGTTGGAGTGGACCGATTTTCCGCCGTGTTCCGACCACGACAGGAAAACAGAAGACAGTTACAGTGGAGGATAAGGCGAGTATTGAGAAGAGTGTGGAAAAGAGCGGCGCACCGCCAGCAAAGGGTCAGTTTAGAAGGATGACTGACGCCGAGATGAGGGAGAAGAGACAGAAAGGGCTGTGTTTCAGATGCGATGAGCGGTTCACCCAGGGCACCATTGTGGAGTGCGCAAGCTGCAAGTGTTGATAGCCGGTGAAGACGAGGAGGATGACGTGGAGGATGAAGAGGTCAAAGTGGAAGACGACTCCCACTTAGAGTATGACCGCCAGAAACTTCATGCACCACCTTGAGAACAAGCTGGATTTTTGGGGCGGAGTAATGATAGATCCGGCCCACTTGGGGCCTATTTTATTGGGTTTTGTGTTATTTTATTATGATAGGGGTATTGTGGTAATTAGACTTTTTAGTTAGGATTATTATAAATAAGAGGGGAGGCTAGCCAGCCCTAATATGCGGATAATTGTGAGTGATTTGATATTTGAGAGGAGAATATTCCTCGATCTAGAGAGGGTGCGGACGTCCATATAAATCGACGTCTTGGAAGGGCAATTACCCCCTTTAAGTGTAATGAATCTATCTTTATTTTCAGTTTATTCTAATAAATTTCAGATTTGCTTTTGGGTTCCTATCAGATCCTTAACACCGAGCTTTTATGGACTCAAACACACATCATTAATGGTATAAAAGGTTTGACTCTTTTATAATAGATTATGTATATAAGAGAATGAATATTGATCATTCAGTTTACATCAACAGGTTTGGTAATGATTTTATTATTTTATCACATTACGTTAATCATAGTTAATTGTAGGACAAGCTAAGCCTAGGATTGACAGGCTGAAGATGAAATTGAGCAAATCTTTTGCCATGAAGGATTTGGAACCAACACACACATTTTTGGCATAAGGATTTCTCCTGACATAAAAGCTAAGAACATATGGTTAGCACATGAACGATATGTTGAAAGGATGCTCAAAAATTGCCATGGGAAAGTCAAAGCTGGTTAGTACTCCACTGGCATGTCTCTTCAAGTTGAGCACATCACGAAGTCACTTAACCGATAATGAAAAAATGTTGAGAATTAATTATGTAACCAACTATTTGGGTAAGTTAGTTGTAGATCCGTACATGTTCTCTATATTTTCTATATATATCAATGTAGTCATCGGGGGAGAAAATTATTTCTTATCCAATTCTCTAATTATAACATGGTATCAAAGAAATCCCTAATATCTGCCAACGCTCTTCTTCCTTTTCCTAGCCAATGCCATCCTCTGTTTGTTTTCTTGTAGTCTACACCAAACAATAACAACAATGCATCACAACCCTTCTTCCTCCTCCTTTGTCATCGTCCTCTCCACGCTGCACCATTACAACCATCACCACCCAACATCACGACAACCGCCACCCTCTCCGTTGCACTAAGACTATCGCCACTCCTTCCTCGCCCGTCCATCATTATCGTCACCCAACATCCAAGCCGCTGCTCCCTTCCTTGATTCCTCTCCATTATCATCATCATCTAGGCACCTCTCCTCCCTTCAAAACTGATCCAATGGCTTAGATCTAGGCACATCCAGCTCCTCTCTTTTAAATGCTAAAAATTTCTATTACCGTTCCTGTAATAGTAAATAAAAAATCTATTTTTTGTTTTCATTTTTCAGTATGGCTAATCTAGATGCTTGATATATCTAGTTATAAATATCTACAATATAGCTTTCTATTTTGTCTAGTTATTTTAATTATCCGAAAGTTCTAGCTTTTGGCTGCCCTTTGAATTATCTAACTTCGAAGGATGTCTGATATGATTATCTGGCTATTGTCTCTAATTTGAAAGTTATTTGGTCTATCTGTGTGCAAAGCTATTTGATATTTGTCTATCATGATTTTCTCCGACGATGATAAGAAGTCTGCACATAACTGTTGTGTCCTGTTATAACCATTTTTCCTTTAATTCTGCACATAACCGTTTGGGATTCTATCTTGAGCAGAATTCATCTTTAAATAGAGGATTTGAGCTTGTGTTTAAAAACAATAAGATTTAATGAAAAATTAGTGTTTCAAAAAGGGGTTTAAAAGTTCTTTCTCAAGTTCTGAAAATATCTTCTTGGCCAAAATTTCAAATAGTTTTCAAATTCCTTTTGGCCTTGTTTCTTGATCTCTCAAGCTTCTAAAGTTCCTACCTTTGAGATCAAGTTCATCCTATAGCAACACTTCAACACTTGGGTTACAAATCGAAAGGCTATATGTAATTCTTCAAAAGTGTTGTAAGTATCTTTCTCGCTTGGGTGTAGTGAGTGTAACTTCTCTTGTAGCGAGGTGAGTTGTAAAAGTTCTCGGGTTGTGAGGCAAGGAAAAAATCCTTCTTGTATGGAAGGTTGTGTGAGTTGTAGTTCTTCATTAGAGGTGAGGTTGCTCTCTGTACTATTTGGTTCAGATAGTAGATTAAGACTCAACAGAGATTCAAGGACTGTATGTGCCCGGTAGTGGGAAACCTTGATAAACTATTGGTGTATTTGTGATTGCTTCATTAATTCCTTACTTGCACTTTATTATTTTCGATGTGCTTACTTCATTGATGCAAGTATTTGCTGATTAATATTGATATATGAATTTCTTTATTAGTCTTAGGGATATTTCTAGAGGATAAATGTTAATTTGCAATACACTATTCACCCTCCTCTTGTGTATCTCTTTGATATCTCAGGTCCTAACACTTGATATCTTTACAAGATGGCTTCAGCAAGAAGACAACTTCCACACATATTTGATGGCTCAAATTATGTCAATTAGAAAAGAAAGATGGAAGCCTACATTCAATCCAAAGACATCAACTTGTAGAGATTTATGGCGAAGCACTATCACCTACCTACCACACGTGAGTCACAATGGACTAAAGAGGAAGAAGAAATGGAAATCAAAGATGGAGAGATAATTGGATATATCCAAAGTTTTTTGAGTAACAAAATTATTAGTCTTGTGTCAAGAGCTACTATGACGCATCAACTATGGCACATGCTAGAGGATCTTGAGGAATCGATCTCTAAAGATTCATCCTCCAATAAAGAAAGAGAAGGTTTGTATGCTTACTACGTGGCACGAATAAATGATGAGGTAAACTCTATCTCTAGTGATGAAGATAACAATAATGATTTACTTCATGCTCGCAATGATTTAGTTAAAGATTATTAATCATTGAAAAGTAAATATAGTTCTTTAATTCACTTTTTGTTGATCAGATAAGTTGAAGAGTGAGCATAATGCTTCATTGAATGATTATGAATGTTTAAAGCTTGTGCATGATGAATCTCTTGATAGATTGAATAATGCTAAGTCTATTATTGAACAATTGAGAATTAATAATGATAGACTAGTAGAAAATTCTTTGTTTAAAAATGAATGCAAGAGCATTAATGGTAGAATTAATTTGTTGTTTAGTGATTTGTCTTTGAGCAAAAGTATGCATGAAAAGCTTATTTCTAAATTTAATAATTTCAAGCGCAATGTTACTTGAGTACTTTTTCTTCATGCAAACATTCCATGTCTAAGAACGTTATTAGAGACAAAGAGAATCATGTTAGAAATAATATGCATGCTAATGTTGTTAGAAAGAAATATGCTTTCATGTATGGTAAGATTGCATGCAATTAATTGTGAAATGCAATGTTTCTTATAGTTCCATTCATAAGTTGGATTCTACTAATCATGTGACTATGCATCCATATGCTAAAAATAATTCTATGTACATGCGTAGATTACATGATAATATGTGTTGGATTCCAAAGAATTTGAGTTCGATTGGTAAAAATACATATATCCATAATATTTTGATGAATATGTATAATTCTAGAAATTCTTTGTATGCTAGGAAAACAAATCCTAAATGGGTTTGGTTTCTTATTGGATGATATTCTTTGAACCAGACTCTTTCGGGTATCCACGTTTATATGTTTATCTTATTAATACCCATATTTAAACCCCATGACCAATCACATAGACTCGAAGAAAAGGAGTACCAAATCTTGATTTTTATATGCACTCACATATTTTAAGTGATTAGTATAGGAGCTTCCAATGAATTTCAAGTCATATGCATTGATTAAAGGGGAGACCATGTTGGATACAACGTGTGTTAGATACAACGATCGTTGACTTCGTGTTTGATGATAACAAACGTGTGTGAACGTTCTAATGTGTGCTAAGTGTTTTCAGGAGTGTCACGCTTATAAATCTTCAAAGTGATGACTAAGTCAATTGATGAAGAAATTGCTATTCACATAGCAAATTGGAAGATGAAAAAAGTGTTATTCATATAGCAAAATGGACTTGGTCAAATATGGAGGAATAAGTAGAGGATCTCATTCAAATTAAAGGTGATTGATTTAAATCAATTAGAGATATAATTCATATCCTAATGCCATGCAAATTGAAGACTAAGTCAACAATTAAAGATGAGATCAAAAGAGATTTGCTCTCTACCAATTGCATTAGGATTCATATGCAAAAATGGTCTCAAATCCAAGCCACCACCTTTGCCGACTTCATCATACATGGGAGCCCTCTAGCCGCATTGAAAACCCTAGTTATCTCTATAAAAGGCCTCATCAAACAGAGGAGGCACTTGCGGCATACAACAAGGAGGAGGAAATATTTCGGCCAAACCCTAATCTACATCATCCTAGCCATCAAAGCCAAAAGCCTCTCCTTTCTACAAACAAAGAAAGCATCATTGCCGCAACCATACTTGGCTAAAACTTATCCTTGCCGCAAGTACATCACCACAACCTTCAACAAGCCGCAACATTCCTCAAGCCAAAAGTCCATACTCCAACATCCTCAAGGCAAAATATTCCATGCATACATCATCCCCTAGTCTTGGAGAAACATCTGTCGGTTTTTAATTAGAAGGAGATCAAACAAGTTGGGTAGTTATGCTTTGAAGATCATCTCGCATAAGCCCATGTTGATGACCTTGCGCAAGCCCATGCCATAGAGCTTGCCGACCCATCAAGTAAGCAGCCGCACCATCATGCTAACCGACCCATTGGAGCTGTTGTGCCAAGCCCTTGCCGGCCCGCACCATTCTAGCTTTGTCGACTGCAAGGATCCGCATCATTCCAAGCTGCCGACCGAACCTAGCAAGTGACATCTTCAAAGCCGCAGCCTGCTTATTGCCGACCCAGTGCCGTTTAGGTTGCCGACCGAGGAGATTTGCTGAGCCATCAACTCTGCAGACCGCACGCAGGGCTTGCCGACCGACTCCTCCAACGTGCCATCCTCAGCCGTCGACTGTGCTATCAAGCCTACAATATCATCCTCGCCGACCCATGTCGTCCTAGTGCCAACAGCCTTGCTGACCCTAGTTTCTAAGTGCCAGTAAGCAAGAAGGCCGCAACATCTAAAGGAGGGATCAACTAAGAGGCCGCAAGCATACACATTGCCATAGGCCGCAACATCTGAAGGAGGAAGTCCACATTGCCGCAACTTGAGTTGCAAATCACGACGTGACGACTACATCTTGTCAGACTCAGATCTGACCCGCGCTGATTGACAGAGACTACACCATCATTGAGCTATTCTAAACTCATATTTATTATCTTTGTGATTGTGGTGTATTGATCTCTGTAGGGAAAATTTTATCGTTACTTGTGCGTTCTTGAGGACTTGTTTAGTCGGGGGACTAGACAAGAGGGTCTTGACGAGCGGGGCTTGTCAAGATAGAGCATATAGTAGGTTGACAGTGTTTTGCACTCGGGGAGTGTGGTACGAACTAGGTAGGTAGCCGGGGGCTTAAGACTCATTGTAGTTGTACGTAAGAAACATATTAATGCTAGTATTTGCTTGGGGGCTGGAGTATGTCGTGGGACGTCCGAACCAGGGTATATCTGTGCATACTCTGTGATTGCATTCTTTTTACTCTGCATGTGATTATAAACTACGTGTGATTTCTTGTGGGTTGCACGAGAATTTTTATTAACATATTCGCCCCCAGGCTTAGATACAGATACAACAAGTGGTACCAGAGCATGTTAGAGGATCTAGGCTAGATTGACCATGAATAACTCTATTGATTGTGCTTTTGCTGAGGGTCAGTCTATATCACGTCCCCCTAAATTTAATGGTGTAGATTATGCTTATTGGAAAAAGAGAATGAAAATTTACTTAATATCTGTTGATTATAAAGTTTGGCATATGGTTGAAAAAGGTTATATGCCTCCCCTTATTAAAGTTGAAAATTTTGATATGCTTAAACCTGCAGACAAGTGGGATGATAATGATTGGAGATTATATTCTTTAAATGGAAAAGCTATGGATGCTCTTATATACTCTCTTGATAAATCTGAATTTAAGTGTATCTCACATTGTCAAACTGCACAGGAAATATGGCATACACTGGAGGTGACGCACGAGGAAACGTCACAGGTGAAGGAGTCTAGACTTGCACTTCTGAGCACTGAGTACGAGAGCTTTCGCATGCTACCATCAGAGTCCATATCAGAGATGTTTGCTAGGTTCACCAACATTGTCTACAAGTCTAGCTCTCTCGGTAAGCCATATTCTAGCCTTGATCAGGTAAGGAAAATCTTAAGGGCGCTGCCAAGCTCGTTAAGGCCTAAAGTCACCGCTATCCAAGAAGCGAAAGATCTATCACAAATGAGAGTGAATGACTTGATAGGCATCCTAATGTCCCACGAGCTTAAGCTGCAGAACATTGAAGAAAGAGAGAAACCTGAGGTAAAGGAAAAAGCTCCAAAACCACTATCTCTTCAAGCTAGCAAGGATGACGACGATGAGGAAGAGCATGCACTTATGGTAAGAGGACTCAGCAGATACATTAAAACAAAGCAAGGAAGAGCTGAAATGGCACAAAGGTTCAATCTTTCCAATAAATATAATCCTGCTAGAAATACTTCTAAATAGAAAACTGCTAATAAAGTTGATTGTTTTAAATGCAGAAGGAGAGGACACTTTGCAAAAGATTGCCCACAAGAAACGGCTAATGTTGCAGACAAGAAAAGACAAGACATGGTGCAAACGTAGGGACATTGATAGCGAAGATGAGAATGAGGAGCATGAAATTGGAATCAATCTTGCTCTGATGGGAAGACACGATGAGGTAACATCTTATACTAGAGCTGAACTTCTTAAGAAAATGCAGGAGGAAATTGATGAGCTAGATCCTAGTGTAGAATGCTATAGAAATGCGTGGTTTGAATTGCAAAAAGAAAATTGTTGGAAGAAACTAAAAATCTGAAAGAAGAACTTGTTGCATGCAAATCCATCATTACCATGTTAAAAGAAAAATCTAGCTCACCTGAAAAAATTATTTGTCTTTCTTGTCCCTCTTTGATGAAAGTAATTAGCATGTATAAACAAGATTTAATTAAGCTTGAAACTGAAAAAGACTATGTGATTAGAGAGTTTAATGATAAATTCTGCATGTTAAATAATGATCTTAAAAGAAAAATGATTGAGTTTGAAAAGAAAGAAGACAAACAAAAAGCTTTCATTAGTAAATGTAATTTGCTTGTGAATGAGAATGCATTATTGAAATCCAAAGTCTCTAGTCTTGAATTGTCTATTAAGAAATTTTCCATATGAAAACAATCTCTAGATATCATTCTTGGAAATCAATTATATGTCAATAATAGAAGAGGACTTGGATTTGGTTCTAAAATGCTAAAAAGCCAATTTTTAAGAAAATTCACAATGTGCCTAGTGCTTTACTTGTGTTAGTGTTGGTCATACTTCATATCATTATAAAAATAGGAACACTAATATCAAATTCAAACAAGTGTGGGTTCCTAAATCTTTAATGACTAACACGAGTGGATTCCAAGGTCACACATATCATCTACCTTGTAGGTAAGATGAAAATTTGGCGAGGAGCTATGAATTGAACGTTTCATTATTTAGCTCCTTAGTCAAACGACGACGCGAATGTATATCTTTTTCCATCTTTGAACTTAATGCATACATTCATAGCTTTTTTTTGTTTGACTTATTTATTCTGTGTGCTAGTTTGCTTGCTTTCTAGTTTGTTTTTAGTTCATTATAAAGCAAAAAATCAAAAAAAAATGAAAAGGATAAAAAGCAATAAAAGAAAAATTTGTGCTTAATGTATATCTTTTCTTTTGTATCATTCAAGTGGTATTAATGAATGAAACTCATATCCTTGTAGAAATCATTGTATTATTGTTATAGCTACATGCGTATATTAGAATTCTTAAATAGCCATGACATGTTTAATGAATTGAATAACATGATTTCTACACCTATATTTTCACTTCCACTAGTATTGAATATTGTTGCACAATCGGAGACTCTTTTATGAAATATTGGAAAGTGAATGTAGGATGAAAATAACCGAAAAATCTAAGGGATATGATGTGTATTTGCCATGGATAAAAATTGAGCACAAAAGAATTAAATATAAAAATTACATGAATATTGCTCCGTATGTAAAATGGATACAATTCATGGCAAGTATACTACTCGCGAGTATCCAACATATGCTTTACTGTAATCTTTAGCGTTAGTGTTATACTCGTCAAGCAATGTCACCCACACATCTCAAAGTCCTTATAGGCTATGTTTTTGGGATGTGGTATCTTGAACTCATTTTAATGAGGTGGAGAAAATCAATCCTATTGATATCATGCTTATTGGAAAATGTGAATTGGTGTTGGTTGAGTTTTATGAAAGTTTCTCCCTTTGTGCTTCAATTATTTAATCATCACACTTACACGATGGTGTAGAAGTCTACGTTACACTTTTCATTGAATTTGAAGTGCTTATTCTAGGAAGAATGACATGCAATAATACTTTATTTTTGCATGTGACATTAATTAGACTTCGTTTATACACTTTTGATGATAACAAAAGGGTGAGAAAATATTGAAGATTGTGATTTGGTGCATTAATGCTTATATGTGCATAAATGAATATTGGTTTAAGGATGAGCACTAATGAATAATTGATATATGGATATATGTTCAAAGGGGAGCATGAAAATAGGGGGAGCATGCCATGCTTTTATGTATCACATTATTGTTACATCAATGCATGCTTATATGCTTGTACATCACGTGGTATATTGTTGCATACATCCTCCCATTGACACACTTCACACACATGTCACGATGTATTATTTGGAATGGTAGTGCAAATCTTATAATAGTTTGGCATAATCAAAAGGGGGAGATTGTTGGAACAACGTGTGTTAGATACAACGATCGTTGACTTCGTTTTTGATGATAACAAACGTGTGTGAACGTTCTAATGTGTGTGCTAAGTGTTTTCAGGAGTGGAACGCTTGTACATCTTCAAACTGATGATTAAGTCAATTGATGGAGAAATTATTATTCACATAGCAAATTGAAAGATGGAAAAAGTGCTATTTATATAGCAAATTGGACTTGGTCAAATATGGAGGGATAAGGAGAGGATCTCATTCAAATCAAAAGAGATTGATTTAAATCAATTAGAGATATAACTCAAATCCTAATGTCATGCAAATTGAAGACTAAGTCAACAATTAAGAGATGAGATCAAAAGAGATTTGCTCACTGCCAATTGCATTAGTATTCATATGCAAAGATGGTCTCAAATCCAAGCCACCTTCTTTGTCGACCTCATCATACATAGGAGCCCTCTATTCGCATTGAAAACCCTAGTTATCTCTATAAAAGGCATCATCAAAGAGAGGAGACATTTGCGGCATACAACAAGAAGGAGGAGGAAATATTTCGGCCAAACCCTACTCTACATCATCCTAGCCGCAAGCCATCAAAGCCAAAAAGCCTCTCCTTTCTACAAACAAAGAAAGCCTCGTTGTCGCAACCATACTTGGCTAAAACTCATCCTTGCCGCAAGTACATCACCACAACCTTCAACAAGCCGTAATATTCCTCAAGCCAAAAGTCCATACTCCAACATCCTCAAGGCAAAAAACTCCATGCCTACATCATCCCCTAGCCTTGGAGAAACATCTGTGGGTTTTTTTAAGTAGAAGGAGATCAAACAAGTTGGGTGTTGTGCTTTGAAGATCATCTCGCATAAGCCCATGTTGCTGACCTTGCGCAAGCCCATGCCATAGAGCTTGCCAACCCATCAAGTAAGCAGCCGCACCATCTTGCTGACCCACCCATTGGAGCTGATGTGCCAAGCCCTTGCCGACCCGCATCATTATAGCTTTGTCGACTGCAAGGAGTCGAATTATTCCAAGATGCCGACCGAACCTAGCAAGTGCCATCTTCAAAGCCGTAGCCTGCTTATTGCCGACCCAGTGCCGTTTGGGTTGCCGACCGAGGAGATTTGTTGAGCCATCAAGTCTGCAGACCGCACGCAGGGCTTGCCGACCGACTCCTCCAACGTACCATCCTCAGCCGTCGACTGTGCTATCAAGCCCGTAATATCATCCTCGTCGACCCATGCCATCATAGTGCCAACAGCCTTGCTGACCCTAGTTTCTAAGTGCCAGCAAGCAAGAAGGCCGCAACATCTGAAGGAGGGATCAACTAAGAGGTCGCAAGCATCCATATTTACATAGGCCACAACATTTGAAGGAGGGAAGTCCACATTGTCGCAACTTGAGTTGCAGATCACGACGTGACGACTACATCTTGTCAGACTCAGGTCTGACCCACACTGATTGACAGAGACTACACCATCACTGAGCTATTCCGAACTAATATTTATTATCTTTGTGATTGTAGTGTATTGATCTCTGTAGAGTAAACTTTACCGTTACTTGTGCATTCTTGAGGACTTATTTAGTCGGGGGACTAGACAAGAGTGTCTTGACGAGCAGGGCTTGTCAAGATAGAGTATATACTAGGTTGATAGTGTTTTGCACTCGGGGAGTGTGGTACGAACTAGGTGGGTAGTCGGGGGCTCGAGACTCATTGTAGTTGTACGTAAGAAACATATTGATACTAGTATTTGCTTGGGAGCTGGAGTAGGTCGTGGGACGACCGAACCAGGGTATATTTGTGCGTACTCTGTGATTGCATTCTTTTTACTCTGCGTGTGATTTTTCGTGGGTTGCACGAGAATTTATTAGCCTATTCACCCCTCCCCTCTCTAGGCTTAGATCCAGATCCAACAGACCCGACTTCAATGATGCAAATTTTAAGGGGAGTCTATGTAAGAAAATTTTCTTTTATACAAACTAGAATATTTTTTATGTCATTCTTTAAACACTTAGTGTTAGAGATTTGTCACATGAGATGTGTTTTATCATTAGCAATTGGTATATTTCATCTCTTGGCATCATACACATGTTGCTATTGAGTCACATACACTCCTAGAGAGATGTGTATGCGGGAGAATTTTTTAGAGGAGTACATTGTTACCTTTTAATGATGCCAAAAAGGGAGAGAAAATGTGATATAGACACATGCACACATATACATGGCATTGCATAATTTTTATGCACTATGTTGTCGTAATCAAAAAGGAAGAGAATGTTGGATATTGAGTCTACACCCGTGGTTATTTTGATGATGAGCAACATATCATGTTACTAATGTTTTCATTGAATTTGTGAGTAGGAAGTGCATTTTTTTTATATAGGTGATAAAGCATAGATTCAAAGAATGAAGGTCAAAACCTATACAATGGAAAGGCTTGAGATGGCACACAATCAAGGAGCATCCAAGGTTAAGAGGCTTATATCATTGCAGAACAAGCATAAAAGCTAGGATGCTAGGAGCAATGAAGAACAAGTACAAAGGCTATGGGAATCAAAAGCTCACGTGAAAGCCAATGCAATGGACAAAGAGTTGCATCCTCAGCTAAAATGTAATAATGTCTTGAATTTCATTTGAGTCTTAAGACTATGTTAAATCCTTTTGATACACACTTAGGATAATACTAAAAATGATTTAAAATTTTTTTAAATATTTTCCTAAGTTTTTCAAGCTAAAATCACATATATCACATAATAGCTGACTATCCAATCTATGATAGCCGATCATTCTTGAGCAGTGAAAAGCTGGAAACGTTCTGTCCTGTGACAGCCGACTACCACACATGGATAGTCAGTCGACTATCCGGTCCAGGATAGCCTGCTATCACCCAGGATAGTTGTTATCTCAGTCCAATGGCTATAATTTGACTTTTTCATTTAATTACACATAGCCGTTTGTAGCCGTCAGATAGGCATTTTGGGAATTCTATCTTGAGCAGATTTCATCATCTTTAAATAGAGGATTTGAGCTTGGGTTTAAAAACAAGAAGATTTAATGAAAAATTAGTGTTTTCAAAAAGGTTTTTAAAAGTCCTCTCTCAAGCTCTCAAAATATCTTCTTGGCCAAACTTGCAAACAGTTTTCAAATTCCTTTTGGCCTTGTTTCTTAATCTCCCAATCTTTTAAAGTTCATACCTTTGAGATCAAGTTCATCATATAGCAACACTTCAACACTTGGGCTACAAATCAAAAGGCTATATGTAATTCTTCAAAAGCGTTATAAGTATCTTTCTCACTTGGGTACAGTGAGTGTAACTCCTCTTGTAGGGAGGTGAGTTGTAAAATTCATCGGGTTGTGATGCAATGTAAAATCTTTCTTATAGGGAAGATTGTGTGAGTTGTAATTTCTCATTGGAGGTAAGGTTGCTTGGTGTACTATTTGGTTCAAATAGTGGATTAAATCTCGACAGAGATTCGAGGACTGGATGTACCCGGTAGTGGGAAACCAGGATAAATTATTGGTGTATTTGTGATTGCTTCATTGATTCTTTACTTGCACTTTATTATTTTCGTTGTGCTTACATCATTGATGTAAGTATTTGTTGATTAAGATTGATATATGTAACTTTTTATTAATCTTATGAAGATTTCTATAGGATAAATTTTAATTTGCCAATACACTATTAACCCTCCCTTCTGTGTATCTCTTAGGCATCTCGGGTCCTAACAGCCCCATCCATCGACCCTATTCATCTTTCCTAGCCCCTCCTCCTCCTCATCCCCCTCCATTGTCCCATCCTCCGACCTCCCCAGCCCCTCTGCCGCCCCTTCTCTGACTACCCAGCCCTTCCCTTCCCCCCCCCCCCCTCTTCCCCAGCCCCCTCCGCGTCCCCCTCCCCCGACTCTCCTCTTCCCTACCGCCCATTCCAACCCCTAAACCCCCATCGGCGGGGAAAGATGATGGCAAAAGAGACATAAATTTTGAATGGCAAGCTTGTAAATAAGTGGTTGAACGTGCGAGTAAATCGGTAGGTGCGCGAAGCAACTCCCATTCTAATTTAACTCAATCTAAGCAATATCCGAGCTCCGTCTGTATAGTTCAAGCCAGAATCCTTGCCAATCGTTTATATAAAAGAAACCTCATATGTGAAAGCTGTCTAACAATTCAATGGTGACTTTTGACTAGTACGCATGGATTTATGTACAAAAGAAATGTGTAATACATAGCTAATTTAAATGAATAAATGCAGGAAACAGAAATATTGAACTCGATGGGATCTGACCAATATTTATTTAGGGTTTGCTCCGCCATTGATAAAGCGAGCTAGGCCCCGGAGTACGGCTCTCTGCCATCGGATTCGGATCTCTCTTCCGCAGCTGAATTCGGAGCTCCGGCAACGCTGAGCTTCCTGAGGGTTTCGAAATTGGAGGGTGTGAAAGAAAGAGGGATTTGTTTCTTTTTTTTTTTTTGGCTCCCTTTGTTTCCGTTTTGATGTTTCGAATTTGGGAAGGGAGTGTTGTCGGTTCAGTTTTAAAAACGGGAAGCGGGCGCAATGGAACGGCAAAGCGGTTCGGGTATGAGGATCATATCCAACCTCACCCGGCCGGCTTCGAAATTTAAAATTACTCTGTGAGTGTTATGAGTAAGGGAGGTCTTTAGCCTTCCCATCAGGCCACCACTTTATCCCTCCATTACTCCTCATTTAGTTAGTATAATGGGAACCTTTGGAATTACATGCCCTTTGGTATTCCATATGAATGAATAAATAGATGACCATGGCCTTGAGCCATGGTTACTCTTTCTTTGGAGTTCCAACACGTTATCAGCACGTTAAAGCTCTAGGAAAAAAATAATTTAAGCCACAAAATTTTCATACTCCCCACAAAATTTCCCTCTTTCGAATGAATCTTGTAGTTGCGCCAAAGCTTTTGCAACGACCATCGACTAATTTCTTTCACGGGTTGAGTGCGCGGGGATTTTTATCTACAGATTTTATTTGTTCTTCCCTAGATCTTTGATCAGAGGTAAAATTTTATTCCTGTAAATTTTAAAAACAAAAATAAATAACAAAAATAACAAAATAACCTCAACCCCCCCCCCCCCCCCCCCCCCCCCCCCCCCCCCCCCCCCCGCAAACGTAGCGGGGGCTCCTCACGTCCCCCCCCCCCCCCCCCCCCCCAGTCAGGAAGGGGGGGCTCCCCCACGCCGTCGCCTCGGGCGGGCCTCCGATCCCCCCCCCCCCAGTTGGGGCGGCTCGTTTTCCGGCGCCGGGGGTCATACGCCGCCGCCCCCCTGTCGGGGGGCTGATTTCCTACGTCGCCCATTCCCATTTTTCGGACAGAGGGGGCTCCTCCCTCTGATCTGCCCTCCTATCAGGGGCGGAAGGGACGTCCATAAGCTCCGCCCCAGGGATGATGCCGGTGAAAATTGAGAATTATTTGCTGGATCGCAAGTAGAACATGTGGGATTTGAACGCAAATTGGGGATGATGACGAAATTAAACATTGGGGATTAGGGGTGTTTTCAATTTCATTTTTTAATGGGGATGTTCACCTTCTACCATTTTTTTTATTGGCTGTTTGGGCCTGAAGCCCCCACATAAGCCCAATAGGCTTTAAAATTAATTAAAAACTAATATTTAATCAGTTCTTCATTATTAATTCCTTAAATTTAACAGAAAAATCCAGAAAAATCCTGGAAAATTCTGTAAAAATTATGAAAAACCAAATTATTATTAATTTTGACAACTTTTCGCTTGATTTACTTAATACTTTTAATCATTTCATATTATGTTAAATTCAACAAAATGCATATTAATTGGATAAATTTTTCCCTTCACGATTTAATAATTACAAAGACCCTGAGACCGCTTTATCGTTAGTTACCTAACCTAACGGGTAATGACGTTTCCCCGTGGTCCAAGTAATTATTAAACATAATTTTAATATAAACTGTTTGCTGTGTTGAATTTACATCTTCTGCATGTAGCATATATAAAACTGCGTGGATGTTGTAAATAATTCAGTCTTGTGGTTTGAGATTGGTCATTTTGAGATACACCTTTTTATATTCCTCACTTTCTTTTTCTGGTTTGAGAGGAATTGTAAGGAGATTATAAAGTAAAATGCCAAAAGACCGGGGCTCAGCCAAATTTAAGACGGAGATGAAATCTGCATTTGCTGCTACCCAAAATGAGTTTCCAAGTTGTATTTTTCATTTCTTTTGTATTTCATTTTTATGGAATGTATTCGGATATTTTTGGACATTTTGTTTCTAAGGGTATTTGGCCGATCCCCACATGACTGTTTATTTACTCTGCGTGAATTTATTTTTCATAAATATTAATTCATGCGTATTTATTTGCATAGATAAATGGCAAAATTGGCTAGCGTCGATTTCAAGGTCCTTGACGCAACAGGAAAGAACTACCTGAGCTCGTGAGTGGACATGAAGTTCTACTTGCATTCAATGGCACTCCTTCACTCAATTCTGGCCCCGCAGCGGCCGAGACAACTGCTAGTAAGGCACATGCAGCGGCCTAGCCAGCTGGCAGTTTTACTACCATTGTCTCTGACATGGATAAGGCCAAAACCATTATCTATATCAGGAGACACATAGATCGGACCTTAAAGGCCGAATACTTAACGGTAGAAGACCCTCTTGAGTTGTGGATAGCGCTGGAGGCACATTATAGGCATCAAATTGATGTCATACTACCACGTGCCAGTTATGAGTGGGAAAATCTCTGTCTTCAGGACTATAAGTCCGTAGCTGAGTACAACTCAGCACTTCATAATATTACCTCAAGCCTGAAGTTGTATGGTGAAGAAGTCTCGGAGCATCGCATGTTAGAAAAGTCATTTACCTCTGTTGCGGGGTAGAACTCACGTACAATGAATTTGTGTAACGGAGACGTATTTTTAAGATCGTGCGTACCAGTATTTTACTTCTGTCGTCCGGATAATATTTTTAGTCCGTATGTTCTCTACTACGTGTCGACGCGAGCGCGTCTCAGATTTCGTTTTTACCGTGTCATCATTAATTGACTATCAAGTTTAACAAATCACTTTAACTTAAATGTCTTACTAATCACAACTTGTTAATCACTTTAATCAAGTTACTAATTACTTTATTTTAATAATTACGTTTAAAATTTACTTAATTATCTTAGTAATTACACTTTAGCTTAATCACTTACTAATTCCAATTTGCTAATCACGTTTAACTCTTATAAATTACCCTAATTAAACATCACTTGTCGGCAGCCCCTCAAAATTGATAAACGTGTGTTTAATATTTTAAAAACTTAGTCTAAGCAAACCTAACCTGCTTGACTAAATACTTAATAATTGCCTAATATTTCAATCAGCTCACGTTGTTTGAAAACAGATACATTCCCTCGGGTTAGTCAAAGGATTTCATTGAAGTATGTCAAAATCAAAAACCTAATTGCTTTGACAAATGCAAAAGAGTGTTCCCTCTGCTAATCTTTTTAAGGCGACGCCCTGCAAGAAAATTATTCTGCAAAAACCCATCAATCTGTTTCCCCAGAACTCCCTGATCAAACAAATCAACCAGGAAACAAAACAGACCCAAAACATCATCAGACCCACATCCCTCAAGCAAAACAAAATCAAATCTGAAATTAAAACTTCAGATTCTTACAAAGATTAAACCCTCTACAAACAACCCATTTCAGATCCAAAACCACCCAACCTAAGATCTGAAAACAAACAGTTTCAGATTCAAAAATAAAACCCAAATCAGCTACAACAAACCCACAAAAACTGATATTTCCAATAGGAACTCAGATCTGAAAATAGTTTCAGATCTTTCTCCTTCCTCCTCTCCATCGCTTGAAGGCCAAACCCGCATCCTTGATTGCGCGCGCCACCAGCACCACCCTACGCCGTGAACCGTCGTCGGAGCACCACCCACACGCCGCCGGGGGAGATGATGCGCCGCCACCGTGAGGATCCGCTGCCCAGCCCCCTGTTGCGCCGCCGTCCGTCGGAGAAGACCCCGCCGCGTGCCTGGCCGGAGCCGCCGTCGCGCTTCCGCCTGGCCGGAGCGCCACCTCACCGGAGTCACCCCGCCGTACGCCGTGCCTTCCTCGCCTTCTGCGTGTGCGTGAGTTCTCCTTCCCCATTGTGTGAGTTCTTGCTGCCAAGTTTTGAAACAAATAAAAAAACGAAATGAAAGAACAGGAGAAACGAAATGACG
The DNA here is from genome assembly GCA_030789695.1 of Scilla litardierei. Classification (NCBI taxonomy): domain Eukaryota; kingdom Viridiplantae; phylum Streptophyta; class Magnoliopsida; order Asparagales; family Asparagaceae; genus Scilla; species Scilla litardierei. The sequence goes on from CM061142.1 coordinate 547,765,488, forward strand.
GAAGGGGAGAAAGTGACAGCCTGTGGGTTAATAAAGGGGAAGTTTAAAATAAAATAAAGAGAGGAAATGTGTGCCTTGGTTTTAGATGTTAAAAGCATTGACAGAGAAGAGGTACTAATAGAAGTTATTAAAGATATGAGTGTAATAAGGTGATGTAGGGTAGTGCCTTGTTTATTAAAGGATGAATAAAAATAGGTTAAGAGGAGCAAGTGACAGCTTTACTCTTATGATATCAATAAAGAATGAAGGGTATGGTATTATATTTGTGTAAGGGGGAGGGTGACTGCCATGTGAATGTCAAAGGACGAGGACAGTATTTGTTAGGGTTATATTAAAAGAATTGAATGAATAAAGAAAGCATGGGCAGCCTTGTTAATATAAGAGGGAGTAGGTGAAGTTTTATATAATCGTATCCTTATGTTGACATGGTAATTAGTATAATAATGTTAATTAGAAGTTTAATTAGTAGGTTAGTTGTGTTAGTATAATCCAAGTGTTAAACTGTTATGTATGTTTTAAATCAGCATTTTATTAATTGTTAAATGATGTTAGGTTAATTAAATAGGTTATTAGTGAATGATCTAATATCTGTTAGTTAGCTTTAATTCAGCATGTTATTACTTGTTTAATGATGATAGGATCATAATATTAGTATAAAAATAAAGTGTATCAGGTTAATTTAACATGATATAGACATCATCCTAACCAGAGAACCCAATAAAATTAGACGAACCCAAATTAGGAATTATTTTAATAGTGTGTTTATCTCACGAAAAATCTAATTCGGTGAATTGTTTAAATCAAAACAGAGAACCGGTCGTTCTATAGCGTAACGCTCATTGAGGCGAACCCACGACAACCGATATCACCAGAAACAGGCAAGTGATACTTGCCAGTAAATGTTTTAGGCCACGTTTTTAGGCCAATTTGTTTGTTAGCGTAAAAGAGACTAGACAGTGAAATGATAGCTGCCTAGACGACCCTTTTGATCTAGTTTGACAACGAAACTAGATCCGACACCATTCTTGATCTAGCTTGACAACGAAGCTAGATCTGACACTTTTACTTGCTTTCATTCATGCTGTCATGCCATGTTTAATTTCAATTAACGGTACACAATTTATCTGCTCATTGCCATGTCTTTGCATGCATCTAATGTTTCATCGTGATTGAGTAGCACACGCTACAAATGTTATTGCTATTGAGGCTAGGCACCTGCTCTGTGGGCACAACCCTATGCCATATTGAAAAACACTTCCTGGCTCGTGATCCAGAAGCGAGCACAATGTTGTTGGGAAACCAACGCTCGATACACGTGGAGGGGTAAGGTTAAGCGACCACTCAGCGTAGAAGTGTGCCCGTACAGCCACTTCAGCTGTAAGACGTAAACTCTGTGCACAATGTGAAAAGTTAATGATTCGTGAAAACCCTGAAATAGTGTTTTCGTAGTTTCTGCTACGACGTGCATGCATCATGTCATTTAAACTGTTGCACTCTTTAAATGTCATTTCATATTGTTTAGAACTGCTAGTCATTTTTCTATATTTGTATCCTTGCACAAAAGTTCTCCGCTTCCCTTGGGAGACTTTTGCTGACATGTGCCCTTTTCTCTTTGGGTGTCACATGTCAGACTTTGAGACAGAGCAGGTAGCAGAGGATGAGCAGTTCGTTGACGTGAGTTTGAGGTCCCTGCTGAGACCGAGTTCGAGGACACTGGTGACCAGTCCTAGACTCGTTTGGAGTCTCACCTTAGTTGTTACTTTTCTTTAGTCGCTGTTAGGTTTCGGTGCGTAGCATCTATCTCTCTTTGTTTGGTTTGGCCATGCTTTAGGCCTATTGTTCAGACTTGTACTTTTATGACTCTCTGTGATGTTTGGGATATTTTGTTGGATGTCTGGTGGATGTTTCTTTTTATCTGCTTTATTATTGTTGTTGTTTCGTCGCGATGCAAGGACCTGCTACTTTTTGAAATTTTTACAGATGCTTATCAGACTGCAGCTTCACAGCTTCACGTCTGAGCAGACCTCCTCACGTCTCGCCTTCCATATTAGGGAAGCGGGGCGTGACAATTTGTATTACGGGGAACCAAGGGCATGGTGGTTATGCTAATGACGGGATTAGGGTAGGTTATTTAACATGTGATTAGTGTGGTGATGAGGCTAAACTTGTTGTGGAAGCTGACCACGATATTGAATCCGGTAGGATGTGACGGAGGGGCCGAACCGCCTAGGTTAAGGGCGAGCACGACCGGGGGATGACGAGCTAACCTGCGCAAGGAGCAACTCGTCAGAAAGGCCGGGTTGGGGTCCAACCATTAGCCTCTCCGATGCCAAAGTCAGTAATAGGACTTAAAGCAGGGGCTAGGCACGCAGGTCGGACTGAGGGCGAGCCGACCGTACGTGACGAGCTATGAGTGGAAGAACAAAGATATGGACGGCCTTTGCTCTTGTGTGTGAGTAATAAGATTGGGAGTAAATTAGCCAAAACCCCCCTTTCTCACGTTGGGGGCGACGAGGTATTTATACATGGTGGAGGCGATTAGGTGGGGCTGACCTGGCATGCTGACTTGGCGTGCTGAGCTGGCCCTGCTGTCAGCGGAAGCTTCGGACGAGAATGTCAGGATCAAGGGTGTCAGCCACGCTTTTGTCAGACGGCGCAACGGCCAGGGGCGCTTTTGTCAGGGTGTCAGGGCCGAAAGCATCAAGTGTCAGGGTGTCAGGGCCCAAAGCATCAAGTGTCAAGGGGCGCAGCGGCCAGGGGTGCTTTGTCAGATGGTCGGGCGGCGATAGTGTCAGTAGCGTCCTTGTACTAGGCCGTCACCGTAGCTCGGCCCCCATAGCTCGCCACTAGAGCTCGTGACTGGTGGTCGTTACTGGAGGTCGTCACTGGAGCTCGTCACCGGAGCTCGGCACTTGAGCTCGTCACCGTAGCTCGTCACCGTAGCTCGGCACTTGAGCTCGTCACCGTAGCTCGTCACTTGAGCTCGTCACCGTAACTCGGCCCCCATAGTTCGTCACTAGAGCTCGTGACTGGTGGTCGTTACTGGAGGTCGTCACTGGAGGTCGTCACTGGAGGTCGTCACTGGAGCTCGTGACTGGAGGTCGTCACTGGAGCTCGTCACTGGAGCTCGTCACCGTAGCTCAGCACTTGAGCTCGTCACCATAGCTCGTCACCGTAGCTCGGCACTTGAGCTCGTCACCTTAGCTCGGCCCCCATAGCTCGTCACTAGAGCTTGTGACTGTAGCTCGTCACTTGAGCCCGTCACCGTAGCTCGTCACTTGAGCCCGTCACTGTAGCACGTCACTTGAGCTCGTCACCTTAGCTCGTCACTTGAGCTCGTCACCTCCGGTGAGGAGCTCTAGTGACCGTCACTGTCTATCAGCGGCCGATTTGGAGTGTGCCCTTCCCCTAGTCGCGTCGGACTCTAGGATCGACAGGCGCCCTGCGGCCCTCTGACGTTCGAGCGTGGAGCGCCCTGTCGCTGGGTCAGCCGTCCTTCTGAAGGGAGGGACGAGCCGGTGGGGTATTTCGGCGGTCTGGGATGGAATGTCGGAATATCACGATCTTTAGGTCGTAACAATTGCCCTCGTCATTCGGGCTCGAGTTGGAAGCCCGGCTCGGTTCGGATGACGTATCATCTTCCCTCCTGGAAATAGCACGTTGGGTCTTCCTGCTCGGAGTTTTTACTTGAGGGGGGTTAGCGAGCATGTAGCTCGGCCCGTGCCCTTCTCCGGTTTGGGTGGCAAGGACGGATCCTGCCCCGGAGTCTTCGTGGGGATATGGAGCCGTAGCTCGGCCCGTCCCCCTTTTCTCCAGTTTGGGTGGCGAAGCGTTTTAGGCTTGCCCCGGAGTCTTTACTTGAGGGGGGAGCGAGCGCGTAGCTCGGCCCGTGCCCTTCTCCGGTTCGGGTGGCGAGGACGGATCTTGCCCCGGAGTCTTCTTGGGGGGAGGGAGACGTAGCTCGGCCCGTCCCTTTTTTCTCCAGTTTGGGTGGCGAAGCGTTTTAGGCTTGCCCCAGAGTCATTACTTGAGGGGGGAGCGCGTAGCTCGGCCCGTGCCCTTCTCCGGTTTGGGTGGCGAGGACGGATCCTGCCCCGGAGTCTTCGTGGGGGGAGGGAGACGTAGCTCGGCCCGTCCCCTTTTTCTCCAGTTTGGGTGGCGAAACGTTTTAGGCTTGCCCCAGAGTCTTTACTTGAGGGGGGAGCTAGCGCGTAGCTCGGCCCAGTCCCTTCTCCGATTTGGGTGGCGAGGACGGATCCTGTCCTGGAGTCTTCGTGGGGGGAGGGAGCCGTAGCTCGGCCCATCCACTTTTTCTCCAGTTTGGGTGGCGAAGCGTTTTAGGCTTGCCCCAGAGTCTTTACTTGAGGGGGGAGCGAGCGCGTAGCTCGGCCCGTGCCCTTCTCCGGTTTGGGTGGCGAGGACGGATCCTGCCCCGGAGTTTTCGTGGGGGGAGGGAGCCGTAGCTTGGCCCTGAAGGGATATCTGGGACCCTTAGGGCACAAAAACTCTATGCCCGTCCTAAGTCGGACGGAACATAGACATAAAAGTAGCGGAAAAACAAACATGTTAATCTAATTAACATTTAACCCTAAGGTCCAAGACCCTAAACCAAGATCTATGCCGACTTAGGATGTGTCTGACCATCCCAAGAAGGATCTAGCCTACTGTGATTAAATTAAACTAATGCTAATAAATACATACCCGGAATCTCAACCCTGCAGGCAAGATGTTCCGCACCGTCTTCCGAGATGCTCCCGTCCCATGACGAGCAGCTCCTTGAAACGCTCCCCGAACCGCTCCTGGAACCGCTCCGTGTAGGATCCTGCCAAAACAGAGTTAGGATCGATACTATGAAGTTGAGACTTACGCTTGCGTACTCGGCACGGTAGTCTACGAACTTCGCCTTCGGATTCGCCACGACGGATCGAGTCTACTCACGAATGGAGTAAGGCTACTAAATCCACAATCTAAATCTCTACTTTAGATTAAGAACTTGGATAGAGGAAGAGAAAGGATTTCTGCAGAGCTTCGCTAGAATGAAGATGCATGCATGAATTTCATGCAAAAGGTGTAAGAAATGGCTTACCCTTGGGTCTTATTTATAGCCCCCAAGGTAGTTATTTTAGGGTAAGTTGTTCCTTTGGAACAACTTAATTAAGGCGTACCATGATACATGGCACATTATAAGCTTAAGTTGTACCATATGCATGGTACAACATAAGCTTAAGATATTCCCCCTTTATTAGCCATATGTCGCATGCACTTATGCATATATAATGCGACTTTCCCACTCATCCAGAGATCCTCTCCGCAAGGGAACAGATTCCCTTTGTACACGACTTCGTGTACGCGACGTTCGAGGAACGTATTCCCTCGTACATCCCCCACAAGGGTGTACAAACGTCTTCCATATCCAACATCTCCCACTCACACTTGAGGGGATTGTAAGAGAACGTCTTTCCCTTAGTTCTTTCATCTATCATACCGAGAAATAGACTGTGCGACCGTCATGCGCGTAGAGTCTGTTGTTGTGCACTTGTTAGAGATACACAACGACCTCGAAGGTGCAAAGTTGAGTAGTTCAACGCATGCTTTACCCTAGATTATTTCTTCACATTTCTTATACTTTATATTCAACAATTGAATCCCATCTGGATTACAATTGGCTGGCCAGCTTTGAATCATTAAAGTCCAAATGCGAATATGAAATCAATCTTCCTCTTCTTGCGAACCTTCTGATCTTGACTAGACTCGCTTTTCTAACGTGCCCCGCCGAGCCGAATTATCATAGCCCATAAGTAACACGCTAAGATAGCGATCATTTCGTCAAATCTAAAGGAACCAATTGGAGTCCTTGAGGGTAAGAGTTAAGACCCATATGGCCTTTGAGTCTCACATAATAGCAAACACTATTGCTACTAACTCAGTGGTCGAAATGCATACGTGGTATGAACACGTATTACAACATCACTCCTTTCCCAGGGAGAGTATGTCTTAATGATGTTGTACGGATGAAAAGATCAGACACCACAGTGCCTATCTTTTTGAGTCCCCTTACTACTCGTGAAATATTCACGGACTCTCATCCTGCATAAGACAGATAGGATTAAAAAATCCTACGAGATCTCTTTCAAATATCCTTGTGATACAGATCTCAGATCTTTTGTAAGCATCCATATGATGCAGATCTTTCATTCGACTATCTTGTTTAAGTCATGACTCTAAATCATTCGTCTAATGATTTTGACTTTAAACTAGTCTCATCTCTATCTTATCCATCTGATAAGATAAGGCGGTTGCTCATGTGAGAGAGCCAACCTTTATCTGTCCGACATACACACAATTCAGCTGAGATTTCAAAAATGTACACAAACATTTCTTTAAGAAATTCATATGCAATGTTTGAAAAAGAACTTATTCTTTTATTAAATTTGATCTTTCTTAGACATGGGAATATATATTGGTACAACTCAGCTCATACGCAATCTTTGGGATGATAAGTGTTTATAAAACACATTTCTGGGGATCGCTTTCGTAAGCTGATCCTCTATCATCTCATGCGTAGATATGTACCTTATGTCTACCTTCTTGGTTTTATCATAGTCTTTTTCAAATCTGCAGTTCCTTTAAGACACTGCATTATCCTCTTAACCGCTTTCCAGTGTTCTTGCCCTGGGTTGGATTGGTAACAGCTTACCATTTCCAACGGCAAAACAGATGTCCGGTCTCGTACACACCATAGCGTACATAAGACTATCAACTACACTGGAATATGGAACTTTTTCCATAATTTCCTTTTCCTTTTGGTTCTTTGGACACGATTCCAGATATAAATTATCGCATATGCTTATATGAATATCAATGGACTTGCAGTCCTGCATATTAAATCGTTCTAGAACCTTCTTCCTGTGAAAGAGAAAGAAGTTTCTTCGAACGATTCCTTGAAATCTTAACTCCAAGGATATATGCGGCTTTTCCTATGCCTTTCATCAAAATACTGATGAAAGCCAAGCCTTGATACTCATCACAAAGCCCTTGTCATTTCTGGCTATTAAAATGTCATCTACATATAGAGACATGATAATATACTTGCTTTTAATCCTCTTGATATATACTCAGTTATCTTCATCAAGCATGGAAAATCCATTTGATAAGACAACTTCTTGAAATTGTATATACCATTGCCTCGAGGATTATTTAAGACTATATATGGACTTACGAAGTTTACAAACCTTATGTTTGTTTCCTTCTTTTACAAACCCTGTTGGTTGTTCCATATAGATCTCCTCGTCCAATTCTCCAGTGAGAAAGGCAGTCTTTACATCCATCTGATGTAATTCGAGGTATAAGCAAGCTACCATTGCCAGAATCATGCGAATCAAGGTAAAACGCACAACAGGTGAGAAGGTCTCTTCGTAGTTTATCCCTTCCTGTTGCGTAAAACCTTTCGCGACAAGGCGAGCTTTATATCTGTCAATAGAGCCATCAGCCTTATGCTTGACCTTGAGAACCCATTTGTTCCCAATTGCTCTATGTCCTCTGGGTAAGTTAACTAAGTCCCAGACTTGGTTAACTTTCATGGATTTCAATTCCTCCTTCATCGCTTCCATCCATTTGTCTTTCGTAGGGCATGATGCGGCCTGTTTGAAAGTAACAGGCTCGTCATCATCTTGTAGTAAAGTCATAAAGGTTTACGGAAATTCATCCTCAAATCTTAGAGGAGCCAACCTTGTACGACTACTACGTTGTATTTGAGATTTCTTCAAGTCCTTGTTGACTTGAAGTTAGATCAATTCTAATATCACTCCCACTTGGAATGTCGTTAGAATTGCTCCCACTTGGATCATTATTCCCGTATGGAATAGGATAATCGTCATTCGTATAATCCATTGGTGAAGGTTGAAACGTATTTTCGTTTTCACCAAGAATTCTCCCACTCGAATGAGGTAATCCTTCTTGATCATAAATCTCAAATAAAGATAAGTCCTGACTTATCTCGCCCTGTCTTGGAAACTTGTTTTCCAAGAAAGTGACATCCCTCGACTCAAACTCAATTAGCCCACCATTGTCTTCCTGACTAACAAACATATAACCTTTGGAGTTTTCTGCGTATCGTATAAATATACGTTTCCTTCCCCTTGGCCCAAGTTTGCCATACTTATGGGAGGAAATATGTGCGTAGAATGCACAACCCCAAGGTTTCAAAATGTCTAAGTCAGGAGACCTTTGGTTCCACAACTCATAAGGAGTGGAGCTAACTGATTTCGAGGGTACGCGGTTCAAAATGAAAGCGGCCGTCAATAATGCATCACCCCAAAAAGTGATTGGCAAGTTAGCTTGCGCCATCAATGAACGGACCATTTTTCATTAAAGTCCTATACCTCCTATCGGCAACACCAATTTGTTGAGGAGTATAAGACATAGATACCTGATGTACTATGCCTTTTTCATCACAAAAGTTCCTTTAAACTTGTTGATTGATATTCACCGCCCCTATCGGTTCGCACGACCTTAATCTTGCGATCTAATTGATTCTCCACTAAACTCATATAGTTTTTAAAGCAGGTTTAGTGCTTTCACTTTTGTGGGATATCAAATAGATATGACCGAATCGGGTGAAATCATCAATAAAAGTGATGAAAAATAGGACTTCCCGCGTCTTGTCTTGACATTCATCGGACCACATATGTCCGAATGGATAAGCTGTAATGGAACCTCGGCCCTTGTGCCGGTTCCAAACGGCTTGCGACAAGATTTCCTCACAAGGCAATGTTCGCAGGTCGACATTTCAACCTTTGAAACATTGGATAGAAGGCCACGTTTGGCAAGTCTATCTATACGCATTGGTCCAATATGACCAAGCCTTGCGTGCCAACAAATTATATTAGACTCATTAGTCAAAGAATTTGTCACAAGGAAATTTTCATTACATGAGGAAATACATTGTACTTATTACAATAAATCCTTTGAAATACAAACCCAGTACCAATAAAGGAATTATTACAAAGTAGGTCCATATTACAATCATGAAGGAACCAATTATAACCAAGACCCATTAAATTGACCACAGTATTAATATTCCTTTGAATATATGGAATGAAGAGAACATCATAAAGTAGGAGAGTGTGGCAGTTGTCCAAGTCTAGCTTGCAATTCCCAACGCCTTTCTCTACAACACGTGTGTTGTTTCCTACATTGATCCACTTCATTCCTTGGGGTATCCGGTGATACTCCACGAAGGACCGTCTGTCCTTTGCTATGTGGTCGGTGGCACCTCGTCACTTCCACTCGTACACGAACGAGCATAGTGACCGAGTTTGTTGCACTTGAAGCACTTGATCCTTTTCAAGTCTTTCTTCTTGTGCCATTTCTTGTGTCCACCCTTATGTTTAGGTTCCTTGGTAGACTCAGGTTGCTTATTACGTTCATTAGAAGACTTCAAACGATCTTTACGTTTCTTTCCCCCGTGTGAGGAACTAGCAACCATGTGCACTTCTGCACTTGGCTTGGCAGCCGCAAGCCGCTCTTCCTCTAATTCGAGGTGCTTGGAAACATTGCTGAAGGTCTTGATGCTCTCATTGTGAGTGAGATGCATCTTCATTTGATCCCACCCATTTGGTAGGGAACGTATGACTGCTTGGATTTGTTGCTCATCAGTGAGCACATGACCTGCGTCCTTTAACTCCGAGATAAGTTTCGCCATATGTCGCAGATGTTTCCCCATGGAATGATCTGGACGTTTCTTATATGTATCGAACCTTATAGTTAAGGCGCGAAGTTTGGACACCGATGTGCCACCGAACTTCTCCTCTAGCTTGGACCATATGTCCATGGCTAGGTTATGTTCTCGGAAGATGCGCATTATGTCATCAGCCATACTGCTTAATAACGTAATGCGCGCTATCTTATTCTTCCGAGACCAAGCATCAAAAGCTTCCTTGTCTCGTCTGTGTTGGGCCGTAGTGCCCAACTCGGGTTCAATCATTACGTTCTTTAGAGTTTCGAGCACTTCTTGCTCCTCTAAAACGTATTGTATCTTAATGGACCAAAGTTTGTAATTATCGCCATTGAGTTTTTTACCTTTGTTTAACTCAGCGACGATATTCTTTGAAGCGGAAGACATTTTACTTTTAAAATGCTGCAAAAGACACAAAACCGAAGGTTCGATCAAAACATTGCATAAAAATTCTTAAAATATAACTCCCACTTGAAATGATAATAGAGTATCCCATTTGGATAGTTCTAAAAATTCAAATCCCACTTGGAATTATATTATATTTGATAAGTTACTTTCGAAAAATATTGAAGATGTTGTTCTAGAATCGAAAAGGTCTCTATGATTCCAATCACCATCTAGAACAACCTTCAATATTCCCCCATCACTTATCAAACAATAGTACTCTTATAGTACTAGCAGCGGAAAACGAGTTTGAAAACGTATTTTTCAGATATAATTCCCACTTGAAATGATAATAGAATATCCCATATGGATAGTTCTAAAATCAACTCCCACTTGGAATGATATTCATAATTTGATAAGTTACTTTCGAAAAATATTGAAGATGTTACTCTAGAGTCGGAAAGGTCACTATGTTTCCAATCACCATCTAGAGTAACTTTCAATATTTCTCCCTCACTTTATCAAATGTTTGTACTCTTATAGTACTTTGCAGCGGAAAAGCGTTTTTGAAAAACGTATTTTTCAAAAATTTAAAATACATTGGCTAATCTCCGTAGAGTAGAGCACAATGTTATAAGTACATTGGCTAATCTCCGTAGAGTAGAGCACAATGACATGGCTAATCTCGCATGAAGTAGAGCACTAAGGCTAATCTTCAAGGAGTAGAGCACAATTTCTTAAGTACATTGGCTAATCTCCGTAGAGTAGAGCACAATGACTTGGCTAATCTCGCATGAAGTAGAGCACTATGGCTAGTCTTCAAGGAGTAGAGCCCAAAGAAAAACTTCATTAAAACGTTAGTCCCGTATGAACTAGTCGGCACTGTGGTTAGCCCCGTATGGACTAATCGACACATTCGAGTTTGACCAAGGCCTTTTGTTACCCAGTATGGGTCATTTGACAAATTTGCAATCGACCCAGACCTTCTGTCGGATTGGTCGACCAAAAACACCAAATTGGTCGACCAATTTTTGGTCTTGCAACTTCTTCCCGGCCAGGGCCTCTGCCCTGGCCGAGGCTTGGCCAAGGGCTGGCCAGGGCCTCTGCCCTGGCCGGCTAGGGGCCTTGGCCCCCTCGGCCAGGGCCTCTGCCCTGGCCGAGGCCGGCCAAGGCCGGCCAGGCCCTGGCCAAGGCCGGCCAGGCCCTGGCCAAGGCCAGGGCATTGGCCCTGGCCTCTGCCAGGGCAGGCCAGCCGGTCCTGGCCCCTGCCAGGGCCGGCCAGGCCCTGGCCGAGGCCAGGGCGCCGGCCCTGGCCCCTGCCAGGGCCGACCAGGGGCGTAATGATAGGAGACCCTAACGGAGAGTTCCTGGCAGGGGCCAGGGCCGGCCTGGCCTATCCGTAATGATAGGAGACCCTAACGTGAACGGCCATACTACGTGAACGGTCGGTTCTTCCCGTCACGGAGAGTTCCTACCATATCCGTAATGATAGGAGACCCTAACGTGAAAAGAACAACCGCTGCGTTCTCTCCGTCACGAAGCGTTCCTACTATATCCGTAATAGTAGGAGACCCATTCGTGAAAAAGACAACGACTCGTTCATAGTTTCGACGGGGCGGTGGTTTGACCGGGGCGAACCCATATGGCTCTGATACCAATGTAGGATCCTGCCAAAACAGAGTTAGGATCGATACTATGAAGTTGAGACTTACGCTTGCGTACTCGGCACGGTAGTCTACGAACTTCGCCTTCGGATTCGCCACGACGGATCGAGTCTACTCACGAACGGAGTAAGGCTACTAAATCCACAATCTAAATCTCTACTTTAGATTAAGAACTTGGATAGAGGAAGAGAAAGGATTTCTGCAGAGCTTCGCTAGAATGAAGATGCATGCATGAATTTCATGCAAAAGGTGTAAGAAATGGCTTACCCTTGGGTCTTATTTATAGCCCCCAAGGTAGTTATTTTAGGGTAAGTTGTTCCTTTGGAACAACTTAATTAAGGTGTACCATGATACATGGCACATTATAAGCTTAAGTTGTACCATATGCATGGTACAACATAAGCTTAAGATATTCCCCCTTTATTAGCCATATGTCGCATGCACTTATGCATATATAATGCGACTTTCCAACTCATCCAGAGATCCTCTCCGCAAGGGAACAGATTCCCTTTGTACACGACTTCGTGTACGCGACGTTCGAGGTCCGTATTCCCTCGTACATCCCCCACAAGGGTGTACAAATGTCTTCCATATCCAACACTCCGCATCCCGAGGCGATCAATCCCGTGTCGCCGAGCTAACCACGCGCTGAAGAAAGTTTCACGTGGGTGAAACCTTCGCCTAGATTTCGGATCTGAATCCGAACTCCTTTGCGGCTTTGCTAGAGCCCTCAGGAGCAAGGCAGAAATTTATAGGGAGATGAGAAATATTAATTTAGCTTAGATCCAAGCGTGCTCCAACATTTACGAGAGCCGCTCAGATCTAGAGCTTGGGACGAGTTATGAGGAAGGGGGAGGGCCTCTATTTATAGAGGCGGCTGACTCTCCCCTTTTCTCCACAACCGAGGTGGGACTATTAATTTGGGATTAATTAAATCAAGTTAGTTTGCCTTTCACAAAGGGCAAACTTCCTCGAATTTTAACTCCCTCACCGTTGAGCTTCAATGTTGGTACAACCTACCAAATCGAAGAGGGTTCAACGGTGAACGCGTAGGAAAAAACGGCTCATCAATCCGAGTCCGTTTGACCCTTCAAACAATTGTCCAAAGTTAGCCAAAAGTCATGCTTCTCTTAGAAACGTAGCCGTCAAGAAAATCCCAGGTTTCAAAAAAAAAACCTAACCAGAAAATTCGGGCTTGGTGGGCCTCCATTTTCGCTGGTTTCAGCCCAACAGTTTGGGCTGACTTGTTTTGGCTATAACTTGTGCATTTGGACTCCGTTTTTGACGCGGTTTGAACCTGCGTTTAGAGCGGGACGATCCCGTCATCTAGGTAACCTTTTCAACGCGTTTATTTAATTAAATATAGTCTTAAACAATTTAAGACACATTTAATCTCTTTTGCATCATATGCAAATTAGTCCCTATCTAAGCTTAAATTATCATTTGCATCAAATACAAATGATCCGAGGGCATATTCCTCTACATCTCCCACTTGCACTCAGGATCATTTATCCCGAATGCAGGAGATGATTGCAAACATCTTTTGCAATATTTTATCCCTTGCATCAAATGCAAATTATTCTCCCTAACTAATTTCTACCTATTACTAGACGAAGATCACACTCTGTGTGAGACCCTACAGCCTGACCCTTACAACAGGTTGGGCTCGAAGCCCTATACGGCAGTGACCACGAGCAGTGGTTGCCGTCCCTGCTTCAGGAATCATCATTATGTGGTTGACTCATTGACATGAGTATTGTCGGGACCACCCTGACTGTTTCCGTGATGAATTCCGCAGTTATAGTCTCTTCGTCTAAACTATGTCGTATAGATCAAGTCTAGGGTACGGTCAAACTGTCAACCCCAATAACTTGACTCCAGTTAGTTTCTCTCGATCTTTTAGTCAAAAATGTTGGACTTCTTCCAACATACTCTGGCCAGAGTTTTTACTAAAGACCGAACTAACCCTACGACACTAACTCCCATTGACCGGGAGAGACGAATCCTCTCTTGGTCATTACTCTCCTCATACGCTTCAAGTCTCACCCAATCAAAGACCTTTCGACAGGCCTTGCCTCGAAGCTAGGTCATTTGATCTAAGTGGCACCGTTCACGCACAGGTTCGTCAAACTGACCTCAAGTCAAAAGACCAACTAGCCTATCATCACTCAGAGTCATCATTGACAGATTGGTCAATATAACCATATGATAACTCTTGTGGATCGTTCAGTGAACTCATTCTCTAATGAGCACCTGTGTCTCGTCTATGACTTTGCCAAGTCAAGCGATCATGAGATCATCACCACCGCTAAACGGTGAAGACTAAGACACAATGGTCTATCCGATGTTTCGATATCCTTGTCTCGAAACATCTACGATCACGAACCCTTTTAGACTTATGCTACAGACGGTCAAACATTTCTCCATGATCGAGATACTCATCTCGATACCTGTTTGACCTTGCATAAAGTCTCAGGACTTTACCTAAGTTAATATCTAATGTTAACTACATTATAACATAACTTAGATAAATTATTACCAAACAGCTTACTGTTATTTTGAACAAGATGTTTCTGTTATTCACACACAGAGATAGATTGCCTCGAAGGCATCTTCTCTCAACATCTCCCACTTGCACTCAGGCCCATTTATCTCGGTATCTTATACCGTTTTTACACATAAGTTTTCACGACTTCATGTGATAGAGCCTTCGTGAGTGGATCTGCTAAAACCGTCTACACTATAGACTTAAGGGGTTTCTATGTTCATGTTAGACCAACCATTTGAATCTTATTCAAATAATTCACTTGGTCTTACGGAATCTATAATATTTTATTTACTAGGTCTTATCCAGTTCATCGTACCTTACGATAATAATTTAAATTTGTTAATGGTCATTTCAAATGGCTCATATCTATTTCTGATAAAGTATCAAACTTTTGATTACTTTGTCAAACTATATGTTCCATCTCTTTGATGCCTTGCATGTAATTTACACGCTCCCACTGATCTTGAAAACTCTCTAGCTAATTCATATAAGTTGGTCCGTCTAAATCATATTTAGAAAAATGAACTAATAAGTGAATGCTCCAATTTTCATGGTCAAACTGAGCGTTTACATCGAGTTTGGTCCGAGTAGATCTATACACATCTGTTGGTGAGACGGTTTCAACTAATCCGTTTTAAAGAAATTAGGATGAAAACCGTTCTCGACCAACATGATTGTACTTCACTATTTTCTTTATACATCTAATCTTTCAACTTAAAGCTTTACTTGCAGAAAGCAAGGAATCATTTTCCTTGGGTACGTAAACTAAATTCCAAAATTTATGTATGCACACGGACCAATTCTGATTGCATCAAGTTATAAATCGGAGATACTACTCCGAATTATCATCCCGGAAGTTGACTAAGTCATCATCAGTTATGATGTCTAACTCGACTCTTCGTCTCACGAAATTCGAGTAATTATACAACTTCCTAATGATTGATTTAATGAATATCTTATTGATAATGTCCTCATAGAACATTATCAAAACCTAGGCATTACTATCTGGGACTTAACCCAGAGGGAGGACTTAACTCAGAGTCACTTGTTATGGATCGCACCAAGTCTAACTAAGTGTGATTCATACCTTTTAACACACTGATGTGTTAACAGACTTGACCTGAGAGAAAATCACATTTTCTTTTAATTACGCAAGATTTTATGTAGCTAAGTATTTAACCATTCGATCTAATCGAATCAGTTTAAATACTTTTGTCTTTTCGTTCTTTATTTTTTCAGACTTGTGTTTCATCAAGAACACGTGTCTTAATAAAATACACGAATAACTTATTTTGGTTGATCTAGACTCGGGTACATCAGTATGTACCAGACTGAGTTCGATAACTCATTCTCCCACTGTCTTACAGATGGGTTTCGGCCAATTTTATCTAAGAGGATAAGACTCACAAGTGTCCGTAGACTTCATAATACGAGAGGTCAGACCCCTCTTTATGTCACTTGTGAAGCTTAGTCTCTCGATACGGCCTAGTCCATTTTACCATATAAGTTTGCTACTATCTTGTGTATTTATATATTAACATTTAATATATTATAGTTATTACAAATTACTAACACAAAACATTGCTTTGGAAGCAAGGTGACGACATTCGTCAAATTGTGTTAGACGTCTTTTATATAACAGTAATTATGAAATCGTGACATCAAAATATGTCACATTTTCATATCCTCCTACTTATGCCTTTATTAATGATAAATTAAACTAACTTTCTCAATTGACTTTTCTGGAGTGCCTTCTTCCTTTTCTAAATCACATTTAGACATTTAAATAGCCCAACATAAATAAATGGCTACACAAGCGTCTCATGTATCCAAACGCCTGAGAGTTGAAATCTTGAGTGTAGCTCAAGAAGTTGCTTGTCTCAAGATCCGGTTGGGATACATAGCCTTGCATCGCTCATGCACTCGTATTCGACTCAAACAATTTGATCGAATTTTTGAACTTTTGCGGATCAAAATTGTTTGTCCATACAACCTTGAGGGTAGCTCGACAAGTTGTAGGGAGAAACATACTTCGAATATCCTATATGTTCAAGCTGCCTCATATAGAGACGAGTGACATGTTGCGTGAATTTATTTGTTGGACCCAGAACTTAATGAAATCATATTTCTTAAGTCTGTTCTTTAGAAGGTCATTTTAATGTCAACGAGAATATAGTTTTGATTCTATCAATTAGAATTTAGCTTGATATTCAATTAATCAACCTATTTGACCAGTTAACTTATTCCATTAAAATAATATATTTCGATTCCTTCGGTAAACATAGTCTTGCCCTAGTTTAGCATATGTTCAACATTAAATATAGGTAGATTGGCATTCATCTATCTATATCCTCCCACTATTTTTACGATCGTTTCAAAGCTTAATAACGAACGATTTAATCGAATTAAAATATTTAAAATTTAGTGAAAGATGGATCTAATTATCCTGAACCTCACAACCTTGAGGAGACTCAACAAGTTGATTGGTTCCATGATTGGTAGACTAACTCTTAGTCAATCACATCACATGTGACTCCCTATCGTTTTTTACCCACAATCACTTATAATCTTGAGGAGACTCAACAAATCATAATGACTGGTCTAGTCAGACCCTTGATTTCGTGTCCAGATTTGACTTAGATCGATGCTCGAGGAGACCCGACGTATCGATTTGGGTCAAGTCTAGACTACATCACATGTATGTTGGAGTTTGTTCCTTAAAGATAAACATGTCATAGCTTGAGGAGACTCAACAACTATAATTGTCTTCTTTGAGTTACCAAGCTCCAAAATCAAGGATGGATACGGATTAATCTTTAATAAGATTTAAAACGCATTGACTAGATATAGTCCAGGGTGTCATACAATCATGATTCGCGACATTGCGGTCAAGCGGAACACAGCCATGGAATTGACTAAGCCAGGATCACTTCCCCTTGGACTAGCAAGGGTTGATCCAGAACTCTTAGCCAAGCACATTGACTGGATCATGGTCCATTGAATGAAGCTTGTCACTTTTATATGTGTGCCATAGACTAAACAGCTTTTATTAACAACTAATTAATCCTATCAACTAGTTGCATCCTTAAATTCAAAATTTAATTAAATATAGTCTTAAACAATTTAAGACACATTTAATGTCTTTTGCATCATATGCAAATTAGTCCCTATCTAAGCTTAAATTATCATTTGCATCAAATACAAATGATCTGAGGGCATATTCCTCTACAGGCCCGTCCCCCTTTTCTCCCGTTTGGGTGGCGAAGCGTTTTAGGCTTGCCCCGGAATCTTTACTTGAGGGGGAGCGAGCGCGTAGCTCGGCCCGTGCCCTTCTCCGGTTTGGGTGGCGAGGCCGGATCCTGCCCCTGAGTCCTCGTGGGGGGAGGGAGCCGTAGCTCGGCCCGTCCCATTTTTCTCCAGTTTGGGTGGCGAAGTGTTTTAGGCTTGCCCTGGAGTCTTTACTTGAGGGGGGGGGGAGCGAGCGCGTAGCTCGGCTCGTGCCCTTCTCCGGTTTGGGTGGCGAAGCGTTTTAGGCTTGCCCCGGAGGTCTTCAAGATCGCGGGTAGAGATTGGCCGAAGCCTCCCCCGCATTTTTCCCCTCCAGTTTGGGTGGCGAGCTACCGAGCTGCCCCGGAGGTCTTCCAGGTCACGGGTACAGATTGGCCGAAGCCTCCCCCGCATTTTTTCCCCTCCAGTTTGGGTGGCGAGCGGACGAGCTGCCCCGGAGGTCTTCCAGGTCGCGGGTACAGATTGGCCGAAGCCTCCCCCGCATTTTTCCCCTCCAGTTTGGGTGGCGAGCTGACGAGCTACCCTGGAGGTCTTCCAGGTCGCGGGTACAGATTGGCCGAAGCCTCCCCGCATTTTCCCCCTCCAGTTTAGGTGGCGAGCTGACGAGCTGCTCCGGAGGTCTTCCAGGTCATCGGTACAGATTGGCCGAAGACTCCCCCGCATTTTCCCCTCCAGTTTGGGTGGCGAGCTACCGAGTCGCCCCGGATGTCTTCCAGATCGCGGGTACAGATTGGCCGAAGCATCCCCCGTATTTTCCCCTCCAGTTTGGGTGGCGAGCTGACGAGCTGCCCCGGAGGTCTTCCAGGTCGTGGGTACAGATTGGCCGAAGCCTCCCCCGCATTTTTCCCCTCTAGTTTGGATGGCGAGCTGACGAGCTGTCCCGGAGGTCTTCAAGATCGCGGGTTCAGATTGACCGAAGCCTCCCCCGCATTTTTCCCCTCCAGTTTGGGTGGCGAGCTGACGAGCTGCCCCGGAGGTCTTCAAGATCCAGGGTACAGATTGGCCAAAGCCTCCCCCGCATTTTCCCCCTCCAGTTTGGGTGGCGAGCTGACGAGCTGCCCCGGAGGTCTTCCAGGTCGCGGGTACAGATTGGCCGAAGACTCCCCTGTATTTTTCCCCCTCCAGTTTGGGTGGCAAGCAGACGAGCTGCCCCGAAGGTCTTCCAGGTCACCGGTACAGATTGGCCGAAGCCTCCCCCGCATTTTCCCCTCCAGTTTGGGTGGCGACCTGACGAGCTGCCCCGGAGGTCTTCTAGGTCGCGGGTACAGATTGGCCGAAGCCTCCCCCGCATTTTTTCCCCTCCAGTTTGGGTGGCGAGCTGACGAGCTGCCCTGGAGGTCTTCCAGGTCGCGGGTACAGATTGGCCGAAGCCTACCCCGCATTTTTCCCCTCCAGTTTGGGTGGCGAGCTGACTACCTGCCCCGAAGGTCTTCTAGGTCGTGGGTACAGATTGGCCGAAGCCTTCCCCGCATTTTTCCCCTCCAGTTTGGGTGGCGAGCTGACGAGCTGCCCCGGAGGTCTTCCAGATCGCCGGTACAGATTGGCCGAAGACTCCCCCGCATTTTCCCCTCCAGTTTGGGTGGCGAGCTGCCGAGCTGCCCCGGATGTCTTCCAGATCGCGAGTACAGATTGGCCGAAGCCTCCCCCGTATTTTCCCCTCCAGTTTGGGTGGCGAGCTGACAAGCTGCCCCGGAGGTCTTCCAGGTCACATGTACAGATTGGCCGAAGCCTCCCCCGCATTTTCCCCTCTAGTTTGGATGGCGAGCTGACGAGCTGCCCCGGAGGTCTTCAAGATCGCGGGTACAGATTGACCGAAGCCTCCCTTGCATTTTTCCCCTCCAGTTTGGGTGGCGAGCTGACGAGCTGCCCCGGAGGTCTTCAAGATCCCGGGTACAGATTGGCCAAAGCCTCCCCCGAATTTTCCCCCTCCAGTTTGGGTGGCGAGCTGACGAGCTGCCCCGGAGGTCTTACAGGTCGCGGGTACAGATTGGCTGAAGACTCCCCCGTATTTTTTCCCCTCCAGTTTGGGTGGCAAGCAGACGAGCTGCCCCGAAGGTCTTCCAGGTCACCGGTACAGATTGGCCGAAGCCTCCCCCGCATTTTTCCCCTCCAGTTTGGGTGGCGACCTGACGAGCTGCCCCGGAGGTCTTCTAGGTCGCGAGTACATATTGGCCGAAGCCTCCCCCGCATTTTTCCCCTCCAGTTTGGGTGGCGAGCTGACGAGCTGCCCTGGAGGTCTTCCAGGTCGCGGGTACAGATTGGCCGAAGCCTACCCCGCATTTTTCCCCTCCAGTTTGGGTGGCGAGCTGACTACCTGCCCCGAAGGTCTTCTAGGTCATGGGTACAGATTGGCCGAAGCCTTCCCCGCATTTTTCCCCTCCAATTTGGGTGGCGAGCTGACGAGCTGCCCCGGACGTCTTCTAGATCGCGGGTACAGATTGGCCGAAGCCTCCCCCGCATTTCCCCCTCCAGTTTGGGTGGCGAGCTACCGAGCTGCCCCGGAGGTCTTCCAGGTCGCGGGTACAGATTGGCCGAAGCCTCCCCCGCATTTCCCCCCTCCAGTTTGGGTGGTGAGCTGACGAGCTGCCCCGGAGGTCTTCCAAGTCGCGGGTACAGATTGGCCGAAGCCTCCTCCGCATTTTCCCCCTCCAGTTTAGGTGGCGAGCTGATGAGCTGCCCCGGAGGTCTTCAAGATCGCGGGTACAGATTGGCCGAAGCCTCCCCCGCATTTTTCCCCTCCAGTTTGGGTGGCGAGCTGATGAGCTACCCAGGAGGTCTTCCAGGTCGCGGGTACAGATTGGCCGAAGCCTCTCCCGCATTTTTCCCCTCCAGTTTGGGTGGCGAGCTGACGAGCTGCCCCGGAGGTCTTCCAGGTCGCAGGTACAGATTGGCCGAAGCCTCCCCTGCATTTTTCCCCACCAGTTTGGGTGGCGAGCTGACTACCTACCCCGGAGGTCTTCAAGATCGCGGGTACAGATTGGCCAAAGCCTCACCCGTATTTTCCCCTCCAGTTTGGGTGGCGAGCTGACGAGCTGCCCCGGAGGTCTTCAAGATCGCGGGTACAGATTGGCCGAAGCCTCACCCGTATTTTCCCCTCCAGTTTGGGTGGCGAGCTGACGGGTTGCCCCAGAGGTCTTCCAGATCGGGGTACAGATTGGCCGAAGCCTCCCCCGCATTTTCCCCTCCAGTTTGGGTGGCGAGCTGCCGAGCCGCTCCGGAGGTCTTCCAGGTCGCGGGTACAGATTGTCCGAAGCCTCCCTCGCATTTTTCCCCTCCAGTTTAGGTGGCGAACTGACGAGCTGCCCCGGAGGTCTTCATGATCGCGGGTATAGATTGGCCGACGCCTCCCCTGCATTTTTCCCCTCCAGTTTGGGTGGCTGGGTGGCGAGCTGACGTGCTGCCCCGGAGGTCTTCAAGATCACGGGTACAGATTGGCCAAAGCCTCCCCCACATTTTTCCCCTCCAGATTGGGTGGTGAGTTGACTAGCAGCCCTGGAGGTCTTCAAGATCGTCGGGTTGGGGTCCAACCCTTAGTCAGGGTTTTGGTCGATTGGTATGGGATTTGACATGGGTGTGACCCTTCGTTCCCACAGACGGCGCCAACTGTTGCGGGGTAGAACTCGCGTACAATGAATTTGTATTACGGGAAACCAAGGGCACGGTGGTTATGCTAATGACGAGATTAGGGTAGGCTATTTAACATGTGAGTAATGGGGTGATGAGGCTAAACTTGCTGTGGAAGCTGACCACGATATTGAATCCGGTAGGATGTGACAGAGGGGCCGAACCGCCTAGGTTGAGGGCGAGCACGACCGGGGGATGACGAGCTAACCTGCGCAAGGAGCAACTCATCAGAAAGGCCGGGTTGGGGTCCAACCCTTAGCCTCTCCGATGCCTAAGTCAGTAATATGACTTAAAGCGGGGGCTAGGCACGCAGGTCAGACTGAGGGCGAGCCGACCGTACGTGACGAGCTATGAGTGGAAGAACAAAGATATGGACGGCCTTTGCTCTTGTGTGTGAGTAATAAGATTAGGAGTAAATTAGCCAAAAAAAACCCACTTTATCCCGTTGGGGGCAAAGGGGTATTTATACATGGTGGAGGCGATTAGGTGGGGCTGACCTGGCATGCTGACTTGGCATGCTGAGCTGGCCCTGCTGTCAGTGGAAAATTCGAACGAGGATGTCAGTATCAAGGGTGTCAGCCACGCTTTTGTCAGACGGTGCAACAGCCAGAGGCGCTTTTGTCAGGGTGTCAGGTCCGAAAGCATCAAGTGTCAGGGTGTTAGGGCCCAAAGCATCAAGTGTCAGGGTGTCAGGGTCGAAAGCATCAAGTGTCAGGGGGCGCATCGGCCAGGGGGTGCTTTGTCAGATGGTCGGGCGGCGATAGTGTCAGTAGCATCCTTGTACTAGGTCGTCACCGTAGCTCGGCCCCCATAACTCGTCACTAGAGCTCGTGACTGGTGGTCGTTACTAGAGGTCGTCACTGGAGCTCGGCACTGGAGCTCGTCACCGTAGCTTGACACTTGAGCTCGTCACCGTAGATCGTCACTGTAGCTCGGCACTTGAGCTCGTCACCGTAGCTCGTCACTTGAGATCGTCACCGTAGCTCAGCCCCCATAGCTCGTCACTAGAGCTTGTGACTGGTGGTCATTACTGGAGGTCGTCACTGGAGCTCGTCACTGGAGCTCGTCATCGTAGCTCGGCACTTGAGCTCGTCACCGTAGCTCAAAACTTGAACTCATCACCGTAGCTCGGCCCCCATAGCTCGTCACTAGAGCTCGTGACTGTAGCTCGTCACTTGAGCCCGTCACCGTAGCTCATCACCGTAGCCCGTCACCGTAGCATGTCACTTGAGCTCGTCACCTTAGCTCGTCACTTGAGCTCGTCACCTCCGGTGATGAGCTCTAGTGACTGTCACTGTCTATCAACGGCCGAGGCGGAATGCGCCCTTCCCCTAGTCGTGTCGGACTCTAGGATCGACAGGCGCCCTGCGGCCCTCTGACGTTCAGGCGTGGAGCGCCCTGTTGCTGGGTCAGCCGTCCTTCTGAAGGGAGGGACGAGCCGGCGGGGTATTTCGGCGGTCTGGGATGGAAGGTCGGAATATCACGATCTTTAGGTCGTAACAACCTCGTTCTACGAGAAAGATGCAATCCTCATGCAACAGTACCGTGAAGTAACTTCACCAAGTTCTCTGATTTGCTCTCTTGCCTTCTTAGGGCAGAGCAGAATAGAGACTTACTACTTGCCACTCATAATCTGCGCCCTGCTGGTGCTGCCCCTCTCCCTGAAGCCCACCATGTTTGTCCCCAGAAGTGGAAAAATAAGAAGAAGGCTAGAAATAACAAAGAGAAAGCTGCAATGAAGCCAGCAAGAGCACCACCCCAAAACAACAACAACAAGGGGAAGAAAAACTTCACATGGGAGCGTAAGAACACTGCTCCAGTGCCAATTCCAAAGAAGAACTAGGAGGACAAATGCCATAGATGTGGCATGACTGGACATTGGTCCAGAAACAGTCGCACTCCTCGCCACCTTCAGGACCTGTATCAGGAGAGCCTGAAGCCCCCCCCTGAAACAAACCTGGCAGATATTCAAGCTCCGACCAAGTTCACTGCACAAGACTTCGAGAATGATGATCTGCTCGATTGAGCTTTATCTTGTTTTTTTCTCTGCATTTAAAATAAATGTAGCTTCATCTGTAGTTTGCTTTGAATGAACTTTAATTTGAATGTCAATTTTCATTACTCAAATAAATTTTCACTTTGCTTAATATAGATGAAGTGTGAGTGTCTAGTGGACAGTGCTTCGACGCACACCATCCTTTGCGATCCATGCTATTTTTATTGCTTAAACAAATATGACGGTCCTGTTATCACAATTTCAGGACTGTCCAATATAATCGAAGGATCTGGTGAAGCAATCATATTGCTCCCAAATAACACAAGACTCAAAATACAAAATGCACTTTTCTCTCCAAAATCCAATAGGAATATCATAAGTTTCAAGGATATTCGTTTTAACGGGTATCACTTAGAAACTAGAGATGAAGAAAACATTGAATATATGTATATGACTCATTAAAAAGATGGCCAGAAGACCATCTACGAACGATTTAAGGGACTCCCATCGGGTCTCTACCACATATATATTCACCCTATAGAAGCCAATAAGACTGAGCACCAGAAGTGCCTTTCATTGCCCGAATTTCAACTCTGGCACAATAGACTTGGTCACCCTGGATCAGCTATGTTGCGCCGCATCATCACTGAATCCCATGGACATAATTTGAAGAACCAGAGGATTCTTCAAAAGGGTGAGTTTTCTTGTCCCCCTTGTTTTAAGGGAAAACTAATAACGAGACCATCCCTCCTGAAAGTGGGATTAGAGTCTCCAGGCTTCCTAGAGAGAATTCATGGCGACATTTGCGGGCCTATTCACCCTACAAGTGGCCCATTTCGGTACTTCATGGTACTGATTGATGCATCCATAAAATGGTCTTATGTGTGCCTATTGTCCACCCGCAACCTAGCTTTCCCAAAGCTATTGGCACAAATAATTAGGTTGCGGGCTCATTTTCCCGATAACCATATCAAGAAATTACGTCTTGATAATGCGGGTGAATTCACTTCTCAAGTCTTCGAAGACTATTGCCGGGCAACGGGTATCGAAGTTGAACATCCTGTAGCACATGTTCACACCCAGAATGGATTAGCAGAGTCTCTTATAAAGAGACTCCAATGGATTGCACGTCCATTGCTCATGCAATCCCAGTTGCCTGTGGATGCTTGGGGGCATGCTATACTGCATGCCGCATCGCTTATTAGGATAAGGCCCTCTGGTGGCCATATATTATCTCCGATGCAACTAGCATATGGTGCACCACCAGATATATCTCATTTGAGAGTGTTTGGTTGTGCAGTATATGTCCCAATAGCACCACCTCAGATGACCAAAATGGGTCCTCAGCGTCGTCTGGGTATCTATATTGGGTTTGATTCGCCCTCTATTATTAGATATCTGGAACCTCTCACGGGGGACACATTTAAGGCACGTCTTGATGACTGTAAATTTGATGAGAAAACTTTTCCAAAACTAGGCACGCAGTCTAAGAAGCCTGACGCTTCTGAGACCATTTCTTGGAACAACAAGTCTTTGTCTCTATATGATCTGCTACTAATCTATGTGAAGATGAGATCCCGAAGATCCTTCACTTTCAGAACACAGTACATTTACTGTCGGATAAATTTACGGACAACCAGAAGATTGTTCGTTCACACGTCTCTACTGCCAATAAGCCATCTAGGATTTACATCCCCAAAGATGGATGCCACCGGCAGCAGAATTGGTTGTACCTTAATTGAAAAGAGGACAACTGCCAGGTTCAAAAGATAAAGTTCCTCGAAAGAGGAAGATTCCTAGAGATATTACGATGATCCCTCCACAGGATGTTGAGCTCAGACCAGCAACCTCTCCCCTCCTTATTTTCCCTACAGAGAAATCGATAGGAGAAACATCATTAAATTACGTACGTACTGGAGAGGTACTGGACAGATATAGCACAGTCGTCGTCGACGATTTTGCGTTTGCTATTGCCGTTCGTGTTGCTGAATACGACGATGACGTCGAATCACGATCTATAGCGGAATGTAAACACAGAGTAGATTGGCCAAAGTGGGACGATGCAATAAGAGTAGAGCTGGACTCCCCCTTGAAACGCAAAGTCTTTGGACCAGTCGTCCAAACACCAGTAGGTGTTAAACCTGTGGGATATAAGTGGGTCTTCATTAGAAAAAGAAATGAAGAAAATTTCATCGTACGCTACAAGGCACGCCTTGTAGCGCAGGGATTTTCCCAAAGGTCGGGGATTGATTATGAAGATACAGATTCACCGGTCATAGATACGATCACTTTCCGGTTCTTGCTTAGCCTATCATCTCTGAAAAACCTAGAAATGCAGCTCATGGACGTTGTGACTGCATATCTATATGGCGATATAGATAAAGAAATCTATATGAGACTTCCAGATGGGTTTAAATTACCCCCAGAGATGAAAGAGAGACCTCGGGACGTCTTCTCTGTAAGTCTTCAAAGATCATTATATGGTCTTAAGCAATCAGGAAAAATGTGGTATAACAGACTAAGTGTTTTCCTTGCACATCAAGAATTCACAAACAATGAAGTCTGCCCGTATATCTTTATCAAAAGAACGGGAACAGGATTTGTCATCGTCATAGTATATGTGGACGACTTAAATCTCATAGGATCTCCTGCAGAGATCAAAGAGATATCTGAAAGCCTAAAGCATACCTTCAAAATGAAAGACCTAGGGAAAATGAGGTACTGTCTTGGCTTACAGATTGAACACCTACGAGATGGAATCCTGTTACACCAATCAAACTATACAAGGAAACTTCTAAGCAAGTTTCGAATGGAACAATGTCATCCTTTAAGTACTCCTATGGTCGTGAGATCACCGGATGTTCATAAGGACCCCTTCCGGCCGTTGGAAGAGGGAGAGGAGTTACTGGGTCATGAAGTACCCTACCGCAGTGCCATTGGAGCACTTCTATATCTGGCAAACTGCACGCGTCCCGATATAGCGTTCGCAGTTAATCTTCTTGCCAGACACAGTGCTGCGCCTACAAAGCGCCACTGGAATGGAGTCAAGCATCTTCTACGCTACCTCCAGGGTTCTATAGATCTGGGACTATACTACCAGAGAGGTGCCTCCTCCCAGTTACTTGGTTATGCTGATGCAGGTTACCTATCGGATCCCCATACAGCAAAATCACAGACTGTTTTTGTGTTTACCTACGGAGGAACTGCTATCTCATGGAGATCGGTAAAGCAAACCACATCAGCAACATCATCCAATTACTCTACACCATTGCGATCCACGAAGCAAGCAAAGAGTGTTTTTGGCTTCGCTCCGTCGTCCAACACATCCTTGATACCACTGGCTTGAAGACTGGTGATCTTGAGCCCACTGTCTTGAAGACTGGTGATCTTGAGCCCACTGTCTTGTTTGAAGACAACACTGCATGCATTGCACAACTCAAAAAGGGCTACATCAAAGGTGACAGAACGAAACACATATCTCCCAAATTTTTCTGGACGCACGATCTACAAAAGAACGAGGAGGTCAAAGTTCATCAGATCCAGTCCTGTAACAACTTAGCTGATTTATTTACTAAGTCTTTACCGAGATGTATTTTTGTAAAACTTGTAAAAGGAATAGGTATGAGACAGCTGAAAGACCTACAAGCCTGAAGCTTGTACGGATCAGTGGGAGTAAGCTGTGGGTTGCACTCTTTTTCCTTAAGCTGTTGGTTTTTTCCACTGGGTTTTCCACAGCTAAGGTTTTAACGAGGCAAACACGATTACTCTGGATCCAAAAGTATCCACCCTCTTAGCTTTGTACGCTAAGACCAAAGTAATGGATGGATAAGGGGGAGTGTTATGAGTGAGGGAGGCCAAAGGCCTTTGGCCTCCCCACTACTTTATCCCTCCATTACTCCCCATTTAGTTAGCATAATGGGGACCTTTGAAATTACATGCTCTTTGGTATTCAATATGAATGAATAAATAGAGGACCATGGCCTTGAGCCATGGTTACTCTTTCTTTTGAGTTCCAACAGTGAGGCTATTAATGATTTCACCCTTTAAATTATTTGGTTTAAAAAAGACAAAGCTGTTATGAATAGGCTCCTTGAGCCTTTTCATATATCCATCCCTTTATATTCAACCCTAATATATTAATATATATATATGTGTGTGTGTGTGTGTGTGGCTAGAAAATCCATAGCCATCACTCTTTCTTGGAGACTCTTCATCTCTTAACACATTATCAGCACGAGTTATGCTCGTAGAAAAGAAAATGATGCGCCAAAGCTCTAACGAATTTTTTCGAGACGGCTTGAGAGAGGAGCCGATGCGCAGATCGTGACGAAAAACTTCGAAGGTCGATGGATCTAGAGGTATTTCTAGATTTATGCAAAAATTCCAATTTTTTTCATGATCATGACTATCTATATCTAATTTTGTATTTAGATCAAAATCGCATTTTTTATATGCATATATCTAATTTCCTAGATCTAAAAATGATTGCGGATCTAGAGATCTAATTACAAAATAAAAACAAAAACAAATATCTTGTGCAAAAATCTTGTTGTTGATGTCTTTCGAAAAATATTTTAATAACTCTATCAAGTGTAGGAAACATGCTCGGCCGTGAGACCATGTACCGTTAGTTGGCCATGTGATGGTCAGTCCCCATATGCTTGACCCATTAGTGTTGTCCACGACCGCCTTTACTTCGGTCAATGTTGGCTTGTGGAGAAGACCGTACGTCCTTGGTGGAGGATGAATCTGATTATTTTAGTATACTTATGGGCCATAGTTTATTTTAGTAAACTGATTTTTTTAGAATGGGCCTCTGATAATCATACGAAGACCACATTTATTTAGTTTGTACATTGATTGATTGAGCAACCCATGTACAGTAATATTTTCTGCTTGTTTAGGCGTGCACTGATCCGAAGTTTTTTGGTATCAAATATGCTTTGCTTGGTTAACTTTAATTTGATTAATTTGATTAGTCAACAACACTGCAAGTGTTAATTAACCATGTTGACCAGAATTGATTTTTGTTAAGAATGACTGGGTATATAATTGGATATATTGGATGATACATCCATGTGATACCAAAAACATATCTCACATAGCAGTCTCACATATATCAAATTTTGTACATATATCTGTAGATGTTTTGAGAATCAGTTTGGAATCATTCATAAAGTATATGTGCATCCATCTCATGTGTGATATTGTATATTTGTTATACAAATACAAACAGTAGTATATATTACATAACCATAATGAATATATGAATATTGTGTAATGTTGTGAGTACAAATAAATTTTGACCACTGTATCTCTCAATGTTTATTTGATGAACTTGAATGAATTCTGCATACTGACATCGCAGATGAATTTCTCATATTCTGTATACATAAATGTGTAATCATGTATATATGTGTATACGTGATAATGTGCGCAAAATATGTGTAAGTTACATGTTAAAATTTTTGTTGCCAAATTTAGTTTAATTAATGTTATATGTTAACATTAATAATGTAATTTGGCAATTTTAGTTTGCTAATTTTTCTAACTATCAGAATCATCCCACTTGACTATTTTGTGTAAATAGAGCCGTTATAATATTTTATGTAAATATCGATAATAAATGTTTCGGGCTCGTTCAGTTTTAAATTTTTTCTAAACATGACCCAATTGACCCGGTGCATACCGCGGGCGGCCCGAAGCCTCCGCTTCCATCACATACCCTACCAAAATTTCTTTTTTGGGTTACAGTCCCAAGAAATTCTTGGGGACGAGTCATATAAATCAAAGCATCTTAATAACAAACATTTAATGCACAAATTGACTATAATACTCTGCATACATCACTTAGGTTTTCCACATGGATATAATAGATTCATATGTTTTTATATGAATTACCTGTGATGATTGCTCTATATATCTACATGATATATTTACTAATTCATGCATTTATACTCACATATATAAATTATGTATTATGGCACACGATTAATTATAATTTTCAAAAAATTTAAAAATCATATCTAATTGAACCTGAAGTTCAAAATCAAATATCAATACCCTTCTGACCAAACGAAATATGAGGGATTATGCGAAAGCAATTTATGCCATCTTCTTAAAGATGAGCACTATGCTGTAAATAGATCTCACAGTTCTATGGTCTATATAGACCGATATGGACACCAGGAGTATGCCATAACACTGCTTAACTATTTTAGAGTAATCTCAGTTTACAAGGAAAGATTCTTGAATATAGCCTTAAGAATAAGCTCACTTCTGAAGTCGTGGCTTAATAAATAAGTGAGAAATAATTTATGACATTCACACCACGTATTTATTCCCTTAAGCATGTTTCTCTATCCACGTAAAAACTAAATGAATCAAGAAAATAATGGCCTGAAGACCATATATGAGCATTCAAATGGACTGTCAAAAGTCCCACATAAACTCAAAAGGTGGAAGTATAGAAATAAGCTCGGTTCCTAGTATATGTCTCCTAATAGAGACTATTGTTCATTCTGCCTTATAAATAACAATATGGAAGACTGAAAACAATGGAAGTCCAGGATCAACTATGTCCTGATATAAAAAGGAGTAATGGAAGATATGATATATCTCGACATGGAATAAGCAATGGCAAACCAAGATCAGAGCCAGAAGTTCTGATAAGACCCATATTATTGTTGCAATATGCATTAATTTATGCCATAGATAACATATACAAAGCGAGTCTTAAGCCGTACGTCGATTTAGCTATAGTATACTTAGCTATTCCCAGAGAAAACTTAAGACTTTTGGAAACAAAATTAATCTATTGACATAACATAATTCTTAGTAAGTATTTTTCCAACATAGTTGTAGACGTATGCTTTCTAAAGCATTTAACCATAGTAATAGTCAAATAGAAAACTATTTTTGGGACGTCTGACTTGAGATTCAGGCTTTGCAAATCTGAATACTCTATATGAGGATGCCCAATACTCTAAAAAATCTAAAATAGAAACTTACACAGTTTCAATGGATATTCGTTAAAATGAATTCCCTCATGAACGACTCAAGAATATAATGGCCTTGAAGACCATACTTGAGCGTTCAAATGGATTTTCAAAAAGTACCACATAAATTTGAAAAGAGGAATTAAATGTAATACCTGAAGTGTCCAGAATCATCCAAATTTTAAATTTGAAACGATATAATATGTCACCATGGATTAATGATGCAAGACATTATTAACCCATCCTATAAATCTAAAGAACACGAAGTTTCTTCAGAAGGGTGCGTTTTCATTGTCCCTTTAACGGGAAAAATGATTAGGAGATCATCTCCCCTATGCGTGGACATTGACTCTAAAAACTTCCTCTAATAGAATTTAAGATGATATATTTACTATCATTGTTAAAATAATAAGACCTCTGGGTCTCTTGAGAGTATTTGAGGAATAAAAGTGGACTTATCCACTCCATACATAGGGATGATGATGTACATTGGTGTACTCATCCATATATACTCTAAAAATGGTCATAATCAAACATATTATCTAACCACGGTCCATTTTTTTCATAGCATATATGACACATTATTAAATGGCGGGAATATTGGATAATACTGGAAAATCAGCCACAATTTGCTACTGGAATAAACTTGAACACCATGGAGTCTGTGTTCACACCCAAAATGGGTTATATGAATTAATCATTAAAATGATTAAAACGGTTTACTCATCTGTTAAAAATCCAGTTGCTGATAACTGCATGGGAACATGTAATTATCTTGAATACCATCAAAATGCCTCCTTAGAACCTATTTATATGGGCCTGATCCCCTCATATAAACAGTTTCTGAGAACTCTGAACGGGGGAAGCGTTTAGAGCACATCTTATAGATTGTGCCATGATGTGTCCACATCCCCATAGCACCACTATAAACCATCAAAATGCCGTCTTAGAACTATTTATCGGAAGTAATTACCCCAGAAAAATAGATTCCGAACACTCCAAACGGGAAAATCATTTAGAGCACATCTCATAGATTGTGCCTTGATGGGTCATCATATAAAGATTCGATAGTGAAGATTAGATCCTAAAGATCATTCACATTCAGAACTTTTTAAATTCCCAGTATTAGGTCCAACAAGGATATTACCATCAACCCTGAGCTTGAAGCTCAGTTGACCTTTCAATATCATGAATCGTGACGAGATCCTGAAGATCCACACTTATGAAACTGTTAAATACTTTTCAGACATATTTACTAACAATTCGATTATTGTCAAAATCACACATCTCTGCTGCTAAAAATCCAGTTAGGATTGACATACCAAAAATAATGGATGCAATCCACCAGTAGCAGAAGTGGATGTCCTCAATGAATGATAGGACATACCACAAAGATCCAAAGAGAGGAAAACACTTGGAGACTTTTTAACAATACCACCACATGAAAGTGAGCTCATATCCATATCTTCTTCCTTTACAGACCCTCTAGAAGAG
Organism: Scilla litardierei; assembly: GCA_030789695.1. Lineage (NCBI taxonomy): Eukaryota > Viridiplantae > Streptophyta > Magnoliopsida > Asparagales > Asparagaceae > Scilla > Scilla litardierei. The sequence goes on from CM061142.1 coordinate 547,797,220, forward strand.
ATGAATCTGGAATAAATTGAAATATTATTGAATAATGTACGTACAGTGGGTTGTGTTTAGATAGGAAACACACTTGTCGACAATTACTCACATTTCATTTTTTTCGTTTAAATGATAATTATAAATATCGTTCTACACACCGTTTCCTGAAGCAAACATAGAGATTGGCCAAAAATGTGGAACGAGACAATAATAAGTTGAGATAGACTCACTTATGAAATGTGAAGTGTTTGGACCTAAAGTCCTGATATTAAAAGATGTCATGGCCTGTTTTGCCATATATGGTATAGTGTACGCGGTTGAGTGCTATGTGCACTATTTGTGTGTATTTGCTTGCCTACGTGGATTGTAACGACTGCTTTTCATGTATCTGGATTTATTATAATATAATATATGTTTTGGTGGATTTTCTCCTCGTGTGTGGTTTTCGTCTCCGTAACTTTCATTTTCGATCATTTCGTCGTGTTTTCTCGTTTCTTCCTTAGGATCGTCGATTTCGAAGCAAGTCATTCGTGACGGGCTTCATAACAGTCGTATCTTACTATTAGATCAAGCCTAGGAGTCTTAGGAATCGATCCCGGGGCTCCGCGCTCCGTATCGGAACTTTTGGTGCTTATTAGCCGGTGTAAGAAGGGGCACCAACCGACTAGATGACGATCCAGTCGGTCGGCAATCCTTCTTGGACCGACTAGTTTGCTTTCTAAATTATTCAGGAGTTACTGTTTATCGTTAGTCGGTCTAAGAACGTTGGTTGACCGACTAGGTTGCAAAGTAGTCGGTCAGCAATGCTTCTTTAACCGACTAACACTTCAACTTAATTTTAGTATCTATACTGTTCACTCTTAGTCGGTCTAAGAACGTTCATCGACCGACTAGATGTTAAACTAGTCGGTCAGTATTTGTTCTTCGACCAACTAATTCTAAATCCTATTTTCGTTCAGAAGTTACTTTTTACACTTAGTCGGTCTGCGTTGGTCGACCGACCGACTAGTTGCCAAACTAGTCGGTCAGTGGTTGCTCTTTGACCGACTAACCTGTGTTAAAACCCTAATTTCTGGGCAGCCGCCAGCCCATCCTATTTAAACCCATCCCAAACGTTTTCTTCTTCCTCCACTCGACCCAAAACCCTAGTTTCTCCCCCATTGAGCCCCCTTCTTCCTCCAACCCTTATTCCTTCATTCCAAGCCCTAAATCCATCATCTAAACCCTCCATCAACTCTTTCTACCTCTCATTTTCCCCAAATCTCCATCAAATCACCAAAATCCCCCCAAAACCCTAATTCTCCAAAATTCTCCATTGGTTTCCAGATCTGGTCCTAGGGTTCTCCGGAGTGTTTCTTCCGCCTCCTCTCGGTAAGAAATCGACCTCTTGATGTTTTCATAACCTATTTGTATTTTTTTATGAAACCCTAATGAATGAATGTTGTTTTGATGATTGTTTCCCCAAAAAAGCGATTTCCCCGTAGATTAGCATCCGCGAGACGAACCTTCGTGATCGTCATCCCCGGTGCTAGGCAAGTGAAACTTGCCACTTAGGGTTTAGGCCATGTTTTAGGCCATTTTGCTTGTTGTAGGCGTAAAAGAGGCTAGGCGACGAAATGATACTCGCCTAGGCGCAAATTTAGGAACTAGCTTGACAAGGAAGCTAGATCCGACATATATCATGTTGCACAATTACCATGTCATGTTTAAATTCCATTAACGGTACGCAAATTAATTGTCATGTCATTGCATTCTTTAAGTGATCCCGTGATTGCGTAGCATCGCTACAATACTTGTGTTTCTTGGCTCGTGACCAGAAGCGAGCATAATGAGTTGCTAACCCCAACGCTCGATATTGAATTGTGAACTAGGAAAACAAGCTCCCGTGCGGGGCAACCCTGGCTCACTTGCTGGGCTCATGTACAGGGACCCTGGCTTGTTTACGTGTGGGATGGGGTAAGGGTTAAGCGGCCATTCAACTGGGAGTCTGCCCGATCAGCAACTGCAGTTGTAAGGCGTAAACTCTGGGGTGGGGTAGTGTTTAGTGCCGATCGGCGTGAATGTTGTACCATTCAGCTGAAGGGCGTAAACATCTACTAAACAACGTGAAACGTGAATTGATTGAGATTGTTAGTAGCTTGGCTACTCTTGTCTTGTCCCGATAATTGTTCTCTTGTACAAATTGTCTTGCCATGTCTTGTTTGTGCACTCATGTTATAACTGCCATGTCATGCATACTAAAACTGCTAGGTTGCTAGTTGCCTTACTTTCAGTTTCCTTGCCCAAGTCTTTTAGACTTGCTGACATGTGCCCCTTTACTCTTTTGGGTGTCACATGTTAGATCCCTAGCCTGAGTATCTTGTTGAGGACGAGGTGTTTGCTGACGCCGAGCCCGAGCTTGTGTTTGATGGGGAGTACGTGGACACTGGGGACCAGTCCTAGTGTCTTCGTTGTGTTTTCCTTTTGTTTAGACTGCTGTTTTGTTGTCGGTGCGTGGCACCTATACCTTGTGATGTTGTTGCTTTTGTTGGCCTTGTTCTGGGCCTTTAGACTCTTTCTTTTAGCCTGGTGGCTTTTCTGGATGTTGAACTTATTTTCATGTTGGACAATTTGTGAGATATGAGATTTTATTTCAGTCTCTCCTTGTGTTATTATTGTTGTTCCGTTGTGGTTACAGGGACCTGCTTATGTTTTATTGACGCTTATCGGGTTTGGGGCTTCACAGCTCCACTCTCGTGCGGACCTTTTCACGTCTCGCCTCCATTTTTAGGGAAGCGGGGCATGACATGGATACTATTGTCTATAGTAGTGGTTGAAGTATTAGTGATATTTTGAATATTTGGGTTATATATATATATATATATATATATATATATATATATATATATATATATATATATATATATATATATATATATATGGATGTGTGCGCATGGTTGTAGGAAGTGTGCACGGGAGTGGCACACTTGTAATTAAGTGCTATTGTGGTGTATTTGTTTTGGAAGGTAATGATGCTTGAATGAGTATTATGTATGGTTATTGGTGTATGTTGGCATGCTTGGGGGTGACCCTTGAGAGGGGCTTGTGTGAATACGGGTTAGGGTAGTTTGGTCTTTTGGAGGGGGGGTGTGTATAGTAGGAGTGTAGTGTATTAAGGAGTGGAATTCTTGTAAATTGTGTGAACTTGAGGGAGTATTTTAGACATTTTATGAGTGGCATGCTTATCCCTAAGATAAGGTGTGCCCTTCCCTTGGCTTAGCCTAGAAGCCTCATCCCTTTCTTTATAATTCTTTTCTTTTCTTCTTTTCTTTCTTTTATTTTTTTCTCCTCTCCCTCCCCTACCCTACTTTCGGCCGAACCTCTCCATGGCTACTTCAAGGGGAGAAATCACCCTTAGGGCCACCCAACACCCACTCTGCACACGTTGGTAGCTTCCCTTCCATGAAAGGGTGAAGCTTGTTGTTGGAGGAGATGGCTAAAAGAGGAGATTTATGGATTTATGGAGCTTGAAGATGGAGAACCATGGTGGAGATTCATGGAGTTGATGGATGGCCTCTAACCTGCAATTAGGAGAATGATTTTGATCCTCCAAGAGGTAGGAAATTAACCCTAGCTCATATGTTCATTCCATGGCATATTGAAGTGTAAAGCTTGCATTTTAGGGGGTTTATGGAAAACCCTTGACATGATGCATTCATGATTGATTCTATATGATAGCTGAGTCACATGATGCTATGATTATGTTTCATGATGCACTTGAATGTCTTGTTTCACTAATCATGTGGAAATGCTCTTATTTAGAATGTTGAAAGCTTTATTTCCCACTTCCCTTTGCATGAAAAGTGTGAATAATGTGAAAAACAATGAAGTGAGATGTGCAATGACCACGATTATGTGGTGAAAATGGGGGCTTGAGGCCACCCTTAAATTTTGGCCTGGGGTCTTAAGGAGCCCTATGGCGATGGTGATGTATTGGTGAAGGAAAGATGTGGAATGGGAATGAAATATTGCCTTTATTATTTTTCATGAAACATGGTAGTATAATGTGTTGTATGTTTAGGGGCTCTAGGGTTGTATGTGATGAGAGGTAGGAGGGTAAACATGGCATTCCCCAATGTGGTTGTTGTGGTGGTATGTGGTTATGGATATGGTGGGCATGACACGTGAGTGCATGACCCTTTGTTGTGATGATATGCAGATAAATAATATTTTTCCATGGGGGTAATGTCATGGGGACCACAAGGCCTATCAAATATTAACGTGGGACCTCTGGGCATGCCTCACATTATAATACCAGGGTTCTGCTTCTTGACGTTGTAGTTTACTTCTCTTTCTGTGGTACTCACCTTTGTTTTGTAGGTCTTCCTTTGCCGCATGTTCGTGTTTCCATTATTTATGTCATTTACATTTTCATAGGTGATGTGGTTATATGGTTACGTACATCACCTTCCATGATATGACATGAGTCAATTCACAGTTCAGTGCATAGTGCATTATATTCCATTGCACCATGTGAGTTGGGTTTGGAGTTCCTATTGGGTCACGCTGTGACATGCCCCTCCCTTCTTTTTTAGGATTTTCGAGTTTGAGGCCCATTAGCTCAGCTGGTTGGAGATGCGGGTTTGTGCGAGTGTGCGAGTGACCTGGGAGTGTGTTCATGTACCTTGGTGAGATGAGAGTTTTTGTTGTAGATGAGATTTGTATAAGGATGTTGTATATGGACAGTTTGTATACATAACAATGTTTGAATTGTTGGTTCTCTTTGTGTTTCTATGTTGTTTGGAATGTTATTCGTGCTATCCCAGCAGTACGCAGTAGACCTGCTATATCTTTGTACTCCCCCCCTTCTGCTCTCTTCACCCTCACTCTTGAGGATTCCTGGGAAAATTTTTAAAATTCCGGGTATCCTGGGGAGCGGGGCATGATATTTTTTGGTGGCCTATGCAGGCCTCCTCACTGTAGCCGTGCAAGGATTAGTACGTGTACTGTTCCAGTGTTTGAGGGGTAGTTGAGTCTTAAGATCGGTAGAAGTCTAGCCTTAGGGTAGAGCCCTCAGGTTAGACAGTCTGAGGACAGACTGTATTTTAAGGTGGGTAGATTGACATGGCCCGTTTTAGCATATATGGTATAGTGTACGCGGTTGAGTGCTGTGTGCACTATTTGTGTGTATTTGCTTGCCTACCTGGATACTATTGGCTGTAGTAGTGGTTGAAGTATTAGTGATATTCTGAATATTTAGGTGATATATATATATATATATATATGTATATACATACATACATATATATATATACATACATACATATATATATACATACATACATATTTTTTTGAAAGGTTAGTGTGTATCTTTATTAAACGGCTTTAAAAAATACAGAGTAGCAGAGTGCTTATAAAAGGTCAGAGGATACAGAGAGGGGATAGGGCACAGGCGCCGTCACCCTCTACTGTAAGTCCAACCTTCTTAAAACAATCCACAAGTATAAAAAAAGATTTACAAGTATAAATCTAGGAAGTATCTCTAAAATCCCATCTCTCCATTGCAAGAATGGCAAGGGAGGAGTCCGGTTCTTGATGCATAAGGATGATTCTGACGTCAGAAGCCATTTCTTCAAAAAGAACTGTCATCTGTTTTTAGTGCCTTCAAAAATTCTGCTATTTCTTTCTTTCCAGATGTGCCAGATCATAGCTGCAAGGACAGTCTTCGCCAAACGACATAGGGTATCATTCCTGGTAAAGTTTAACATGAAGTAATCGCCCACCAAAGGGAGCTTGGGTTCAATGGCGACGTGAACACCTAGCTTAAGGAGACTCCTGGCGAGAATATACTTGGAATATTCACATTCGAAGAATAGGTGGTCAATGTTTTCAGAGTGATCCGAATCACATAGCACACAGTTAGTATCCGTGCTAATCCCCCAGTGAAATAACCTATCCTTAGTAAGAAGTTTACCTTGGAAAGATCTGAGTAGGGTTATGGACATCTTAGGGACATTACCGCTGTACCAAACTAGTTTAGTGTAGCGAAATAATGGCCCACGATGCCTGATTCCCTCCCAAGCCTCCGAAAACTTGAAATTGGAGCTAGCCGCCCATTGCCATTTATCCAACCCGCTGGTAGGCCAGATCTGCTGTAACAAGTGCGTGAGTGGTTGTAAAGCCGTATCAATTTTCCATTCAGCCGAAACCCAATAGTCTGACACCTTCTTGTAGCGTGCATTACTTGGGATATCATAGGAATCACTTAAAGGTCCCCCCGGAAGCCAATAATCATGCCAAAATAGTGTATTAGAGCCATCTCCAATATGCCGCTTTATCAAATGCTTGGAAAAGCTTCTACAATGCAACAAGAATTTCCAAGTGCCGGAATGAAGAGGCTTTACCTTTGCTGCAAAGAAGATTTTAGAATCCTTGTATGTATTTCTCATGTAGGTCGCCCAAAGTCCATCAGACGTTAACATGCGCCAAGTAAGTCCCACACCAGCGGCCATGTTCTGATCATAGAGTGATCTCAACCCCACTCCCCCTTCCTCCTTAGGAGTGCATGAATCTTTCCATGCCCAAACATGAGAGGAACCCCATATAAATTTCCTGCATGCGGAGGTAATAGAACTCAATATAGTTTTTGGTATACTGTAGGCTTGCATCCAGAAATTCAGCATACCAAAAATTACGGTATATATATATATGGTATACATACATATATATGTATACATACATATATATCTATATATACATACATACATATATATACATATATATATATATATATATATATATATATATATATATATATATATATATATGAGAATAATGACTATCATACGCCATACGAGAGCCTATCTTATACGCCCTCTCACATAAAGCATCCAAGTACAAGCCCATGTGTGTGCTTTATGTGAGAGGGCGTATGAGAGAGGCTCTCATATGACGTATGATAGCCATTATTCTATGTGTGTGTGTGTGTGTGTGGATGTGTGTGCATGGTTGTAGGGAGTGTGCACGGGAGTGGCACACTTGTAATTAAGTGCTACCGTGGTGTATTTGTATTGGAAGGTAGTGGTGCTTGAATGAGTATATATGTATGGTTATTGGTGTATGTTGGCATGCTTGGGGGTGACCCTTGAGAGGGGCTTGTGTGAATAGGGGTAAGGGTAGTTTGGTCTTTTGGAGAGGGGGGGTGTGTATAGTAGGAGTGTAGTGTATTAAGGAGTGGCATTCTTGTAAATTGTGTGAACTTGAGGGAGTATTTTAGACATTTTATAAGTGGCATGCTTATCCCTAAGATAAGGTGTGCACTTCCCTTGGCTTAGCCTAGAAGCCTACTCCCTTTCTGTATAATTCTTTTCTTTTCTTCGTTTCTTTATTTTATTTTTTTCCTCCTCTCCCTCCCCTACCCTACTTTTGGCCGAACCTCTCCATGACTACTTCAAGGGGAGAAATCACCCTTTGGGCCACCCAACACCCACTCTGCATACGTTGGTAGCTTCCCTTCTATGAAAGGGTGAAGCTTGTTGTTGGCGGAGATGGATAAAAGAGGAGATTTAGGGTTTTATGGAGCTTGAAGATGGAGAACCATGGTGGAGCTTCATGGAGTTGATGAATGGCCTCTAACCTGCAACTAAGAGAGGGCTTTTGATCCTCCAAGAGGTAGGAAGCCAACCCTAGCTCATATGTTCATTCCATGGCATATTGAAGTGTAAAGCTTGCATTTTAGGGGTTTTATGGAAACCCCTTGACATGATGCATTCATGCTTGATTCTATATGATATGTTGAGTCACATGATGCTATGATTATGTTTCATGATGCCCTTGAATGTCTTGTTTCATTTATCATGTGGAAATGCTCTTATTTAGAATGTTGAGAGCTTTATTTCCCACTTCCCTTTGCATGAAAAGTATGAATGATGTGAAGAACAATGAAGTGAGATGGGCAATGGCCACGATTATGTGATGAAAATGGGGTTTGAGGACACCCTTAAATTTCAGCCTAGGGTCTTAAGGAGCCATAGGGCTATGGTAATGTATTGGTGAAGGATAGACGTGGTATGTGAATGAAATGTTGCCTTTATTATTTTTCATGAAACATGGTAGTAGAATGTGCTGTACGTTTAGGGGCTCTATGGTTGTATGTAATGGGAAGTAGGAGGGTGGACATGGCATTCCCCAATGTGGTTGTTGTGGTGGTATGTGGTTATGGATATGATGGGCATGGCACGTGAGTGCATGACCCTTTGTTGTGATGATATGCAGATAGGTTATGTTTTTCCATGGGGTAATGTCATGGGGACCACAAGGCCTATCACATATAAACGTGGGACCTCTGGACATGCCTCACATTATAATACCAGGTTTCTGCTTCTTGACGTTGTAGTTTACTTCTCTTTCTGTGGTACTCACCTTTGTTTTGCAGGTCTTCCTTTGCCGCAGGTACGTGTTTCCGTTATTTATTTCATTTACATTTTCATAGGTGATATGGTTATATGATTACGTACATCACCTTTCATGATATGACATGAGTCAATTCACAGTTCAGTGCATAGTGCATTACATTCCATTGCACCATGTGATTTGGGTTTGGAGTTTACTGGGTCATGCTGTGACGTGTCCCTCCCTTCTTTTTCAGGATCTTGGAGTTGGAGGCCCATTAGCTCAGCTAGTTGGATATGCGGGTTTGTACGAGTGTGTGAGTGACCTGGGAGTGTGTTCATGTACCTTGGTAAGATGAGGGTTTTTGTTGAAGATGAGATTTGTATAAGGATGTTGTATATGGACAGTTTGTATACATAACAGTGTTTGAATTGTTGGTTCTCTTTGTGTTTCTGTGCTGTTTGGAATGCTATACGTGCTATCCCAGTAGCGCGCAGTGGACCTGCTATTTCTTTGTACTCTCCCCCCCTCTTCTGCTCTCTTCACCCTCACTCTTCAGGATTCCTGGGAAATTTTTTAAAATTCCAGGTATCCTGGGAAGCGGGCGTGACTGTTTTGGTGGCCCATGTAGGCCTCCTTACTGCGGCTGCGCAAGGATTATTACGTGTAATGTTCCAGTGTTTGAGGGTAGTTGAGTCTTAAGATCGGTAGAAGTCTAGCCTTAGGGTAGAGCCCTCAGGTTAGACAATCTGAGGACGGACTGTATTTTAAGGTGGGTAGATTATCATGGCCCGTTTTTCCATATATGGTATAGTGTACGCGGTTGAGTGATGTGTGCACTATTTGTGTGTATTTGCTTGCCTACGTGGATACTATTGTCTGTAGTAGTGGTTGAAGTATTAGTGATATTCTGAATATTTGGGTTATATATATATATATATATATATATATATATATATATATATATATATATGGATGGATGTGTGTGCATGGTTGTAGGGAGTGTGCACGGGAGTGGCACACTTGTAATTAAGTGCTACTGTGGTGTATTTGTATTGGAAGGTAGTGATGCTTGAATGAGTATATATGTATGGTTATTGGTGTATGTTGGCATGCTTGGGGATGACCCTTGAGAGGGGCTTGTGTGAATAGGGGTAAGGGTAGTTTGGTCTTTTGTAGAGGGGGGTGTGTATAGTAGGAGTGTAGTGTATTAAGGAGTGGCATTCTTGTAAATTGTGTGAACTTGAGGGAGTATTTTAGACATTTTATAATTGTCATGCTTATCCCTAAGATAAGGTGTGCACTTCCCTTGGCTTAGCCTAGAAGCCTACTCCCTTTCTGTATAATTCTTTTCTTTTCTTCGTTTCTTTCTTTTATTTTTTTCCTCCTCTCCCTCCCCTACCCTACTTTTGGCCGAACCTCTCCATGACTACTTCAAGGGGAGAAATCACCCTTTGGGCCACCCAACACCCACTCTGCATACGTTGGTAGCTTCCCTTCCATGAAAGGGTGAAGCTTGTTGTTGGCGGAGATGGCTAAAAGAGGAGATTTAGGGTTTTATGGAGCTTGAAGATGGAGAACCATGGTGGAGCTTCATGGAGTTGATGGATGGCCTCTAACATGCAATTAAGAGAGGGCTTTTGATCCTCCAAGAGGTAGAAATCTAACCCTAGCTCATATGGTCATTCCATGGCATATTGAAGTGTAAAGCTTGCATTTTAGGGGTTTTATGGAAATCCCTTGACATGATGCATTCATACTTGATTCTATATGATATGTTGAGTCACATGATGCTATGATTATGGTTCATGATGCCCTTGAATGTCTTGTTTCACTAATCATGTGGAAATGGTCTTATTTAGAATGTTGAAAGCTTTATTTCCCACTTCCCTTTGCATGAAAAGTGTGAATGATGTGAAGAACACTGAAGTGAGATGGGAAATGGCCACGATTATGTGATGAAAATGGGGGCTTGAGGCCACCCTTAAATTTCGGCCTAGGGTCTTAAGGAGCCCTAGGGCTACGGTGATGTATTGGTGAAGGATAGATGTGGAATAGGAATGAAATGTTGCCTTTATTATTTTTCATGAAACATGGCAGTAGAATGTGTTGTATTTTAGGGGTTCTAGGGTTGTATGTGATGGGAGGTAGGAGGGTGGACATGGCATTCCCCAATGTGGTTGTGGTGGTGGTATGTGGTTATGGATATGATGGGCATGGCACGTGAGTGCATGATCCTTTGTTGTGATGATATGCAGATAGGTTATGTTTTTCCATGGGGGTAATGCCATGGGGACCACAAGGTCTATCACATATGAACGTGTGACCTCTGGGCATACCTCACATTATAATACCAGGTTTCTGCTTCTTGACGTTGTAGTTTACTTCTCTTTCAGTGGTACTCACCTTTGTTTTGCAAGTCTTCCTTTGCCGCAGGTACGTGTTTCCGTTATTTATGTCATTTACATTTTCATAGATGATATGGTTATATGGTTACGTACATCACCGTCTATGATATGAAATGAGTCAATTCACAGTTCAGTGCATAGTGCATTATATTCCATTGCACCATGTGAGTTGGGTTTGGAGTTCTTACTGGGTCACGCTGTGACGTGCCCCTCCCTTCTTTTTCAGGATCTTGGAGTTGGAGGCCCATTAGCTCAGCTGGTTGGAGATGCGGGTTTGTGCGAGTGTGTGAGTGACCTGGGAGTGTGTTCATGTACCTTGGTGAGATGGGGGTTTTTTGTGTAGATGAGATTTATAGAAGGATGTTGTATATGGACAGTTTGTATACATAACAATGTTTGAATTGTTGGTTCTCTTAATGTTTCTGTATTGTTTGGAATGCTATACGTGCTATCCCAGTAGTGCGCAGTTGACCTGATATTTCTTTGTACTCTCTCCCACTCTTCTGCTCTCTTCACCCTAACTCTTCAGGATTCCTGGGAAAAATTTTAAAATTCCAGGTATCTTGGGGAGTGGGGTGTGACAAAAGATATAAAATCTGTAGGCATAATGAGTATTAAATATACATAAATATAAATAAATAAAATCGTATGCTATAAGCAATATGCTATATCTTAGATGTTCATTTCGCTGAAACTAAGGTTCATTTCACTGAAATCAGGAAGATATCAAGTAAGATGAGATTGACTCACTCACGAAATAAAAATAATGCATCAGGCTCTCTGGTTATGTTTGCAAAATTCCTGCGATTGGCAAATGAAAATTTGGTTTTTGCTGCTATGCATGTTGTGACACCTTATGGATTTATTTCTAACTTCCTTACTTGTTTAAATAGACTTTGAGACGTCTATTCTATGAAATATATATAATTCAACCAATAAAGTTCCTTATCAAAATAAGGACTCCTACTAAAGGTTGTCTTTACATCTAGAAAAGAGCAAAGAAAATGATTTGAGATTATAGTTGCAAACAACTCAAATCTCATTGGATCTCCTAAAGAGAAAACCGAAATATCTGTTTAAGTTTAACTATCAAATATGATATGAAAGACCTAGATAAAAATCTTGGCTTACAGACTTATCATCTCGAAGATGAAAATAACATCCAAAAGATGAAAATCATGTGACATTTAACTTCATACACCTGAATTTGATGAAGAAATATGGACAATTGTAATCCATTTAAATACACCTATTGGTTGTACGGATATACATAAAGACCCCTTCTGTTCCCTGGAAGAAGGGGAGGATATCCTAGGTCCTGAAGTGCCTTACTTGAGTGTCTTTGGTATACTCCTTTATCTGGCCTACTGCACGCATCCCTATATTGTATTGGCAGTAAATCTGTTAGCCAGATACAGTGCAGCATACCACTGGACTGAAGCTACGTAACTTATGTGCTACCTCCAAGGATTAATATTATAAAGGATCATCCTCCATGTTAAATGTATTTGCAGATGTAGGTAATAAATCATCGCGATGACCACCTCGTAGGACATGACATGTCCTAGAAATCTGCAAAGCATGCAACTAAGGCAATATCATCCTACCATTCCGAGAAGCTCATCATCCAAAAAGCAAATCGAGAGTTTGCATTGCTACGTCCTAAAGTACATCGCAGACACAGTAACGACTAAGTCAGAGACTAGAGACATGGAGCTATCTACCCAGTCTACACACCATGCCACTTTCCTAGCTCATCCTTGAGAAGGCTACATCAAAGGCGATGAAACAGAGCACATCTCTTTAGAGGAGCTCCATTAGATTCAGTAACTGCCATATATGAGCGACACTTGTATAGATAAACGATGCTTGTATTTTGTATTTTTTTTCTTGAAACGTTGTAGATCAGATTAATGTATAGATGCCTAAGAGATCTGCAAGCCTGAAGCTTGTACAGATCAAGGGGGAGTTAAATGTTGTGTTGTACTCATTTTCCTTTGCTATGGTTTTTCCTACTGGGTTTTCCATAGCCAAAGGTTTTAATGAGTCAACCTCATTAATTCTTGATCAAGAAGAATATACACCTAGTGATATCAACAGAACAGGGAAAGTTAAAAAGACTCGTACTCTCTAACTTATGATTCAGAAGTATCCACACCTTGTGATACTCATAAGCACAATGAATCCTGAAGTATTCATATGTCGAGTTTACAAAGATGGATGGATAAGAGGAAGTGTTATGAATATGCTCTTTGAGACCTTTCATATATCCATCCCCTCATATTCAACCCTAATATCTATTATACATTTAACAACCTTTTTTGAATTCTAGGGCTGACTATGACAAGATAAAGAGTGGCTGAGATTTGATCTTAGAAAATAGAAGGTTGAGATGAAGCTTTGAAACCAAGAATGTGAGCTTTGAAATTTGGTCCAGGTTTGAAATTTGGTCCAACATTGAAATGAAGAGAGCCTTGAAACCATGAATGTGAGCTTTGAAATTTGGTCTAACTTTGAGAGCAGCCGGTGAACTAGTTTCGCGCCAAAGTCGCCTGCAAATTTTATTCCGCTAATTTGTTGTTCCGCGTCGAAGGCGGCGGCTAAAATTTTTTTGTTATTCCGCGCCAAAGGCGCCCACGCTGAATTTGTTGTTTCACGTCGAAGGCGCCCGTGCCACTAAATATTTTTACGCTAATTTTTTGTTTTTTTAAATTTTAATATTTTTTTGGGAACAAAAATTTCGCGGGAAAAATCATTAATGAACCGTGCCCGCGGGCACGTGGTTTTTACGCTAATTTGTTGTTCCACGCCGAATTTGTTGTTCTACGCTAATTTATTGTTCCACACCGAAAGCGTCCGTGTCGAATTTGTTGTTCCGTATCGAAGGCGCCTGCGCCGAATTTGTTGTTTCGCACCGAAGGCGCCCGTGCCGTTAAATATTTTTACGTTAAAATTTGTTGGTGTTTTAAATTTTAATAATTTTTTGGTGAACAAAGATTTCGCGGGGAAAATCTTAAATGAACCTTACCCGCGGGCACGGATTTTGTTGTTTCGCGTCGAAGTCGCCCACGTCGAATTTGTTGTTCTACGCTAATTTATTGTTCCACGCCGAATGCGCCCCTGCCGAATTTGTTGTTTCGTGCCGAATTTTTTTGTTCCGTGTCTAAGGCGCCTGCGACGAATTTTTTGTTCTGTGTCTAAGGTGCCTAAGCCGAATTTGTTGTTCTGCGCTGAAGCCGCCCGTGCTGCTAAATATTTTTACGCTAATTTGTTGTTCTTTTAAATTTTAATAATTTTTTGGGGAATAAAGATTTCACAGGGGGAAAATCTTAAATGAACCATGTTTGCGGGCACGTGTTTTTTTACGCCAATTAGTTGTTCCTCGCCGAAGGAGCCCACGCCGAATTTATTGTTTCTTGTCGTAGGCGCCTACACCGAATATTTTGTTGCGCGCCGAAGGCGCCCGTGCCGCTAAATATTTTTACGCTAATGTGTTGTTCTTTTAAATTTTAATAATTTTTGGGGGAACAAAGATCTCGGGGGGAATCTTAAATGAACCATGCCGGTGTGCACGGGTTTTTTACGCGAATTTGTTGTTTCACGCCAAAGGCGCCGGCGTCGAATTTATTGTTCTGTGTCGAATGCGCCTGCGCCGAATTTGTTGTTTCGTGCCGAAGGCGTTCTTGCCGCTAAATATTTTTACGCTAATTTGTTGTTCTTTTAAATTTTAATAATTTTTTAGGAACAAAGATTTCGCGGGGAAAAATCTTAAATGAACAGTGTTATGACTAGTATTAATATATAGGTGCGACTAGAAAACCCCTAGCCATCACTCTTTCTTGAAGACTCTTCATCTCTCAGCAAAAGCTATTTATCGTATTTCCCCTTACAAGGATACCTGGGTTATTGGCGGTGTGGATAACAGGAAACCCATTTGGAAACTGGTTTTCAAGAATGCCAGCTGATTTTTCTTGTCTGATTTTCAAATAATTTTCCTTTTTCGGTATTTAATTGCTTAGGAAAAAGGTTTAAGGTGGAGTGGCGGGTAGGAAACCACGTTAATTTATTAGGTAAAATAATTTCAGAATTTTTTATCTAGAAAACACCCAAAAACATATAATTATTTAATTATTTAAACATGAATCTGTCTCACTCTTTCTTTACAAAAGTTTTTTTGGTTTAATTACTAAAAAAGTGCAATTAGTTCTTGCGTTATGAAAATTTTTGAATTTTTTTTCCAAAACATGTTCTTTCTTTGCGTATTTAACCAAAGTTTTGGTTTAGATGGTTCGGAGAGAAAATTATGTTCTCGCGACTCTTGTTGTTTTTTGCTATTATAGTCCAATATTGCGTGCTAATGCCTACTTTTTTGGAACATCAATTAAGTACACTTTTCACATGCTTCTTATTATTAATAAGGGATTAATGTAGACAGGTGGCACCTAATCTAATAGATCAGGGGTGCAAGACACAAATAGGTGGGCCCTACAATGAATACAAGCACATGTGGCGCTTGTACTTTCCACCTTTTGTCTCTTGACACTTCATCTATTAGATCAGGTGACACATTTTCTACATTAAACACCTTTTATACATTAAATCTTATTAATAATTGACAAATATTAACTGATAGAATAACCTTTTATACCTAAAATAACGCAAATGTTATGTGTACGAGTTAAATTTCTCCTTTGGGTCTGCATTTTATATAGGATGTGCTGTATGTATATAAATAATTTCTTCGAAAAACATGTATATAATGAATTTTTAAACCCAAATTAATCCTGAGTGTTGTTAGTCACACCGCCAAGATTTATAAATTCACTCCATTTATAAATTCACCACTTAAAGTTTTTTATATTTTATAAATTGTTCAATTCACTTCTTTTATTTCCAATATTGCCCCCTCCAACCATTATTTTCTCCTCACTACACCTCCTATTCACCTACAAGAAGAGCAAGCTCTCGTCGGGCCCGCTGGCAATCCCTGTGCTAGGCAACCTCTTCTGGCTCCGGCACTCCTCCGCCGACGATCCTCCAGGACCTCTACAAGAAGCAAGGGCCCATCATCACACTCTACGTCGGCTTCCGCCTGGCCGTTGTGCTTGTTGGTGCTCATGTGTTTCGGCGAGAAGCTCGATGATAAGGGCATCAGAGAAAGCGAAGTCGCACAAAGAAACTCCTTCTATACGCGGTTATCTCGACAGTATTAACCTTATACTCTCTAAGAAAGTTGTGGGATTTTACTAGTGAAGATAATCTGAGAGCGGATAATTTGGTGTGATATATGTTAGCCTAATTTCACCAATCTTCGCAAATTCATTAGCTGTTAGAGCTTAGATCTATGTGAGTGTTGCAAACATTCTTTGATTGTTGAGAATGATTTAATACTTGATTTTTTGACCGGCTTATCAGCCAAGGGAAGGGATGATTCAACCCTATCAACTGATGGCCGAATACGAGGCCGTGATATCCGAAGAGGAGAGAAAAAGCTCAAGGATTTGGCTTTTGAAGATGTCATCAGAGCTGTGCGGGTTAATACAAAGGGCTGATGTTAAATTCTTTGAATGCACCAACAAACCGCTCAACGAGATCCCGGCTCAGAGAAAGAACGATTTTTTTAGTTTTGTAGAGATCAGGAGAGGGACATGAGAGATCAGAATGGCGTAATTCCCCTCTACGGCCAATTTCGAGTTTTAATCATCGGATATTCAGGTAATAAACATGTAATCCTCTCCCCAACCTCATCTCCGGGGATTCTAATTCCTGCGACATCGGCAGCAAGGTCAAGCTTAGGCTACAGCAGCCGCAAGATAACAGAGGCTGCAGTGAACTCATTAAAATTCTAATGAGGGTAAAAAGGTAATTTTATTATTGCACTAAATCAATGGCAAACTTGTCAATAAAAGTGTGGTGAACTAATAACTCCTTGTGGTGCAATTAACAACACTCATTAATCCCCTAAACAATTTAGGCTTGATAATAAAACACATCCCGTGGTTAAGTTTTAGGTTTTTAGCTTATCAATTAAAGCATGCTAAAAATTTACTAACTTACTTTGATCCTTTTAACCTGAACATAAAAAATATGTTGAGTATTGGACTTCTCCCTACTTGGTGTTAATGATGAGCAAACATAAATACTTGTGACTAATCCCCTATTTGCAGTTAATCCATTGTCCATGCATGTCATGAAGATCTATTAGCAATGGATGACGCTCAAAGATCATTGAAAGCAAATGAAGTGGATTGGATGATCGTAGATGGTGATTGAAGCTCCTAGAAGATTTCAAGCTCATGCGTTAGAAAGAAGAGAGAGTTCATCAAAAATAACTGTCTTGTTTCTCTTCTAGTATGTAGCTTAGAAGCAGAACTTTGTTGGAGCGCACACACACATCTTCATTTCAGTCTTATGATATCATTAGATCAACCTTCCTTAGACTCCAATTCATTTCTATCTAGATTGTGCATGTCATGTTTTTAACAGTCGACTGCTGAACATTTTACAGTCGCCTGTCTCTCAACAGTCGACTGTGTTTTGTTCTACAGTCGCCTATTATGCACAAACTTTTTCAGTCTAGTTTTTGGTCTTCTTAGCTTTAACTCTCATAGGAAACTTATGAATGATTCACATGCGCCTGTCCAAGTGACAGTCAAATGTGTTTTGTAAATCAGTCGCCTGTCTATCTTTAGCCCAAATTATGTTTCTCTGTTTAATCTGGCCAGTCGACTATTGTTGGGTTTACAGTCGACTGTCCAATGGAACAGTCGACTGTCAATGCTTCAACAGTCGTCTGTCTTTGAGCCTATTTGATGACTCAACTCTCTAGATAATCTCAGTGTCTTGAGAGTCGTCTGTAGAAGGAATTACAGTCGCCTGTTAAGTTTAACAGTCGACTGTCTTCTCTTCATCAGTCGTCTGTCCTGTTCTCCCATACGTTTTTCAGATTTTATCAACTTACCGAGCTTTCAGCCAGTCACGTGTAGTAGGATTTACAGTCGCCTGTTGGTTCAACAGTCGACTGTATATGTCTCATCAGTCGACTGTCCTCGTGGTAAGTTACCGTTATGAATTCTCACCTACCGTCTGTTACTGTGTAGCAGTCGACTGTGAGTTCTTCAACAGTCGACTGTTTCGGACGCAGATTCTATCCGTTGAGTTTTTCCTCACGGATTTCAAAGGGGTTTTTGTTGATTCAGTTAGAAGGGTTTGAGAAACCTATAAAAGAAGCCTCTACTGTTCCATTGAGAGGCTAGACTTTTGATTTCCAAGTTGCTAAATCATTCAAGCTTTCTTTCTCTCAAGATCAAAGCTCTCAAATCCTAAAGCCCTAAAATTCCAATCTTTCATCTCTTGCTCTCCAACCTAGAACCAAAGAGAAATCTTCTAGGCATTTGGTGCAATCAAGAGAAAGGGCTTTCCTCACTTCCAAGAGAGTCTTTCAACACACAACACACTTCTCCTTCAAGTTCTACTTCAAGGCATAAGTGATTGTAAGTGTTGCTTAATTTCATATTTCATAACTTTAGTTATTTGATTTACTCTCGGTTTGTGAGAGTGGTTTGCTTGCTTCCAAGTTGTGCGAGTCAAGGTCAATCGATTGTATTTCGATTTCACTTGTAGGGTTGCTACACGTGGGTTTTAAGGAAACCTTAAGTTAGGGGTCTAACTTGAGTATCCGGTTATTAACCGGGTGGAAGAGACGTAAGATTACCAGGAACAAGTCGAGAAGTGACTTGGGTAATCCGAACCCTTGAAACATCCTTGCATTTGCATTTGTTTCATTTTGGGTTTATTTCTATTCCGCACTATTTGTTGGTTAGGAATTTAATTTGGTGTAACAATCTTTTTAAATTACATAAACACTATTCAACTCCCCCTTCTAGTGTTTTCATCATAGCCATGGACCTTACAATTGGTATCAGAGCGCTGGTTTATAGCTATGGCATCCAACAACAACAACGTTCCTCCACCGTCTTCGTACAACAATCACGATTGTGATGGAGCGTCCACAGTTTTCGAAGGACAATCAAAGGTGCGTCCTCCGCGTTTCAATGGCACGAACTTTGGCTATTGAAAATGCCGGATGGAGACGTTCCTATTTGGAGAACCCTCCACAAGGAATATGTTGAGCCCATCGAAGAGGATTTCGAAAAATGGACGGCTTCCGAGAAATCCGCCGAAGTCAAACAACGCAAAGGCAATGAACGCTCTTCATTGTGCGTTGGACCCATATGAGTTCAACAAGATATGCACATGTAAGAGTGTATATCAAATTTGGAACCATCTCGTCGTTACCCATGAGGGAACAAACAAGGTAAAACTTTCTAAACTCTATGTTGCCGTGCAAAATTTCGATATGTTTCACATGCAGGAAAATGAAAGCATAGCATCAATGTATGGATGTTTTATCGATATCACTAATGAACAGGAAGTTCTCGGACAAGTCTATTCCCAACAAGATAAGGTAAGAAAGATCATAATGAGAATGATCTCCAAGCGGAAAAGAAGAGCTATCTCCATCGAGGAGGTCAACGACTTGAAGACTTACACAGTTGTGAACCTTATCGGCACTCTCATGTCTTACGAAGTAAGACGGGAGAACCGATTAAAGATTCGAGCTATGATGAACCTTCGGAGGCCAAGAAGAAAGCTTTGGCATTCAAAGCCAATTCCTCATACTCCGATAGTGAAGAATCAGAAAATGAGATGGACTTAGATGAAATGGCTCAAATGACGAAGAAGTTCCAACGCTTCTTTCGCAAAGGTAAATTTTCCTCTAAGAATAGATTTGATTCTACTAATAACACTTCCTCTCTTTGCTTTAAGTGTAATAAGCCAAGACACATCAAGAAGGATTGCCCAATGCTATGAAACAAAGAGAAAAGTACCACAAGTCCGAAAAGAATAAGAAAGATAAGAAGAAAGGACTAGTAGGTACATTTGATGACTCAAGTGGAGACTCATCAAGGAATCCGATGATGAGAAGGGTGAAAGTGCCCACATGTGTGGCCCGGGAAGATTCACTCTCCGATGAAGGTGATTCCGACATGGATGAAACCGAGGTAACTATGGATGAATTGCGTAATCCTAATGAAGAATTATTTGCTAAGTATCAATCATTAATGCTTAGATATACTATTTTAAAGAAATTGAATGTTAGCAATCCATCTATTCCATGCAGTATTAACAATGACATCATTGTTGATACTTTAACCCTTGAGAAAGCGAATTTAGCTTCTCAAAATGTCACTTTGTGAAATGAGGCGAATACCCTCAAATCTCAACTAGATCTAACACATCATAAGGATAATAGTGATCTAGTTTCACGACACACACAATTGGGTTTTGAGAATGATTCTCTTAAAACCTAAGTGTACGAGCTCAAAGCACGGGTGTCCACTTTGGATACTAACATTTCTTCTCTTAAGGAGAAATATGAGATCATGTCCTCCCGTATTGTGAGATTTAATAAGTGGAAAGGACAATTGGACAATTTGCTAGCAAACCAATTTCCGGCCACACATCGTGTTGGTCTTGGTTTTGTGGAAGCAAATGCATCTAATGCTCGCACCTCCTATAGTGATGTCAATATAGACTTTGTGAGGCCATCCTCCGTTGCATCCACAAGTGGTGTCAAAGACACTATAGGTAGCAAATCTACCAAGAAAGTCACCATTTCACCGTCTCTTCTTTTTGGCAAGAAACCCAATAAGGGTGGAAACCAAAAGAGAAGACATGCTTACATGTACACCAACCTACATCCACGTAGGAAATCTCCTACTTCACAAGTGGATACTCATGACACTTCCTATGCTCCACACCCACGGACACGTACAAATCCACACATAAGAAATACTCATGTACGTGCTCCTACACACCCATTTGCTCATACGCATCATTCTTACATGTATGCACATCCTCCACATGTTATGCATGACCTGTATGTTTCATACAACATGCATGCTCCCAAGCATGCATACAACCCTCATATGTCCAATACATATCAACCACCTCATTTTTATGCTAGAACCCATGTTCCTAAGAAGCATGCACCACATAGAAATCTAACAAGTATGCATACAACTAGGAAAAGGACTCCCAAAACATACACCATTTGGGGTCCTAAGAGCACTAGATTAAATGATAGGAATGCCTATGTTGATTCCTATTTTCATGATGTTATTAATAATGATAATTATGTTGGGAAGCGGAAGTCCACTTGGACTTGGCTTCCAAAGGGCTAATCCCCTTGGACCTAACAAAAATTGGGTACCATGAGCTTATGGTATACTATGTAGGTACCCAAGAGAAAGAAAGAGAGCAATAAAGGTCAAATTAGCTTTAAAAGGAAAGGATAGATTCTCGACAGTGGTTGCTCCAAACACATGACAGGAGATCCCTCATTGCTCTCCGAAGTGATTAGCATTAAGAATGGTGCAACAGTCACTTTTGGAGGTAACCAAAAGGGAACCATCATTGGAGTAGGTATAGTCGGAAACTCATCCAAACCTTTAATTACTAATGTATTTCTAGTTAGTGGTTTGTGTCACAACCTCATTTCCATTAGTCAACTTTGTGACAAAGGTTATAAGGTTAACTTTGGAGAAGGTTTGTGTAAAATTGTTGGTTCTAATTCTCATGTTTTATTTACGGGTATTAGGCGTAAAAATATTAATTATTTGAGCTTGCCTAAAACCGTAGAACATTGCTTAGTTGCTAATACAAATGAACAACTATTATGGCATCGACATTTTGGTCATGTTCATTTCAAGCACTTATATAAGTTAGCTAAGCATGATCTAGTCAAAAGTTTTCCAAAAATTGTTTTTAGTAAGAAAAACTTTTGTGATTCATGTCAAAGAGGTAAACTTAGCAAATCATCTTTCAAGCTTAAAGAAGGCATTACTTCTAAGAGGCCTCTAGAACTACTTTTTCTAGATTTGTTTGGGCCAACTAGAACCGCCTCTTTAGGCAATGCTCATTATGGATTAGTTGTCGTTGACGACTTTTCTAGATTTAATTGGGTTTCATTCTTAACTAATAAGAATGAAGCTTTTGAAGAGTTTACCATATTTGCAAAGAAGATTCAGAATCTCTTAGGATCCACCATTATCACTATCCGTAGTGATCATGGAGGAGAATTTGAGAATGAATCTTTTACAAAGTTTTGTGATGACACCGGGATAACTCACTATTTCTCTTTTCCTCGTGCACCACCACAAAATGGTGTTGTAGAGAGAAAGAATAGGACTCCTATTGAGTGTGCTCGTACCATGCTCCATGATAGTCATTTTGGACTACAATTTTGGGCAGAAGCGGTACACACAGCATGTTATGTGCTCAATAGGATCCTAGCAAGACCCCGAACGAACAAAACTTGTTTTGAGTTATTTTATGACAAAAGCCTTATATTTTCGAGTTTTTGGTTCAAAATGCTTTATCAAGAACACTTTTGGTAACTTAGATAAATTTGAGCCAAGATCCGATGAAGGAATTTTTGTTGGATATTCCACACGTAGCAAAGCCTACCGGATATATAACAAAACATCTTCAACGATCGAGGAATCACTACACGTATCATTTTATGAAGATATTGATCCCCTTCATGTTATTGATGATAGTCTAGATGCTATATATGATTCTCTTAGTAACGTTATGATTAATGATTTTTTTATTGAGACTAACACTACTAATGAGATTGTTGAAGATGTTCCAAGTGATGCAGGAATACCCAAAGCTTATCCAACCGTTCGCAACCATCCACATGACCAAATTATTGGAGATATTGGTGTGGGTGTTCGAACAAGGTCTAGAATTGAAGAATTCTCTCATTGCGTATTTGTCTCTACCATTGAGCCAAAGAATATCCAAGAAGCATGTGAGGATAGCTCGTGGATAGTGGCAATGGAAGAAGAACTCATGCAATTCGAGAGAAATGAAGTTTGTGAGCTCGTTCCTCTTCCAAATGGTCACCAAGTTATTGGGACCAAGTGGATCTTCAAGAACAAGACCGATGAGGACGAGGTCATCACAAGGAACAAAGCAAGGTTAGTAGCTCAAGGCTACCTACAAGAAGAAGGTATCGATTTCGAAGAATCCTTTGCCCCCGTAGCTAGATTAGAAGCTATTAGATTGCTTTTATCTTTTGCATCTCATAATAATTTCAAATTATTTCAAATGGATGTTAAAAGTGCATTTTTAAATGGTATTGTTAACAAAGAAGTGTATGTTTCTCAACCTCCCGGTTTCATACATGAAAAATTTCCAAACCATGTTTTCAAACTTAAGAAAGCATTGTATGGGTTGAGACAAGCTCCTAGAGCTTGATATGATCAACTCAAAACCTTTCTTTTGGATTTAGGTTTTAAAATGGGTGAAGTTAATTCAACACTTTTCATTAAGGATTATGAAAATGACATCCTATTGATTCAAGTTTATGTAGACGATATTATATTTGGTTCTACTAACTTTAATCTTTGCCAAGAATTTTCTAAGTCTACGAAGGATGAATTCGAGATGAGCCACATGTGTGAGCTCAACTACTTCCTTGGACTACAAATTCGACAAATGAATGATGGGACTTTCATACATCAAACCAAGTACACAGGGAAGCTAATTAAGCGATTCAGGATGGAACCGTCTTCAAGCAAAAGGACTCCCATGAGTACGACAACTCATCTACACAAGGATGAGAACGAAAAAGATGTAGACGTTCATATGTATCAAGGTATGATTGGTAGCTTACTCTATTTAACTTCTAGTAGGCCCGATATCATGTTTTCCGTATGCTTGTGTGCTAGATATCAAGCTAGACCTAAGGAACCACACTTGATTGCGGTTAAACAAATTTTTTGTTATCTCAAGCATTCACTAGATTATGGGTTACTTTACCCTAAATCTAGCACATATGAGTTAATCTCATATAGTGATGCAGACTTTGCCGGATGCAAATCCGATAGGAAGAGTACTAGTGGCACTTGCCATTTTCTAGGAAATTACTTAGTTTCTTGGTTCTCCAAGAAACAGAACTCGGTATCATTGTCCATGACTGAAGCGGAATATATTGCATCGGGTCTTGCATCTGCACAAGTTCATTGGATGATACACACTCTTAAGGACTATGGTGTCAATTGTGATACTTGCCCTATCATGGTTGATAACTAAAGTGCTATATGTCTTTCCAAGAATCCGGTACATCACTCTTGTACCAAACATATAGATGCGAGACACCACTTTATCAATGATCATGTAGCTAAGAAGGACATCATCTTAGAGTACATTAAAACCCAAAAACAAATTGCCGACATCTTCACAAAACCTCTTAAAGAAGATTCATTTGTGAGGTTGCGTGGAGAATTAGGGATTATGGTTGAATCTGAGATTTAGAAGTTCAACTTACTTGTTATATCATCTTTTGAACTCATATCATCATGTTGCCTCTCCTCATTTGATATATCATATATTGGTCTTAAGAAAGGCTATTGAGATTTCGTTGTTTTCATGAGTTTTCAGATTGTCTTAAGAGATTTGTGTAATAAATGATTTATCTTTTGATATTGATTTTATGATGAGTTTATGTTAGAGTATAGGTCCTAGGGTGAGTTGTGCATATCCTCTGGATTTTAACCTCACCATGTATTTTTGGACCATGATAGACGAATGTCTTGCCTTCGAAAGTCGACTTCCCTACTCTCTCTCTTCTCTTTCAGCAGACTATATCTTTCGTGTAGGCGACTGATGACGACTTTACAGGCGACTGTTGGATCAATAGGCGACTGCATTCTTGTCATCAGGCGACTGTCCATTTCGTCAGTATTCTCTGTTTTTATCATCAATTTTATTGATTCTTAGTCAGTCGACTGATGAGTATAATACAGTCGAATGTCTCACAGACAGGCGACTGTATGTTACTCAACAGTCGACTGTCTGTCAACCTAGCTCATCTTTTATCTCTTCAACCAGTCGACTGGCTATTGTTCATCAGTTGGATGTCTCCTAATATGGCGGTTCGTTCTTTTGATCTGAGCCGTCGATTTCTCGATCCAATGCCCAGATTCATTTGCCCCTTCGATATATGACCGAGATCCTTTGATTTGACCATTTATTTTCTCTCTCATCCGATTGAAAATTTGCATCGTCTCCTCCGATTCGTACTCTCAGTCGATCTCTCCGCTGACGTTTTCCATCAACTCCTCTCGTCGATCTGTCGATTGCGTCTCTCTTGTGCTTCGTCGATTGTATCTCTTCCGTCTCGAATTAGGTTTGCCTCCTCTTGTTGTCTCTTTCGTGCGTTACCTTTCAATTCCATCGGTTGATTGTGAAATGGCTCCCAAAACCAAGAACAAGGGGAAAGCGGCTGCTCCTAAGCGTGCTAGGGTTTCCAAGCCAACTATTGCCAAAAACAAACAAAGCCACAAGGCCCGCACCAAGAAACCCGATTCTCCCTCTCTCTTCTTCGTGGGGTTATTCTCCTTCATCTGCTTCTTCCTCATCTGAAGCTGAGCGCCTCTTGAAGCGTCTGCGCAAGCCTGTTGGTGTTCGAATCAATGAGCCTTGCACTGAGGTTTCTCCGTCACCTTATGTGTCGAGCTCCGATGAAGAAACCCCTGTCGTGCCACCCTCTGATCCCCTTATTCCTATTTGCCGAGACGACCTGTGCTTGGCAAAATTTCATTCTCTCCTCGGGATCAAACTTCTTAGAGAGCGATTCATTGTTTATCCCGCTTTCACCGCTGAGCGATTATCTGAGATCCTCTCCGCTACTTGCTTGGCTGATCTCTTTCGCTTCTCTCACAGTAAATCCCCTCGTGCTTACCCATTTTTGGTTAAGTTTTTCTATGCTAAACGCATTCACGGTGAGTATGTGATCACTCCATATTTTACACCTTTTTTCTGCATGTTTTCATGACGTTTTGATCGCCCGTATTGCGTTTTTCACGATTATTCGACGATATTGCGATGCTTTTCACTATTTCTTGTTTTTGTCATATTTCAGGAAATATGGAGCGATTTGGAGCGAAAATGAGATCAAAGGAGTTTCACGCACTTTGGAGTGTCGCCCACGGCTTATTTGAGGACTTATCAGCGATGAAGGATGAGCGGAAGAAGAAAGAATGTGATAGGAGAGACGAGGAAGCGAAAAGGAGAAGAAATGAGCTCAGGAGTACACCACTCGGCCGAGCAAGACTGCTCATTCGGCCAAGTGAAGGATCACCCTCGACTGAGTAGAACGGATACACACCAAAGATTTCAGACGTTCACTCGGCCGAGTAAGGAATTCCATTCGACCGAGTAAGAAAGTTCACTCGCCCGAGTCAGTCAGGCAATTCAGACAGAAAAGAGCCAAAGTTACTGGAAAATCTAAGGAAGCTCACTCGGCCCAGCATGATTGCTACTCGGCCGAATAAAGAAGACTGCTCGGCCGAGCCACCCCGAGAGACGGACCCCTGAAAACCCCGAAGTTACTGTTATTTTATAGGGTTTGTCACTCGGGCCAGTGACAAAGGTCACTCGGCCGAGTGACCCTCTCTGCCTGCTGCTAGGAATGCGAATTCTGGGCTGCGCAGGGGCAGTTATGTCACGATTTTTAGACGATTTTGGGTTGTATTTAAGCCCTGTTTTAACCCTAGTTTTAAGGAGAGACTTGAATTATTTTTTTAGAGAGTTCTTTTAGGTTTTTGGCGGCTATTCTTTGGAGAAATCTCAGCTGGAGATCATTGGCTACGTCATTGGTTTGTTCTTTCTTATTAAAAATCTCATTTTTCTGAATTGTTTCTTAATTGCAATGAATTGTGCCATGATTATTATTGTTATTTCTGAGATTTCCATGATGATTAGTAAGTAGTTCCGTCGTTCTAGGGCGTAGGGATGAACCCTATGGACCCGATCTTTTGAATTGTGATGAATTTATGGATTTGTTGCTAGAATTGATAATGGTTAGGTTGTGATTGATATATTACGAGTAGCTAGGAATTCATATCGATTGAGATTTGCAAGAGATTGGATCCCAATTGATAGGAAGGCCTAGATATTCGATTTAGATTGATAATTGAATTTCTCTAGACTTGGTTTGCAAGAGATTGGACCAAAGCTAGGATTTTTAATTATGAATCTATATTAATATTCGTTTGCAAGAGATTGGACGAATACGAATTATCATAATCTAGATCGTAGCTCGAGTTTGCACGAGAGTGGGCTCGAGATGCGATTGGACAATGATGTCGTTCTTCACGCTAGCGGCTAGGCTAGGGTTTGCACGAGAGTGGGCCCTAACCTAGGTTTGCTATAGACCGGCAATAGCACGAGAGCGTGAGCTTGGTTCTATATTAAGTTGCGACTAGTTCACCTATATTCAAGCTTAGCAACAATGAAATCTATGATTCACAAGGAAGAGAGACGGTCCGTAGTGGGGATTTCCTTTTCCTAGACGCTTTATTATATTGATATTTCTTGCTATTGAACGATTGTGACGTGGTGGGCTCCGAAAGGTGCTTCTCTCAAGCGCAAGAGTCCGATCAAGTAGTAAAATCTGGGAGTCCAGATGTCGAATCCTCGGGAGAATCTGTTGAAACCACAAGTCTAAATCAAATAGAGTAACTACGAATAAAATCTAAGCACTTTAATAGTGATGGTGAAGGTGGTGTGAAAAGTGTGGTGATGGAATTGTTACGTGCGATCAATGCAAACAACGAACTCTAATTCGTGAAAAATAGATATAAAAAGCATGTACATGGCATGGGTTCATTAGGATTAGCGAATCGTAAGCTTTGGTTGATCAAGTATAACACAACGAAACCTCCTTTTGGGAGCGAATCGTCGGAAGATATCCTTTTGGGAGTTAACGCATCAATTCTAATAGAATATCGCTAAAGTTGTAAACGTATATACGAAGTATGAAGCTCTCTTTTGGAGAGATCAAATCTCACCCTTGTGGAGTGATCATCTACTAGAACAATTCTTTTGGAATACGAAAAAGTAGATTTAAGAGCGACGATTAAAACTTTAGCAAATATAGCGATTAAGCGCAATTATACAACCAAAGAATACGATTCACATCACCTAATTACCCCACACCATGCACATAAAATATTTAGCTACTCATGGTGCAGAAATACACAATTTTCAGATTCAAATTCATAAGTTTCATAGCAAAATACGGAAGTTTAGAGGCAAAATACAAGCTAAAACACCCAAATACAAGCTAAAGTTGAAGAGAATATCACCAAATCTCTCTGAAAAGTCTCCAAAACTCTCTGGAAATTAGAAACTAGGCTCTGAAATTTTACAGAATTTTTGCAGAAGAAAAATACGGCTCCTAAGTGCTCCAATACGCCAAATTATACGCCCAAAACCCTAGAATACGCTTAAATAATAAGATTGCGGGTTTATTGGGCTTAACGGGTTCAAACCCGCACAGTAATCGCGCCCGAACTGATCGCTGCCGTTGATCCAAAGCGGAGCAATTTGAGGCCGTTCATCGCAGCGGGATCGGACCACGCAGCGACACGTGGGCTTTAAATTTCGTGCCACGCCCGCTTCGCATCCGCTTGGTTGTGCGCCGTTGGATCATGGATCAAGGGTTAAAGAGCAGCCACGTCGCCTCGTGCGAACGCGAATTCGAATCGCGTTCGTAAGTGATGCGAGCCGTTCGATCGTTCATCGACCGCCCAGGACACGCCACGTCGCCTCGCGATGCCGTCGCTTCGTTCACCGCTCCGCCCCTCGCGATGCCGTCGCTTCGTTCACCGCTCGCGGCCGTTCGATGGTGCGGGGTTGGGTCCGATGGCCGCCACGTGGAATCGCGAGACGCTTCCGCTTCTTCGTTTGCTGCGCGACTGTGATCCGTTCGATCGCGATCTCGCGGCTGAGAAAATGCCGCGTCGACGTTCATTTGAAGCCGCTCGATTCAGGCGGGAATCGCTGGATGCGCGCCACGTGGCTGCCAAGATTCGTGCGCTTTATTTATTTTCCAATAAATAGTATTCTGCATTCAAAAATTCATAGAAATTAGCACAGGTCTCAGAAAAATACAAATAAATAGTCGTTGGAATCGTGAGATCGAGACGGTGCTAGGAAAAATATAATAAGTGCATAAATACTTCATTAAATGCTGTTTTGTGCTCAAATAGTGTGTTTTCTCTAATAAATAATTGTGTAGAAAATACGTATGAATTAGAGAGTAATGTAGCATCATATAGGCACAAAGTATTGCTAGATGAGGGGTTAAATACGCAATATTCAACCCAAATCACACCCCCCAACTAGCGTTTTGCTAGTCTCTAGCAAAAAGAGCGATTAAAAATACGCCTAGATCACCTTATCAGATCTCAAATCTTTCACCACCATACTACAACGACAAAAGAGATAACCAAACACTAATATCAATATTTCAAACTCATCAAGTAATGGTACTTGTTGGTTTTCAAAAATAAAAGTCAAGCATCTCAAATGGTTATAAAATAGACTCAAATTCACTATCAATTACTTCATAGCTCATAGTACACAAAATCAATGGCCCACACCGTTCAATCAAATATTTTAACTTGGAGCGTAGATGGTTCATGCAAAGCAAGCATCAAAAGTAGGATGGTATCAAGACATACACACGTCAATCTCTATTCATAGGAACTCACACCACATCTTGTGTTCCCTTTAAGCTTTGGAAGTTTTCTTGCCTCGCTAATCATGCACACTTATTCTCTATGTTCTTTCACTTTTCTCCATAGTTCCGCGTAACGCGCATCAAGCAATATTCGCAGAAAAGTATATAACTTGGATCGCTCCATCAAATAATTGAGGTTCCGGTCAATGGCTCCCAAATCAGACGATAATAGGGCATTAGGCCAAGAAGGACCCCTCGGACTGTACTACTCAAGCCAACCAAGTTATTTCTTTAATAGCACATTTATTCATCATTTTTTTCTCATTCATCTCATTTTTTCTTCTTTTGTGTGTGCATAAACAACTTGGCAAGATAACTTCCTATTCTTTAATTGTTCAAAGAATGGGTATCCTAATCATTTCAAATGACGTGGTACGTTTTTCTACCCAAAATCACACCAAGCATGCAAATGGCAATGAATACGAGATAAAGAACAATGCTCCAGTTAATTTATGAATTATTGGCACATGAATTTTGGTGTGTTCCAATGAAAGCATACCACTTGCTAATCCATAATTTCTAGATTCATTAAGTCGTCAATTAATCTTGCCATTGAGATCTGTAAAAAGAAATTCACCACAAGCACTCACATTCATGTAAAATGAGATTGAAATGTTGAATAATAGTGGTGGAGAAAATAAATCACGAGTGTACGTTGGTGAATAAATATCGAGAAATTTCATCACATGAGGGTCATTTCTAGGTAGAGATAGATTTTGGTGATATTTCTTAACTCAAAATTTTTTTTTTCAATGCAAAAAGGGAACTAAAAAAAATAAAATCCTAGAAGAAAAAGAAAAAGAAAATAAAAGTCCTAAAAGAAAAAGAAAAAGCAAATAAAAATCCTAAAAGTTATTTCCCTCCCCCCAACTTAATATAGACATTGTCCTCAATGTTAGGAAGAGGGAATCATGGAAAGAACACACCTGATTAGTTCCCACCCGAAGGTGGGTCTGTGAGATCCATGGTGCTCGCTTCCTTGGTCCAAGGCTCATGAAAATGTTTCAATCTCTGGCCATTCACCTTGAACTCGCTTCCATCTTTCTCATTTAGTAAGAGCACATCGCCATGTGGGAAAACTTCTTTGACGACGAAAGGTCCATACCACCTAGAGCGAAGCTTCCCAGGAAAGATGTGCAGCCTGGAATTGTATAGCAATACTTTTTGGCCTGGGGTGAACTCCCTCCTCAAGATCATCATGTCGTGGACGGATTTCATCCTCTCTTTTGAAATTTTAGCGTTGTCGTACGCATTTCTCCTCAACTCCTCCAGCTCCAACAATTGTAACCTGCGAGAAGAAAAAGAGACATCAGTATCAAAATTCATTTTCTTTATAGCCCAATAAGATCTATGCTCTATCTCAACAGGTAAGTGACAAGACTTCCCAAATACAAGGCGGTACGGTGACATCCCCAAAATTGTTTTGTAGGCCGTCCTGTAGGCCCACAACGCTTCAGGTAAGCGCAAACTCCAATCTTTTCTTGATGGATTCACCGTTTTCTGCAAAATTCCTTTGATCTCTCTATTTGCTAACTCTGCTTGACCATTGGTTTGGGGGTGATACGGAGTAGAAACTTTATGTGTGACCCCAAACCTCTTCATTAAAGTAGCGAACATGCGGTTGCAAAAATGAGACCCTCCATCACTGATCAAGGCCTTGGGCACTCCAAACCTAGAGAAAATGTTCTCTTTAAGGAACTTAAGCACAACGGAAGTGTCGTTCGACCTGCAAGGAATAGCTTCCACCCATTTAGAAACATAATCAATACAAACCAAAATATAAGCATATCCAAATGAAGGTGGGAAAGGTCCCATGAAGTCTATGCCCCAACAATCAAATATTTCAATCTCTAAAATGGGGTTCAGGGGCATCATGTTACGCTTAGTAATACCCCCTAATTGTTGGCATGCAGCACAAGTCTTGCAATAATAAAATGTGTCTTTAAACATAGATGGCCAATAAAAGCCACATTGCGAGATTTTTGCCACAGTTTTGTTCGCTGAAAAGTGTCCACCACATACTCCATCATGGCAAAATTGTATCACACTGGTTATTTCATGATCAGGAATGCATCTCCTAACAATTTGGTCACTACAATATTTATATAAGTACGGATCATCAAAGAAGAAATATTTTACCTCGTACTTGAACCGTTTAAAGTCTTGAAGAGACCAAGTGTCAGGGGTCTTACCAGTTACCAGATAATTAACGATATCAGCATACCATGGAGAGGTGGAGACGCTAAAAAGATGCTCGTCAAGGAAGGAGTCCTTCAAAGGCACATCCGCTGAATCAAGGCCTACTGTCAAACGTGATAAATGGTCAGCTACTAGATTCTCCACGCCTTTCTTGTCATTGATTGTGACATTGAACTCCTGCAACAATAAAATCCATCGTATCAATCGAGGCTCAGCATCTTTTTTAGATAATAAATATTTTAAAGCAGAGTGATCAGTATATATCAAAATTGGTGATCCTAAAATATAGCTCCTGAATTTTTCCAACGCAAAGACTACTGCCAGCAACTCCTTCTCTGTTGTTGTATAATTCCTTTGAGCGTCATTTAATGTCTTGCTGGCGTAGTAAATCACTACTGGAACTTTGTCTTTTCTTTGGCCTAGGACTGCACCAACTGCGTAATTGCTTGCATCACACATTATTTCAAATGGTAGGGACCAGTCTGGGACCTGCAAAATAGGAGCAGAAATCAGCAACTTCTTTAAAGTTTCAAAAGAAAGTTGACACTCAGGTGTCCAAATAAAGTCCACATTTAAAGTAAGTAAGTTGCAAAGAGGGCGAGATATTGCGCTAAAATCTTTGATGAACCGCCTATAAAATCCTGCATGTCCCAAAAATGATCTGATGTCCTTCACGCATTTAGGACTTGGTAGCTTCTCAATTACCGCTACCTTGGCTCTGTCTACCTGTATACCATCTTTAGAAACCAGGTGACCTAGGACAAGTCCCTCTGTGGTCATAAAATGACACTTCTCCCAATTCAATAGGAGGTTCTTTTCAATGCACCTGTCAAGAACAAGAGCCAAGTTAGCCAAACAATCATGAAAAGAGCTACCATATACTGAAAAATCATCCATGAATACCTCAACGATTTTCTCAACCATATCATCAAAAATACTGAGCATGCATCGCTGAAAAGTAGCTGGAGCATTACATAAACCAAACGGCATTCGTTTAAATGCAAAAGTACCAAAGGGACAGGTAAAAGTGGTCTTTTCCTGGTCCTCAGGTGCAATCTCAATCTGGTAATAACCTGAATAACCGTCTAGAAAGCAATAATATTCATGTCCAGCCACCCTCTCTAAAATTTGGTCAAGAAATGGAAGAGGGAAATGATCTTTTCTAGTTCGGGAGTTCAACTTCCTATAGTCTATACACATCCTCCAACCTGTGGTGGCTCTAACTGGGATAAGCTCATTATTCTCATTTTTAACCACGGTGAGGCCAGACTTTTTAGGAACAACCTGTGTAGGGCTAACCCACTTGCTGTCAGAAATAGGATAAATAATGCCTGCATCCAATAATTTTAAAACCTCGCCTTTTACCACTTCTTTTAATGTTGGATTTAACCTACGTTGCATTTCTCTAGTGGGTTTGGCGGCATCCTCTAAATAAATGTGATGCATGCATACAATAGGGCTTATACCTTTAATGTCAGCAATGGACCAACCAATAGCACCTCTATGTTTCCTCAGCACATCAAGTAATGAGCTTTCCTGCTCTAAAGACAGTTTAGAAGATATTACCACAGGGAAGCTGTTTTCATCGCCAAGAAAAGCATACTTAAGGTAGTCAGGAAGTGGCCTCAACTCTGGCTTTGGATCCTCCACCTCAGATGAAATTTGAATTGATGCATTAGATGGCAAAGCCTCAAACCTAGGCTCCCATACCGCATTGAGCTCCTTCACGTTCTCCTGCACAAAAGACATGTCATCAGAATCACCAATAAAAGTCTCAACAATAGAAGCATCATCACAAAATTCAGAACAAATATAATCATCCACCAACGAATCAATCATATGCACCCTCTCAATCTCATCATCCACATGTGGCAACTTGCAAGTATTGAAAATATTCATGTCCAAAGTCATGTTGCCAAAAGTTAGTTTCAGTTGACCATCTCTACAATTTATTAAAGCGTTGCATGTAGCTAGGAATGGTCTACCTAGGATGATAGGAGTAGCATTGGCAGTTTGGGGTCCCTGGATGTCTAGAACTATAAAGTCCGCGGGGTAGTAAAATTTGTCCACCTGAACGAGGACATCCTCAATGCATCCCTTAGGAACTTTAATAGATCTATCAGCTAGTTGTAATATAACAGATGTAGGCTTTAGCTGTCCTAACCCAAGCTGCACAAAAATAGGATATGGCAAAATATTGGCACTAGAACCTAAATCCAATAAAGCATTTCCAATTTTCTTAGTGCCAATGGTGCAAGTGATGGTGGGTGATCCAGGGTCTCTAAATTTAGGTGGTGTATTTTGTTGCACAATAGAGCTAACATGTTCAGTCAAGAATGCTTTCTTTTTCACATTTAACTTTCTTTTAACAGTGCACAAATCTTTCAGAAATTTAGCATAGGCAGGTATTTGATTAATAGCATCAAGCAATGGAATATTGATCTGGCACTTCTGAAAAATTTCACGAATTTCAGTTTGATACTTATCTTTGCTTTTCTGAAGTAGCCGATGAGGGTAGGGTGCTGCAGGTACATATGCTGCGGGTTCCTTCTCTTTAATGACGCTTTTGCTCACACCCACGTCCGTGCTCTCTTCCTGCACCTCCTCTTGTTCTTTAATTCCATCTTCTTGGATCTGAATTTCCTCTTCCTGCTCAGCTTGTTTGCTCGGTGGATCAGGCTTCTGAATTTCCTTTCCACTTCTCAAAGTGGACACCGCTTGGCAAGGCTTCATATTATTTCCTGCAGAAGAAGATGAGCCCATATTAGGATTTGGAATTGACTGAGATGGAAGCTTACCTTTTTCTAATGTCGCTGTAAGCCTCGCCAAGCTCTCGCTCATCTGCTGATTCTGAGTCTGCTGAGCCTGAAATTGAGCCTGCTGCTGCTGCATCTGAGCTTGTTGCAATTGGATAAGCTGCTGAAGTGCATCGCCAAATGGTTGCATCTGCTATTGTTTCACTGGCTCAGGGTCCCTCCTCTGGTTCCCACCTTGATAGTTTTTGTTGTTGTATTGAGGTTGTCGGAACAGAGGGGGAGCCTGCTGCTGCTGAGTCTGCTGATTGGGGCCCCAGTTCAAGTTTGGATTGTTGCGCCACCCCTTGTTGGAATTGAAGTTCTGGTAGTTCGAAGAAACTTGATTCACCCCAGTAGGATTTCCTAGCATGCTCTTCAAAGCTGGAAGCGTAGGACAAGCACTAGTGTCGTGGCCACCAACGTCGCAAAGTGCGCAAATCTGCTCTATCTCGACTGCCTTGGCCTCTTTCAAATTCATTGCATGAAGCTTGTTTGAGATCATGGCCTCCATCTTTGCCTCCAACGCATCCTCTTGCTTCAAATTATAAGTCACTCCTCGTGTAGGCTGGGATGGTGCAGAATGGCCTCCTCTCTCGTAGTCTGAAGTAGTGTCCCATGTCTGCGCATTTTCTGTTATCTCCTCCAGGTACGTCCAAGCTTCGTCTGGCTCTTTATCAAAGAATCCTCCATTGCACATCATCTCTACAAATTGCTTCATTTGCGGCTGCAGTCCATCGTAGAAGAAGCCAATAATCCTGCTTTTGTCGAAGCCATTGTGCGGACATGCGAGCAGCAACTCATTGAACCTTTCAAATGCCTGGTAGAATGTTTCTTCGCTTTTCTGGGCAAAGTTCATAATCTGCCGCTTCAGTCCCTGTGTCCGAAGGTCCTCTGAATGAAATAAACCGTAGTAACAAACCGTTCTCCCCGGCAACGGCGCCAAAAACTTGGTGGGCTCCGAAAGGTGCTTCTCTCAAGCGCAAGAGTCCGATCAAGTAGTAAAATCTGGAAGTCCAGATGTCGAATCCTCGGGAGAATCTGTTGAAACCACAAGTCTAAATCAAATAGAGTAACTACGAATAAAATCTAAGCACTTTAATAGTGATGGTGAAGGTGGTGTGAAAAGTGTGGTGATGGAATTGTTACGTGCGATCAATGCAAACAACGAACTCTAATTCGTGAAAAATAGATATAAAAAGCATGTACATGGCATGGGTTCATTAGGATTAGCGAATCGTAAGCTTTGGTTGATCAAGTATAACACAACGAAACCTCCTTTTGGGAGCGAATCGTCGGAAGATATCCTTTTGGGAGTTAACGCATCAATTCTAATAGAATATCGCTAAAGTTGTAAACGTATATACGAAGTATGAAGCTCTCTTTTGGAGAGATCAAATCTCACCCTTGTGGAGTGATCATCTACTAGAACAATTCTTTTGGAATACGAAAAAGTAGATTTAAGAGCGACGATTAAAACTTTAGCAAATATAGCGATTAAGCGCAATTATACAACCAAAGAATACGATTCACATCACCTAATTACCCTACACCATGCACATAAAATATTTAGCTACTCATGGTGCAGAAATACACAATTTTCAGATTCAAATTCATAAGTTTCATAGCAAAATACGGAAGTTTAGAGGCAAAATACAAGCTAAAACACCCAAATACAAGCTAAAGTTGAAGAGAATATCACCAAATCTCTCTGAAAAGTCTCCAAAACTCTCTGGAAATTAGAAACTAGGCTCTGAAATTTTACAGAATTTTTGCAGAAGAAAAACACGGCTCCTAAGTGCTCCAATACGCCAAATTATACGCCCAAAAACCCTAGAATACGCTTAAATAATAAGATTGCGGGTTTATTGGGCTTAACGGGTTCAAACCCGCACAGTAATCGCGCCCGAACTGATCGCTGCTGTTGATCCAAAGCGGAGCAATTTGAGGCCGTTCATCGCAGCGGGATCGGACCACGCAGCGACACGTGGGCTTTAAATTTCGTGCCATGCCCGCTTCGCATCCGCTTGGTTGTGCGCCGTTGGATCATGGATCAAGGGTTAAAGAGCAGCCACGTCGCCTCGTGCGAACGCGAATTCGAATCGCGTTCGTAAGTGATGCGAGCCGTTCGATCGTTCATCGACCGCCCAGGACACGCCACGTCGCCTCGCGATGCCGTCGCTTCGTTCGCCGCTCCGCGCCGCTCGCGGCCGTTCGATGATGCGGGGTTGGGTCCGATGGCCGCCACGTGGAATCGTGAGACGCTTCCGCTTCTTCGTTTGCTGCGCGACTGTGATCCGTTCGATCGCGATCTCGCGGCTGAGAAAATACCGCGTCGACGTTCATTTGAAGCCGCTCGATTCAGGCGGGAATCGCTGGATGCGCGCCACGTGGCCGCCAAGATTCGTGCGCTTTATTTATTTTCCAATAAATAGTATTCTGCATTCAAAAATTCATAGAAATTAGCACAGGTCTCAGAAAAATACAAATAAATAGTCGTTGGAATCGTGAGATCGAGACGGTGCTAGGAAAAATATAATAAGTGCATAAATACTTCATTAAATGCTGTTTTGTGCTCAAATAGTGTGTTTTCTCTAATAAATAATTGTGTAGAAAATACGTATGAATTAGAGAGCAATGTAGCATCATATAGGCACAAAGTATTGCTAGATGAGGGGTTAAATACGCAATATTCAACCCAAATCATGACGATACCCCAAATCTACTCTTACTTTCTTGATAGTTAGGTAATTAAAGTGAGATACTATCAATTGTCCTCCCTGTGTTCGATACCCACTCACCACTACACCGTGCGCTTGTGGTAAAACTACAAGTCATTTTTCGGGTGTATATCCGGACGCGATCAAGTTTTTGGCACCGTTGCCGGGGTAGCGACGGTATTTTATTTTCTTACTTAGTTATTTCTTTTTCTTTTCTTATTTTTATCCTTTTATTCCTCTATCAAGCTAACAACTCCATCGAATCTCTATTTTTTGTGCATGTATATGAGATCGACGGAGCATCAAGAAGATCCATTATGTGATCCGGAGATCAAACGTACCGAAAGGAGACTTAGAGCTGAAAGAAGACTTAATATAGAGGACGATTGCATGAACCGACAGGAAACACCGGAAGAATTAGTGGCACGCATGGCGAGGATAATATCTATCAGAGACAGGCTACGGCCTAAGACTACTTCGACTACTTCATCCATTGCAATGTCGGAGTTGGCGGCGGATAAGAATTTCGAGCTCAAAACGGGACTAGTGGTCTTAATGCAACAAGACCCATTCCATGGGAACTCCCATGAGAATCCACATTACCATCTTCAGCTATTCTTGTCGAAGTGCGCCACCTTTCAGATGCTCGGTGTATCGGTCGATGCAATCCGATTGCGCCTTTTCCCATTCACTCTCAGAGACAAAGCTCTATATTGGTTGAGGACGCAAGCGGAGGGGATCTTTACTACATGGGATGAGTTGGCGAGTGCCTTTGTTGATAAATTCTACCCACCATCCAAGACAGTGAGGATAAGGATCACACTGATGTCCTTCAAGAAAGGACCACAGGAGACTCTATACGAGGCATGGGAGCGCTTTAAAGATCTCCAACGTCAATGCCTCCATCACAGCATTGACGCATGGGAGCTAGTACACAGCTTTTATAATGGACTCCAACCGGGCACCAAGCAAATCATAGATGCAACCGCCAATGGAGCCATTCTATCCAAGACACCGGATGAAGCTACGGCCCTACTAGAGGAGATGGCCTCTAATAACCAACAATGGGGCGACGAGCGAGGACATTCTACATCATCCCTGAAGCCGACAAGCATATACAAGGCCAAGGCCGTAGCGGAGCTTTCTACAAAGTTTGACTCTCTCCACAAGGTCGTGGAGAGATTGGAGAAGTTGATTACTGAGCCGCATGGAGCTCCCACCACATCTACACCGGGAGGTAATATGAGTGATTGGCAAGACCAATCTCAAGCTATGTTCGTTGGAGGAGAGCACGGAGAGGGTGCTATAGAGCAAATCCTATATGTTGCGGGGAACACCTGTTATTGGGCCAACCCGGTCGCGAGGAATCATCCGGGCTTCTCGTATGCTAATAATGACGGAGCTTTAAACCCACCATTTCCGCAACAATCTCAAGCTCGGCCTCCACCTCCACAACCTCATTATCAACCGAGAGGGCCGCCACAACAAAGCTACCCGCCTAGGCAACAAGCGGGACCATATAGGCCGCTGGGTTATAATCAAGGGTGGAGAGCTCCAAACCCACAACAAGCACCACCGAGATCGGATCATGAAGCTAGGGTGGAAGAATTTGTGGTGGAGCAAAAGAAGATAAACGCTAGATTGATTGCACAACAAG
Organism: Scilla litardierei; assembly: GCA_030789695.1. Taxonomy (NCBI): domain Eukaryota; kingdom Viridiplantae; phylum Streptophyta; class Magnoliopsida; order Asparagales; family Asparagaceae; genus Scilla; species Scilla litardierei. Next base: position 547,836,012 of record CM061142.1, read on the forward strand.
ACTCTCTCAATACCATAGTGGCTCAACTAGCGGAACAACTTACGTTGCTAAATAAAAATACTCAACAATTGCCGGCTCAACCGGAGCCAAATCCATGGGGGAATACCGGCCACATCAATGCGGTAGTGGCGGTTACTACTAGGGGCGGGAAGGACACTACTCCTGCCATGGTCCAAACCAAGGAGCCCGTGGAGGAAGTTTTGAATGACGAAGAGCCGGCTATTGAGGAGGAGAGCCAAAAAGAGCCACAAGGAGACAGAAATTTTGAAATTAAGAAGCCAAATGAGGAGTGCACCTACATGCCACCGGTGCCCTTTTCGCAATGGTTGGCAAGAGCTAAGATTGAGAAGCGGCTTGCCAAATTCCTTGAGTACTTGCGAGGAGTAAGCCTCAATATACCTTTCTTGGATGCTATCATAGAGATCCCGTCATATGCCAAGTTCTTGGAGGACTTAATTTCGGGGAAGAAAAGAAAGGAGAAGGTAATGCTTGCCGAGTAAGGAACTTGGTTCACTCGGAGGGAGAAGAAGCCAACAAAATTCAAAGATCCCGGAAGCTTCCGCATCCCATGCACACTTGGAGGAGTCCCGCTACAAAAGGCTTTGGTAGACTTGGGCGCAAGTGTGAGCCTAATGCCCCTAAGCATGTTTAAGAGATTGAATATAGGGACCGACTTGAAACCAACTGATATGAGAATACAACTTGTGGATGGTCGGGTTACTAGGCCGGTGGAAATTGCGGAGAACATACCGCTCCAAGTTCCAGGAGGAATATGCTTGTCGTGCGACTGCGTCATTATGGACATCAAGGAGGAGGGCAATACATCACTTATACTCGGACGCCCCTTCTTAGCCATCGCCGGTGTGATAGTCAACGTGAGAGAGGGTACTTTATCTTTGAATGTCGGAAACATCGAGGTTAAGTTCCATATCCCTAAAGAGATGAGGCATATGCCCTACCAATAGGATGTCGACTATGTGGACCTCCTCGATGAGGTAATCAATGAAGCCATACCGCATTCTATTGGAGCCCTACACGATGACGGCCTTAAAGAAGGACAATCTTATAGTGGTGAAGGAAAGTTGGAGGATCCTCCGAAGAGCTCTATGGTTGATGACAAAGACGACGCCGATGTCGCGAGAATAAGGGAGCTATGCAAGCTCTCCATGACCAACAATTTGAAGAAAGCTCCGTCGGATAAGAAAGCATCATCGCCGGTGAAGAAAAAGATTGGTACAAGCTCAAGTTTGGGGGACTTATCCCCCAACACTACCCATGATAAGGGGAAGCCGAGGAATGCCCACGAGCATCAACAACCAAAGCCAAGTGGCCTTCCCGGCAAATTTGACGGACGCATCTCGTATGCGCCAAATATCAAGCACTAAACGAAAATCATAAGGGGTCGAGCTCAAGACCTTAAACGAGCGCTTTTCGGGAGGCAACCCGTCGGTTTTATATTGATTTTAGTTGAACTTCATCTTCGTTTAAGATTTTTCTTAGTTTTTAGAGTCTAGAGTCAATAAAAATCGTGACAACGGGCTCTATTTTTCATGACAGGAGATGGAGAACGAGAAATCATTCATATGGAGGATGACCATGGCAAGGGAGGGCGCTCCAGGAACGTGCTCAGGCCTTAGGAAGAGGAAGAAACTGACGGGGACGAGAAAAATAGAGAATGGCGTAAAAACAGAGAGCCGAGGCTGAAAACAGCTAGCCACTCGGACGAATGAACTTTTCATTCGGTCGAGTGAAGACTCTACTCGGTCGAGTAGAGTACCGATCAGGGAAGATCCTACAGACCCATTCTCTGTTATTTTCTGTGATTTACAGTACTATTGCCACTCGGCCTAATGACTATTATCTCGGCCGAGTGAATCTGATACCCTACACGCTTCAAAAATTGCTGAGTGGCCTTGCCACTCGGTCGAGTGGAAATTGTCCATTCGGCCGAATGGGAAGAGCTACTCGGCCGAGTCGTAACATATGGGGAGATTTCGAAATTTTTTAAAATGTAGTTCCATTCGGCCGAGTGAGAGCGTCACTGGTCGAGTCGCACATCTTTATAAAGCCGAACGGGCGCTGCACAAATCCCGAAACCCCCAAAATTCCCAACTTTCATCCGCAGCGCCCGAGCCATTTCACATTCCCTCGTCCGAATCCACGTCTTCCTCGCCCGAATGTCTCTCCTTCGTCGATGACCGCCACCCACGCCGGTCACCGACGCCGCCCGGCCGCCCTCACCGCCGGCGCTGCCCCTCCACCGCCGCACTTCCCCCATTTCGCCTAGAATTCTCATTTCTCGCCCATTTCTCCAATCCGTATGCCCATTGCACCCCAAATTCAAATTAAATCCTATTTATATCTATTACCCCCTATCTTCCCCATGTATTTTGATTATCATTCGCTAATTTGGTTGTTTGTGTTTCAGGTTAGCTTGGGGGAGCTTGGGGGAGATTCTGGATGCTTGGAGCTTCGCGGAGGAGGAGATTCTTCGCACTCTTCACTTTTTGCTCTCACGGCGTGCTCAGGTATACTCGTTCCATTATTTTAGCACGTCACATTTTTATTTGGGTGGGCACATTTCGCGGCACACATGCCGCCCCGTCTTAGGCTACGCACTCGGGAGCACGCTTCCAAGCGGAAGAGGTCAGGTGACCCTGGTCCCTCTTTAGCTAGGCCAGACTCCCTGTCACCTAGCCCACCACCACCTACACATCCGCCTCCTACCGCACCCATTCCACCACCAGCACAGCCTACACCTGCGTTCGATGCGATGTGGATTACATTCAGAGACGACGCCCAGCATGCTAGATTTGAGCGTATTTCCCATCGCTCGATCGTACCTACTAGGTTTGCACACCTAGTTGACCTTGAGCACCTAGGGGTCCTAGAGTGGCTACTCCAGTTGTATGACAACGTGGGGTGTCGTGATTTCTTATCGGTGTCGGCGGACACTTACATCCGCCCGACATTAGAGGTCATTAGTTCTATTAACCAGACCCCTGGAGGATGCTCCTTTTGCCTGATGGATCAGGAGTGCGAGGTCACTCTTGACATGCTCCAAGCATTCTTCCAGTGGCCCACTGTCCCGGACCCAGACCGTGCCTACAGCCCCACGCACATCCCACCCCCGTCATTCGACACCCACGCTTTCTGGACACGGATCATGGGATCTCCCCTTGTCTTTGACCCTAGTCGGGTCAAGGCCTCTGTCGTCCTCCACACGTGCCTCCGCATTGCACAACGCCTTATGGTGACCACTTTCCTTGCAAGGTACGACCCAGGAACGTTGTCGACGCCAGAGCTCTACATGCTCTACGCGATGACGCGTTCTAGGGTCTTTGATGGAGGAGACGTTTTGGTCCCTGCCAAAGAGATTGATATCACCAGTTGGTACATCGACTGCATCTTTATTTCTGTCGGTGCTCGGACGCCTATCTGTTGCGGCGGTCTGATTACCCTCTTGGCCCTTTTGTGCGAAGATGACCTCCCAGCTGGCTTGCTGAGACCACCGGGCCCCACCTCACTCTCTATAGATGTCATGGCCCGGATGAGGATGTTGCGTCCTCATGGTTAGCACCACTGGGTGTGGCTGCATGGTCTCCACGGTGCTGATTACATGATTCTCCCGAGCCCTACTCTGACACATATTGGACCCGCGGGTGGGGAGTGGATTCCAGCGATGGATCTCCTCATCCCCGTGATTCGGGTTCAATATTACATATTTAACCCCCCATTTAGCCCTATTTTGTGCTCATGTGATGCTACATTGTTCTCTAATTCATACGTATTTTCTACACAATTATTTATTAGAGAAAACACCTTATTTGAGCACAAAACATCAATTAATGGAGTATTTCTGCACTTTTTATATTTTTCCTAGCATCGTCTCGATCTCACGATTTCAACGACTATTTATTTGTATTTTTCTGAGATCTGTGCTAATTACTATGAATTTTTGAATGCAGAATACATTTTAAATGAAGAAATACAAACAAATTCAGCGCACGAATATTGGCGCATGACGCGGCGCCCATCGGAAGCATCACGTGGCGGCCATCCAGCGGTGCCAGCTAAATCGGGCGGCTCCTAGACAACGGTGACGTGGCATTTTCGCCACCGTTGGATCGAAATCCAATGGACTGCAGCGCAACAAACGCAGCCACGCTGAGGGGCGACGTGGCGGAATCGGGGTCGTTGATCGCAAATTCCAACGGTCGCGATCGAATCGAAATCGAGCGGAATTCGAATCCCTCTCGGCCACGTGGCGGAAGCGGAGGCGATCCCGCATCTCCATCAACGGCCGGGATCGATTCGAGGCCGCGCGAATCTGGAGCGACGTGGACGAACTCCAGCCATCCGATCGCGATCCAACGGCCCGTATCTTCCCATGCAATTTGAAAGCGAACCAGCATCCCTAGCGGCGACGTGGAGATATCTTCACCATCCGATCTCGAATCCTACGGTCTAGATTAAATCCGAGATGTATTCGGATTCAGGCAATCGGATGCGGGCGCAGGCGTACAGGGATCCGTTTAAGGGACACGTGGGGTTGCCACAGCCAATCCCGCTCGATCCAACGGCTGTGGGTTGCGCCGGCTGATGGATCAGGTTTGGGTGCTATTGGGTGCGGGTTTTATACCCGTTAAGCACAGTAAAACCCGCAATGAGCCTATATAAAGTATTTTTAGGGTTTTTGGGCATATACAAGCAGATTTTGGGCGTATTTTGGGCGTATTGGAGGCTCTAGGAGTCGTATTTCGCCAGGGAAAAATTCTGTAAAATTCCAGAGGCTATTTTCTTATTTCCAAAGAGGTTTGGTGTCTTTTCAAGGATATTTGGTGATATTTTCTTTAACTTAAACCCAGTATTTTGGTGTTTTCTAGCGTATTTTGCTATGAACTTGAAGTATTCGGCTATGGAACTTGTTTATTCTTGTATTATGAGTAGCTAATTCCTATTTGTGCATGATATGGAGTAGTTAGGGGATGTGATTCGTGTTATTTTGGTTGAATATTGTTGTTCTTCATCGTAAAAGTCGCTAAAATTGTATGTTTTTGCTATTTAATCCTCTTTTCGTCTTCCAAAAGAAGCGAATACATTGATGATCACCCCACAAGGGTGAGATTTGATCTCTCCAAAAGAGAGCTTCATACCATATTCGTAGAACTATAGTTTTAGCGACGTTTTTATTCATATTGTGCTTGAACCCCCAAAAGGGTATCTTCCGATGAATTGCTCCCAAAAGGAGAATTCATTGAGTTATATTGGGTATTTTCCGGTGAATTGCTCCCAAAAGGAGAATTCATTGCGTTATACTCATCAACCAAATTAATACGAATCATTGATCCTAACGAACCCATACCATGTGCAAACTTGTCACACTTTTCTTCGTTCACATTGTTCACCACGATCAATTCCATTCACATCACCCTCATTATTAAAGTGGTTATTTTCACGTTGTTGGTTTTCTATTTGATTTGAATTGTGGTTGCAACAGATTTCCTCCTGAGGATTCGACATCTGGACTCCCAGATTATATTACTTGTACGGACTCTTGCGCTTGAGAGAAGCACCTTTTCGGAGCCCACCACCCCGCCACGTACGTGCTAGAGCCTGTGGGTGCTCAGGAGGAGCCCCTCCTTCCACCACTTGACCCCATAATCCCTCAGCCTGCACATGCCCTGTCTGCACCTCCCGACGCCTCTGTCCATACGTCTGTCAGCGTCAGGAGCACTTTAGCTGAGTCCACTCACACCACCACCACCACTGTGCCCATGTCCATAGTTTCCATTTCTGCGGCTAGCCCCGAGCATCCCCCCACCATAGTTGAGTACAGCGAGCCTTCTTTTGCTTCCGCAGTGGAGACCCTTTCCTCATTTTTGTTCTCGACTCCTGGGGAGTCATTTTCTGCACCCTTCACGACCTCCCCAGTCGTCGACCTCACTGTCTCCACCGCCGCCGTATACTCCGAGAGTGTCATGACGTATGTCCCCACGTCTGTGTCACTGACCTCTTTGCCCGCCTCGTCGCTTGCCACCACTGCCGTTTTTGCTGCTGCTCCTTCCTCTTCGACCATTCTCGTGTCTCAGCCTCCCACAGAGGCTGAGCGACACTTAGTGAGCACAGCACTCCCTCACCACCCCATTATCGCACCCATCCTTTATAGTAGCCAAGCGAGACAGCCTCACTCTTCACCTGTTCGCCCTGCTTGACCCTCTGCTTCACCTCCCCCCGACACCTTAGTTCAGCACCTCCGTGCTCTTGAGGGGACGGTGAGTGGACTTAGAGCAGATTTTTGGGCTCTCTCCGCTACTGTTAGTGCTGTCCAAACCCGCGTTGCCTTACTTCTTGGTATTCAGGCTTGCCTGAACCAGATCCTTGAGCGTCTGCCTCAGCCGCCTACCCCCACCCAGCAGCCTCCACGACTACCACCTCCGCCACAGGACGGTGCTGGTGCACCCCCACCCACCTAGGCACACACTGGATGCCTTCGATATTTTTGCTGTTGTTACGCTGGATGTTTTGAGCCAGCTGATTTTGCGCCCCTCCTCCACATACTTTTTGTTCATATCTGTCTATATCTTTTAGGAGTGAGGGAGTACTTTTGGGGACACCTATCTGACACTATTTTGATCTCTGCATGCATCACTTGCATTCCCATCACATACTTTTTATTTTCCTTTTTTATTTTATTTTCATGCATGCATCCTCACCCGCCCCACCCACATTTTTGCCTCTCGGTGTGCCACACTTTGCATATTGAGGACACTGTGCACTTTAGCTTGAGGGAGTGAGTTCTCACGCACTTTTTATTTTTGTCGCATTTTATTTTCTTTTTACCACATTTCTTCGTTTTTACACTTATTTTCACCCACCTTTTTCATTTTTTTCCATGCATCACGTTTTCTTACTTTTTGAGTGTACTGCATATGTACAGTAGTTTTTATTCTCTTTTATCCTTATTTCTTTTATCCTTTTTGCTAGAGATGAATTTTCTGTGATGATGATGACATGGTATTAGCTTATCTCCATATGCATATTATCTTGTCATACCATAGTTTTTATTTCAGATATCATATGATATGTCTTGCTATGCATTTGAGATAGTAACCCGCACTTTCATATATGAATATGGATGAAATCCTTTTATTAGCTGAGTCTGAAGATTTTTACCGTATACTCTTCATAGAAAACACACCAAGCTTCACGCATTGATTGTTTATATCTGGAGTACTGCTTTATTTTCTTATATCACTTCTTATTGCATGAAAATTGTACGCTTCACTTTCAGGTTGATTGAATGTATGCTAGGTTGATATAACTGGATTAGTTTACTTTCCGTGATTAAACTGAGTAGATTACATTACTCTGCTGAAAGTTGTCGTGCACATTCTATAGAGTGAACCGAGTGTTACATATATTTATTTATCCACATATCTTGAGCATTATTTCTATACTTAAAATCATTGGTGAATCTCCCTTTAGCGATTCTTATATTGGCATTTTTCCTTCGCTACAAAAATCTATGCTCCAATACCCCCAAAAATCAAAAAGAATAAAAATTATTCTTGTACATCTTTCTATCTTTTGATTTGGGATCACAGTTGTGCACATCAAAAAAAAGAGAAAAGAGAGAAAAGAAAAGAAAAAGAGAAAAGAAGTTCATATATGATCCCATCTCATACTCTTTCTCTCTTTCTTCCCCCCTTTTATTTTTATTTTTTGGAGCTTCAAAAATGGGGAATAAGCTTATTGATTCATCTTATGCCACCACGCTTATAGATAAGCTTGGGGGAGAGGATCCAATGATGTGTGAGAGAGTGACTACTTGATTGTACATGACAACCTAAGCTAGGTAATTTTCTATACTTGGTGAGATTACTAAAAGTTTTTACGAAATCCAGGAATTGAAACTAAGCATGCATTTCATGAAAGCCACACCTTTCTATTCTTATTGATCCATATTGTGTGATATCTCTTATACTCCAAATAGAAAGCATTCAATTGAAAAGTGTGTGGTCTATGATTATGTATGCCGCTTTAGATGCTTCAGACGATGTTAATTCTAGAATGATTCCATATTTCATACTATTTTGATATTCTTGGGTTTCTATTTTGAATGCATCCATATGATTATGAAATCGAGATAAAAATCTTTGGCATGTGTTTTATATTCGCCGTGTGCTATATGAGTAAGCAAAACCCACGTCCTGAGAAAATGATCTAGCACCTCCCTCTATGTTTTCCTTCCTATCTCCTATCTCTTTCATTTTTCATTTTCTTTATTTTATCCGCCGGGTTCGCCTTTTGCTTGTCTTCCTCGAGGACGAGTAAGAGGTAAGCTTGGTGGATTTTGATCACTCCATATTTTACACCTTTTTTCTACATGTTTTCATGACGTTATGATCGCCTATATTGCGTTTTTCACGATTATTCGACGATATTGCGATGCTTTTCACTATTTCTTGTTTTTGTCATATTTCAGGAAATATGGAGCGATTTGGAGTGAAAATGAGATCAAAGAAGTTTCACGCACTTTGGAGTATCGCCCACGGCTTATTTGAGGACTTATTAGTGATGGAGGATGAGCTGAAGAAGAAGGAATTTGATAGGAGCGATGCGGAAGCGAAAAGGAGAAGAAATGAGCTTAGGAGTACATCACTCGGCCGAGCAAGACTGCTCATTCGGCCGAGTGAAGGATCACCCTCGTCCGAGTAGAACAGATATGCACCGAAGATTTCAGACGTTCACCCGGCCGAGTAAGGAATTCCATTCGGCCGAGTAAGAAAGTTCACTCGCCCGAGTCAGTCAGGGAATTCAGACAGAAAAGAGCCAAAGTTACTAGAAAATCTAAGGAAGCTCACTCGGCCGAGCATGATTGCTACTCGGCCGAATGAAGAAGACTGCTCGGCCGAGCCACCCCGAGAGACGGACCCCTGAAAACCCCAAAGTTACTGTTATTTTACAGGGTTTGTCACTCGGGCGAGTGACAAGGGTCACTCAGCCGAGTGACACTCTCTGCCTGCTGCTAGGAATGCGAATTCTGGGCTCCGCAGGGGCAGTTTTGTCACGATTTTTTGGACGATTTTGGCTTGTATTTAAGCCCGGTTTTTACCTTAGTTTTAAGGAGAGACTTGAATTATTTTTTTTGGAGAGTTCTTTTAAGTTTTTGGCGGCTATTCTTTGGAGAAATCTCAGCTGGAGATCATTGGCTACGTCATTGGTTTGTTCTTTCTTATTAAAAATCTCATTTTTATGAATTGTTTCTTAATTGCAATGAATTGTGCCATGATTATTATTGTTATTTCTGAGATTTCCATGATGTTAGTAAGTAGTTCCGTCGTTCTAGGGCGTAGGGATGAACCCTATGGACCCGATCTTTTGAATTGTGATGAATTTATGGATTTGTTGCTAGAATTGATAATGGTTAGGTTGTGATTGATATATTACGAGTAGATAGGAATTCATATCGATTGGGATTTGCAAGAGATTGGATCCCAATTGATAGGAAGGCCTAGATATTCGATTTAGATTGATACTTGAATTTCTCTAGACTTGGTTTGCAAGAGATTGGACCAAAGCTAGGATTTTTAATTACGAATCTATATTAATATTCGTTTGCAAGAGATTGGACGAATACGAATTATCATAACCTAGATCGTAGCTCGAGTTTGCACGAGAGTGGGCTCGAGATGCGATTGGACAATGATGTCGTTCTTCACGCCAGCGGCTTAGGCTTGGGTTTGCACGAGAGTGGGCCCTAACCTAGGTTTGCTATAGACCTGCAATAGCGCGAGAGCGTGAGCTTGGTTCTACATTAAGTTGCGACTAGTTCACCTATATTCAAGTTAGCAACAATGAAATCTATGATTCACAAGGATGAGAGACGATCCTTAGTGGGGATTTCCTATCCCTAGACGCTTTATTATATTGATATTTCTTGCTATTGAACGATTGTGATGATACCCCAAATCTACTCTTACTTTCTTGATAGTTAGGTAATTAAAGTGAGATACTGTCAATTGTCCTCCCTGTGTTCGATACCCGCTCGCCACTACGCAGTGCGCTTGCGGTAAAACTACAAGTCGTTTTTCGGGTGTATATCCGGACGCGATCAGTATGCGACCACTGGCGTTATTGACACAGTCATCCAGGGGACCCACATTCGCATTGATCCTACTCTTTTCGGGACCATTCTTAGGATTCCCTCCTCTGGATCCCTTCCTGCTGATATTTCCATTTCAGATGTTGATGAGCTTGATCAGTCTGTCCTCCAGGACATGTTTCGTGAGATATCCTCTGCTCTTTCTTCTGGTTATCGGTCATCCATGTTCTCGACGAGGGGTTGGGCTGTTCACCTTGTAGTGAAGTCCAACATCCTGTCGAAGTATGGATCTTAAGACCAGCCTTCCCAAGAGATCCTTAGGTGTATGTACGCGATCTTTTCTGGCATGTCAGTAAACTGGGCCGGCGTCATCCTTGATAGGATGGACAAGGTCGAGTTTACTACTGCTTCCTCCCACATGCCTTATGGTGGTCTTCTTACACTTGTTTTTCGCCATTTTGGGATTGATTTGCCTCCATACGAGCCCTTGCCTTTTGGTCCTCTTCTCGATGCTTCTGCAAAGTCAAAGTTCTCCTCGGCTCTGCAGTCTGCATCTAAGAAGAGGCAATCCACATCTGCTCCGTCAACTTCCACTGTTCCTCCTGCTGACCAGCCATCTACCTCTGCTCCTTCCTCTCATAACATTCTGTTTGAGATGGTTTCTGGTCTTTATGAGTTGGCCTTCTTCTCGTTCCAGTATCAGGTATGCTCTTCCCTGAGCACCACAGACGATTTGTTCCACCGTAGCCTCGTCAGCCTCCACCTCCTATCATCACTGAGATTATTTTACATCCTGGTGTAGCTGCTACTCAGGTTGTTGCTGCTGCTCCTCCTCCTCCATAAGATGTCCCCGTTGACCCAGAGATAGCTTCCTCCTCTGCTGCTCATCGATACACTCACTCTTAGATTTTTTAGAGTTCTTGAGTGTTGTATGTATGATGCTATTGTGTGTAGTGATGGTATATTGTTGAGTATTGGACTTCTCCATACTTGGTGTTAATAATGAGCAAACATAAATACTTGTGACTAATCTCCTATTTTGCAGTTAATCCATTGCTTAAGCTTATTATGAAGATCTACTTGCAAAGGATGACACTTAAAGATCATTGAAGGCAAATGAAATGGATTGGATGATCATAGATGATGATTGAAGCTCCATGAAGACTTCAAGCTCATGCGTTGGATAGAAGAGAGTATTCGTCAATGTAAATTTCTTATATCTCTTCTAGTATGTAGCTTAGAAGTAGAACATTGTTGGAGCACACACACTCATCTTCATTTCAGTCTTAGGACATTATTAGATCAATCGTCCTTAGACTCCAATTCATTTCTATATTGATTGTACATATATTGTTTATAATAGTCGACTGGTGAACGTTTGACAGTCGCCTGTCTCAAAAACACTCGACTGTGTTTTGTTCTACGGCCGCCTGTTATGCACAAACTTTTACAGTCTAATTTTGGGCTTCTCTGCTTTCATTCCCACAGGCGACTTATGAATGATTCACAGGCGCCTGTCCAAGTGACAGTCGACCGTGTTTTGTAAATCAGTCGCATGTCTGTCTTTTGCCCAAAATCTGTTGATTTGTCTTTTATGGACAGTCGACTAATGTTGAATTTACAATCGTCTGTCAATACTGCATCAGTCGTCTGTCTGTGAGCCAATTTGTTGCTCAACTCTCTGGAAAATCTCAGGGTTTTGATAGTCGTCTGTAGAAGGATTTACAGTCTCCTGTTCTGATTAACAATTGACTGTCATCTCCTCTTCAGTCGTATGTCCTGTTATCCCAGATGTTTTCCAGAATTCTTCAACTTATCCATCTTTTGGCCAGTCGCCTGTAGTAGGATTTACAGTCGCCTGTTGGTTTAACAGTCGACTGTCTATGCCTCATCAGTCGACTGTCCACGTGGTAAGTTACCGTTATGAATTCTCACCTACCCTATCTGACTGTGCAGCAGTCGACTGTGATTTCCTCAACAATCGACTGTCGCGGGCTCAGACTCTATCCGTTGAGAGTTTTCTCACGGATTTCAAAGCGGTTTTGCTGAATTCGGTTGTAGGTTTTTGAGAAACCTATATAAGGAGCATCTACTGTTCCATTGAGAGGTTACTCATTCTTCCAAGTTTCATTGTGCTAAATCTCTAAAGATCAAAGCTCTCAAAAACCCTAAATCCCTAAGAATTCCAATCTTCAATCTCTTGCTCTCCAACCTAGAATCAAAGAGACATCTTCTAGGCATTTGGTGCAGTCAAAAGAAAGTGCTTTACTCTCTTCCAAGAGAGTCTTTCAACACACAACACACTTCTCCTTCAAGTTCTACTTCAAGACATAGGTGATTGTAAGTGTTGCTTTCATATTTCATAACTTTCGTTATTTGAATTTACTCTCGGGTTGTGAGAGTGGTTTGCTTGCTCCCAAGTTGTGAGAGTCAAGGTCAATCGATTGTATTTCGATTTCACTTGTAGGATTGCTACAAGTGGGTTTTAAGGAAAACTTAAGTTAGAGTTCTAACTTGAGTATCCAGTTGTTAACCGGGTGGAAGGGACGTATGATTACCGGAAACAAGTTGGGAAGTGACTTGGGTAATCCGAACCCTTGAAACATCCTTGCGTTTGCATTTGTTTCATTTTGGGTTTATTTATATTCCGCACTCTTTTGTTGGTTAGCTTTTTAAATTGGTGTAACTATCTTTTTAAATTGCTTAAACACTATTCAACCCCCCTTCTAGTGTTTTCTCATAGCCAGGGTCCTTACAATTGGTATCAGAGCACAAGTAGCTCTGGCTTCCACCACCAACAATGTTCCTACACTGCCTTCGTACAACAATCACGATCGTGATGGAGCGTCCACTCTTTTCGAAGGTCAATCAACGGTGCGTCCTCCGCGTTTCAACGGCACAAACTTTGGCTATTGGAAATGTCGGATGGAGACGTTCCTAAGGAGCGCTTCACTTTGGAGAACCTTCCACAAGGAATCCATCGAGCCCACCGAAGAGGATTTCAAAAAATGGACGACTTCCGAAAAATCCGCCGAAGTCAACAACGCAAAAGCAATGAACGCTCTTCATTGTGCATTGGACCCAAATGAGTTCAACAAGATATGCATATGTAAGAGTGCATATCAAATTTGGAACCATCTCATCGTTACCCACGAGGGAACGAACAAGGTAAAACTTTCTAAACTCTATGTTGCCATGCAAAACTTCGATATGTTTCATATGCAGGAAAATGAAAACATAGCATCGATGTACGGACGTGTTACCGACATCACCAACGAAATGGAAGCTCTTGGCCAAACATACACCGAACCAGAAAAGGTAATGAAGATCATAATGGGAATGACCTCCAAATGGGAAAGAAGAGCTATCACCATCCAGGAGGTCAACGACTTGAAAACTTACACAGTTGTGAACCTTATCGGCACTCTCATGTCTTACGAAGTAAGACGGGAGAACCGATTAAAGATTCGAGCTATGATGAATCCTTCGGAGGCCAAGAATAAAGCTTTGGCATTTAACGCCAATTCCTCATCCTCCGATACTGAAGATTCAGAAGATGAGATGGACTTGGGTGAAATGGCCCAAATGGCGAAGAAGTTCCAACGCTTCTTTCACAAAGGTAAATTTCTCTCTAACAAAAGATTTGAGTCTACTAATAATACTTCCTCTCTTTGCTTTAAGTGTACCAAGCCAGGGCACATCAAGAAGGATTGCCCAATGCTAAGAAACAAAGAGAAATGGAAGGCTCCGAAGTACCACAAGTCCGACAAGAATAAGAGAGATAAGAAGAAAGGACTCTTCGGTACATTCGATGACTCAAGTGGAGACTCATCAAGTGATTCCGATGATGAGAAGGGTGAAAGTGCCCACATGTACTTCATGGCCCGAGAAGATTCACTCTCCGATGAGAGTGATTCCAACATGGATGATACCGAGGTAACAATGGATGCATTACGTATTGCTAATGAAGAATTATTTGCTAAGTATCAATCTCTAATGCTTAGATATACTAGCTTACATAAATTGAATGTTAGCAATCCATCCATTCCATGCATTATCAACAATGACACCATTGTTGATACTTTAATCCTTGAGAAAGCAAACTTAGCTTCTCAAAATTTCACTTTGAGAGATGAGGTGAATAACCTCAAATTCCAACTAGATCAAACACATCCCAAGGATAATAGTGATCTAGTTACATGACACACACAATTGGGTTTAGAGAATAATTCTCTTAAAACTCAAGTGCACGAGCTCAAAGCACGGGTGTCCACCTTGGATACCAATATTTTTTCTAAGGAGAAATATGAGCTCATGTCCTCCCGTATTGTGAGATTCAATGAGGGAAAAGGACAATTGGACGATTTGCTTGCAAACCAATTTCCGGCAACAAATCGTGTTGGTCTTGGTTTTGTGGAAGCAAATGCATCCACTGCACGCACTTCCTATAATGGTGTCACTATAGACTTTGTGAGGCCTTCCTCCGGTGCATCCACAAGTGGTGTCAAAGACACTATAGGTAGCAAACCTACCAAGAAAGTCACCACTTCACCATCTCTTCCTTTTTGCAAGAAACCCACTAAGGGTGGAAACCAAAAGAGAAGCCATTCTTACATATACACCAACATTCATCCATGTAGGAAAACTCCTACTTCACAAGTGGATACTCATGACACTTTTTATGCTCCACACCCACAGACCGTATAAATCCACACATGAGAAATACTCATGTACGTGCTCCTATACACCGATATGCTCATACGCATCATTCTTACATGTATGCACAACCTCCACATGTCATGCATGACCCATATGTTTCATATAACATGCATGTTCCCAAACATACATATCATCCTCATATGTCCAATGCATATCCACCACCCCATTTATATGCTAGAAACCATGTTCCTAAGATGCATACACCACATAGAAATCTAACAAGTATGCATGCAACTAGGAAAAGGACTCCCAAAACATACACCATTTGGGATCCTAAGAACACTAGCTTAAATGATAGGAATGCATATGTTGATTCCTATTTTTATGTTGTCATTAATAATGGTAATTATGTTGGGAAGCGGAAGTCCACTTTGACTTGGCTTCCAAAGGGCTAATCCCCTTGGACCCAACAAAAATTGGGTTCCATGAGCTTATGGTATATTATGTAGGTACCCAAGAGAAAAAAAGAGCAAGAAAGATCAAACTAGCTCTAAAAGGAAAGGATGGATTCTCGATAGTGGTTACTCCAAACATATGACGGGAGATCCCTCATTACTCTCCGAAGTGATTAGCATCAAGGATGGTGCAACGGTCACTTTTGGAGGTAACCAAAAGGGAACCATCATTGGAGTAAGTATAGTCGAAAACCCCTCCAAACCTTTAATTACTAATGTATATCTTGTTAGTGGTTTATGTCACAACCTTATCTCCATTAGTCAACTTTGTGACAAAGGTTACAAGGTTAATTTTGGAGAGGGTATGTGTGAAATTATTGATTCTAATTCGCATGTTTTATTTACCGGTATTAGGCGTAAAAATATTTATTATTTGAGCTTGCCTAAAACCGTAGAACATTGCTTAGTTGCTAATACAAATGAACAATTATTATGGCATCATCTTTTTGGTCATGTTCATTTCAAGCACTTATATAAGTTAGCTAAGCATGATCTAGTCAAAGGTTTTCCAAAAATTGCTTTTAGTAAGAAAAACTTTTGTGATTCATGTCAAAGAGGTAAACTTAGTAAATTATCTTTTAAGCTTAAAGAAGGCATTACTTCTAATAGGCCCCTAGAACTACTTCATCTAGACTTGTTTGGGCCAACTAGAACCGCTTCTTTGACAATGCTCATTACAAATTAGTTGTCGTTGACGACTTCTTTAGATTTACTTGGGTTTCATTCTTAACTAATAAGAATGAAGCTTTTGAAGAGTATACCATATTTGCAAAGAAGATTCAGAATCTCTTAGGATCCACCATTATCACTATCCGTAGTGATCATAGAGGAGAATTTGAGAATGAGTCTTTTACAAAGTTTTGTGATGACACCGGGATAACTAACAATTTTTCCTTTCCTCGGGCTCCACCACAAAATGGTGTAGTAGAGAGAAAGAATAGGACGCTTATTGAGTGTGCTCGCACTATGCTCCATGATAGTCATCTTGGAGTACAATTTTGGGCAGAGGCGGTGCACACGGCATGTTATGTGCTCAATAGGATCCTAGTGAGACCCCGAACGAACAAAACTTGTTTTGAGTTAATTTATGACAAAAAGCCTCAAGTTAAATATTTCCGAGTTTTTGGTTCAAAATGTTTATCAAGAACACTTTTGGTAAGTTAGATAAATTTGAGCCAAGATCTGATAAATGAATTTTTGTTGGATATTCCACACGTAGCAAAGCCTACCGGATATACAACAAAACTTTTTCAACGATCGAGGAATCACTACACGTATCATTTTATGAAGATTTTGATTTTCCTCATGTTGTAGATGATAGTGTAGATGCTATATTTGATTCTCTTAGTAATGTAAAGATTAATGATTCAATTATTGAGACTAACACTACTAATGAGATTGTTGAAGATGTTCCAAGTGATGCAGGAACACCCAAAGCTTACCCAACCATCCGCAACCATCCACATGGCCAAATTATTGGAGATATTGGGATGGGTGTTCGAACGAGGTCAAGAATTGAAGAATTCTCTCATTGCGCATTTGTCTCTACCATTGAGCCAAAGAACATCCAAGAAGCTTGTAAGGATAGCTCTTGGATAGTGGCAATGGAAGAAGAACTCATGCAATTCGAGAGAAATGAAGTTCGGAAGCGCGTTCCTCTTCCAAGTGGTCATCAAGTTATTGGGACCAAATGGATCTTCAAGAACAAGACCGATGAGAACGATGTCATCACAAGGAACAAAGCAAGGTTAGTAGCTCAAGGCTACCGGCAAGAGGAAGGTATCGATTTCGAAGAATCATTTGCCCCCGTAGATAGATTAGAAGCTATTAGATTACTTTTATCTTTTGCATCTCATAAGAATTTCAAGCTATTTCAAATGGATGTTAAAAGTGCATTTAAATGGGATTGTAAATGAAGAAGTATATGTTTCTCAACCTTCCGGTTTCATACATGAAAATTTTCCAATCCATGTTTTCAGACTTAAGAAAGTATTGTATGGGTTTAGACAAGCTCCTAGAGCTTGATATGATTGACTCAAGACCTTTATTTTGGATTTAGGTTTTAAAATGAGAGAAGTTGATTCAACTCTTTTCATTAAAGATTATGAAAATGACATCATATTGATTCAAGTTTATGTAGATGATATAATTTTTGGTTCTACTAACTTTAATCTTTGTCAAGAATTTTCTAAGTCTATGAAGGATGAATTCGAGATGAGCCACATGGGAGAGCTCAATTACTTCCTTGGACTACAAATTCGACAAATGAAGGATGGAACTTTCATACATCAAACAAAATACACAGGGGAGCTTATCAAGCGATTCGGGATGAAATCGTCTTCAAGCAAAAGGACTCCCATAAGTACGACGACCCATCTACACAAGGATGAGAACGGAAAAGATGTAAACGTTCGTCTATATCGAGGTATGATCGGCAGCTTACTTTATTTAACTGCTAGTAGGCCCGATATCATATTTTCTGTATGCTTGTGTGCTAGATATCAAGCTAGACCTAAAGAGTCACACTTGATTGCGTTAAATGAATATTTCGTTATCTCAATCATTCTCTAGATTATGGGTTACTTTACCCTAAATCTAGCACATATGAGTTAATCTCATATAGTGATGCTGACTTTGCTGGATGCAAATCCGATAGGAAAAGTACTAGTGGCACTTGCCATTTTCTAGGAAATTCCTTAGTTTCTTGGTTTTCCAAGAAACGGAACTCGGTATCATTGTCCACGACTGAAGCGGAATATATTGCTGTGGGTCTTGCATGTGCACAAGTTCTTTGGATGAGACACACTCTTAGAGAATATGGTGTCAATTGTAATACTTGCCCTATCATGGTTGATAACCAAAGTGCTATATGTCTTTCCAAGAATCTGGTACATCACTCCCGTACCAAACACATAGATGTGAGACACCATTTTATCAATGATCATGTAGCTAAGAAGGACATCATCTTAGAGTACAATGAAACCCAAAAACAAATCGCCGACATCTTCACAAAAATTCTTAAAGAAGATTCATTTGTGAGGTTGCGTGGAGAATTAGGGAATATGGGTGAATCTGAAATTTAGGAGCTCAACTTACTTGTTATCACACTTTTTGAGCTCATATCATCATGTTGCCTCTCTTCATTTGATATATCATATATCTGTTTTAAGAAAGGCAATTGAGATTTCTTTGATTACATGAATTTTCAGATTGTTTTAAGAGATTTGTTTAATAAACGATTTATAATTTGATGTTGATTTTATGATGAGTTTATGATTAGAGTATAGGTCCTAGGGTGAGTTGTGCATATCCTCTGGATTTTAACTTCTCTGTGCATTTTTGGACCAGGACAGACGAATGTCTTTCCTTCGACAGTCGACTGCCCTACTCTATATACTCTGTCTGCAGATTGTATCTTTCTCACAGGCGACTGGTGACAAATTTATAGTCGACTGTTTGATCAACAGGCAATTGCTCTTTAGTCATCAGACGCCTGTCAATTTCGTCAGTACTCTCTGTTTTTATCATCAATTTTATTGATTTCTCAGTCAGTCGACTGAAGGGTATAATACAGTCGACTGTCCCTCGGACAGGCGACTGTGTGTTACGCAACAGTCGACTGTCTGTCATCCTAAGCTTATTTCTTATCACTTCACCCAGTCGACTGACCTTTGTTCATCAGTCGATTGTCTCCTATTGTGGCGGTTCACTGCTCTGATCTGAGCTATCGATTCTTTGATCCAATGGCCCAGATTATTTCACCCCATCATTAAATCTTTGAGACTTTTCATTTCAAACCCACGTTTTCTCTCTCCTCCGATTGAAACCCTTCGACTTCCCGCTTCGAACCCACAGGCGATCGTTCCTCCAGCGCTCTTCGTCCCCTTCGTCTCGTCGTTTGTCGAGTGCACTGCTCGGACTTCGATTGCCTCGTTTGTCCTCTTTATTTTGGTTTGATTCTTCATGTGTTTCTCTCTTTGTCTCGTGACGTAGTTTCTGTCGATCGAGTTCATGGATCCATCTGGTCATCTATTTCCTAAGGGATCTTTCGACTTCCTTGATGATGTACCCTCACCTCGACCCACTGATCTGGTACCCTCTTCGCCTCCTTCATCCGAGGAGTTCTTGAATGTCGTGGTCGGTGACCCCATTCCATCGGGTAATGTTGCTGAACATACTTCTCAGCCGGCTGATCATCCTCCTCGTTCTCCTCCGTCAGTACCCCTTGAGGATTTCCTTCTCGGTAGATTGTGTGACCGTGTCACTTCTCTCGAGAAGCTTGCTGCCTCAATGGATGAGAAGCTAACTCTCCTTCTCGAGCTTCAGTACAAGTCTCTCATGCTTCATGGCTTTCCCATTCCTGCCAAGCTTCAGGTCATGTTTTCTAAGTCTGAGGATACTGCCCCTGTTGATGGTCCTGCTCGATAGGATGGACAAGGTCGAGTTTTGTAACGACCCGCTCTCGGGGGCCCGTTACTTATTTGGTTTATTTGTAGGTTCTGCAGTTTACCAGTGAAATCAGCATAGTCACAACGCAGAGATGTACCAACAACACTCAAAACCAGCTTACAGACATTATTACAATCCAAATTAAAGTACAACAACGACCAACACTCTCTCACACCAATACATGAAAGGAAATACTAAAAGGAAATGCAGAAAAGGAAATACATAGTACAATACACACTCCGACAGAAAAGTAACTAAAACTTCGCGGCCTCCGGGTCGTACGCAGGCTCCTCATACTCTGGAACAATCTCCTCAATCAGATCTTCGTCTGTCGGTGCCACAAGTGGAACCGAAGGTAAGTCACAAGGATTCTAAACAAAGAAAAGGAGTACTGTACAAGTATGACAAGCAGAAGTAAAGTACGGTGTAGTGTCTGTACAAGTGCATAAAGTAAAGTGCTACAAGTGCAGAAAGTAAAGTGCATGACTGTAAAGAAGTAACTGTGCAAGCTCCACTAGAATTACGTGACTCAAGTCGGAGAGTACAATATGTGACCGTTCAGTTTGTCTCTTGCCTGGGTGCTACCCAGATGAATGCCGGTACCCAGGCAGCAGTATGGTTTGCCGAAACGCAGGCAGCAGGACAGGGCGCCGAAACACAGGTGACAGGACAGGTAGACCAAACTCTAGTCACTCCCGTACTCTCGCAAACTATGAGTTACCCCAAAACCCGGTGTTGTGTCAAGTACAAGTTCTTTACATGAACGTTCCACGGGATGTTCCACGTCAAGTCCAACACAAGAAAGTGGCGTATGTTTCCGTGCTTCGAGCACGTAGTAGTGCGGTGCTACAAGTTCGTACGAGCACAGTGGCTAGATTTCTAAGGTTAGAACCTATCATGACTTACCAAAATTAATACCGTTGTAGTAAGCCGGAAGAGAATCTAGGGCTTCCTCAGAAGTTGGTACACCAGAGTCTGTACCTGCAACACAAAATACTTATTTTAGAAAAACACGACTTCTTCCTATTTAATAATTAGGTTAGTTTGATTTTTAAACTCGTTAAAACGGTGTCAGAAAATATTTAAAATTTTTATATAAACCTAAAATAATTATTTAGATTTTACTGCAAGAGAGGAGAATTTTCAGAAGCTTCTGTAATTTCTTATAATTTTTAGAAACTCAAAAATAGCTTAAAACCCCTAAAATACCTAAGTGACGTGTATTTTCCGTAAATTGTTCCGGGAGCAATCCTAGTCGGAATTGCTTGAATGAACAGTCAAAATGACCGTCTCGAAGTTTATTATCACATATAATTTTATCACATATTATTGTAAGTGAAAAACAGCGGCTACGAATTTTAGAATGTTTTATACGTATTAAATTTTCAAGTTCAAAAATTTGTTCTGAAAAAAGTAGGCATCTGCTCGCAGTGAGACTAGCGCCATTGGATCCGAAATATTGTTTCTGATTTTCCAGAGTTGGTTTCACATTTTTCTGGCCCCTGTATAATTAGTTATGGATTTAAAACCATTAACCCTATTTAATAATTATTTAAAATTACGAAATTACGAAATACATCGTATTTACAAGTTTGCCATCGACAAACTTACGCTGCTTCTTAATCAAACGTTGACGGGGGGCATTTCTCCGGCGATCAGCGAGCAAGGGGGCGGCGGCGTGCTCGGCGGGGACGAAGGCGGAGCGGCGAAGGCGGGGCGGCGGTCACGGCGGCGCAGCACGGCGGCGGGGCGAGGAGCGGGGAGTGGCGACCGGGGTTCGAGCTGGGGCGAGGGGCGGGGGCTCACCGGCGGAAGGCGGGGCGTTCGGCGGAGCGGTGGCGCGTTCGGCGAGCGGCGGCGCGGTGTCGGGGCCGGCGGAGATGGCCGGGGGGTGAGGGGGAGAGAGAGAGGGGGGGGGGAGATGAGGGCATGGGGATTGTTTTTTTAAAAAATAATAACTTTGTGTTTAAACTGGGTTAGTGGGGGTATTTATAGTGTTAATATCTACTATTAGTATTTAATGGGGGGGTTAGGAGTTGTTGACTAAACCCAACATTTTTAATATGGTAGGTTAGGGCTTGACTAACTTAGGAAATTTTTGGAAAGTGTATAAACGTGTTTATCATGTGGGGTTAAAGTAAATGGTAATTAAGTTATAGTAATTAACTAGGGTAAATGGTGACGGTAAAATTGTAACGAAATTACGATTTTGCCCCCACTAGCAAATGTGTCCGAAAAATTACGAAAACATACCCGCGGGATCGTATCGTCGCGAGGATGGCGAATACGAAGTCCGTTTCAGGGTTTGGGCTACGGGGATACTAGTTTTTGGCCAAAACGTTTAGAAAGCGGGTTTGCGGGTTCTCTATTGAAATGATATCAGAAAATTACGAAATTAATGTGGAGAGCCCTAAATGATCATATGACGCTATTGCAGAAGTTTGAAAACATTTTGAAGACGTTTGAATAGAAAATAAATTCATCGAATCAAAACGGTAATTTTTGAAAAATGAATTTTAACAGGAATGTTTTGGGTATTTGAGGAAATCTGAAAATACTGAAATATAATATAATAAGTCTAGTATTTCAAAATATTTTTATAGAATTTTTTTGAAATCATTTAAAACTCTTGACAAACCATTACAAAATATATTAAATTTGTAATTAAATGTTTTGAAAAATTACGAGTCGTTACATCCTACCCTCCTTAAAATAATTCCGTCCTCGGAATTTCTCGAACTTTCTAAAACGAATAACTTTTGTTATGAAGAAGCTCAAGCAAATAAATGATAATAATGGTCCAATAAATCAGGTTGTAAATAATATAATGTGATATCATAGCATCAAGAAAACAAGAGATGATGTTTATGAATACTTACTATTAACATCACCATAGCTTCCGTAACTAGTCTCGTAACTAGTAGGATTACCTGATTCGGTAAATAGGTATGGGTAGCGTTCTTGCATCTTGTCTTCTCGTTCCCAAGTAGATTCTCCAGGTGAGTCGTGACGCCACATTATCCTGACAAGGTTGATTACTCGATTCTTGAGGATCTTTTGCCGTCGGTCCAGGATTTTGACTGGTTGTTGCTCGTAAGATAGATCCGGACGAACAGCAATCTCGGAGTAATCCACAACATGACTAGGATCACTCACGTAACGTCGAAGCTGTGAGACATGAAAAACTTCATGTACTCCTTCCAATGCAGGTGGCAAGGCAAGGCGATAGGCCACCTCGCCTACTCGCTCCAAGACATCAAATGGACCAATATATCGAGGACTGAGCTTCCCTCTTCATCCAAAACGAATCATCCCACGATTCGGCGAGATCTTCAAAAATACATGATCGCCAGGTTGGAACTCTAAATGTCGGTGCTTTGCATCTGCCCAATGCTTGTATCGATCTTGAGCCAACTGTAGCTTCTCTCTGATGGTCCGGACTACTTCCACTGCTTCAACAATCAAGTCTGGACCAATGAGCTCTCGATCACCAACGTCGTCCCAACTCAAGGGGGAACGACACTTCCGGCCGTATAGCGCTGCAAAAGGCGCCATACCAATGCTGGCCTGATAACTGTTGTTGTATGCAAACTCCACGAGATGTAGATGATCCTCCCAAGATCCCTTGAAGTCCAACATACACGCACGCAACATGTCCTCCAGGATCTGAATGGTGCGTTCTGACTGGCCATTAGTCTGAGGGTGATAAGCTGTACTGAAGCTTAATCGGGTCCCCAGACACTCCTGTAAGATTTTCCAAAAATGAGACGTAAATCAAGTGTCTCTGTCTGAAACAATGCTGACAGGAACACCATGCAGCTTCACGATCTCTTCCATGTACTTCTTGGCAAGCATCTCGGTCAACTGGCCCACTCTGAAAGGAATGAAGTGTGCTGACTTGGTCAATCGATCAACGATCACCCAAACATCATCGTTATGCTTCGTACTCTTGGGCAGTCCTGTCACAAAATCCATCGTAATGTGTTGCCATTTCCACTCTGGAATGGGCAAAGGTTGTAACAAACCGGCAGACCGGTGATGTTCAGCCTTCACCTGTTGGCATACTATGCATTTCGCAACACTCCGTGCGACGCTTCTCTTCATACCATGCCACCAGTAGTGTTGTCGCAAGTCTTGATACATCTTCGTTCCTCCTGGATGAATGGAATATGGAGAACTGTGAGCTTCCTCCAATAGAGCTTCTCTGACGTCTCCAGATGGTACGCAGATGCGGTTACCGAATCTCAAAGATCCATCCTCATGGATATTGAATTCAGGCCGCTGACCTGCTATCACCATGTCTCTGATCTTCTGCAGCTTTGCGTCTCTGGCTTGGGCAGCTTTGATCTTGTCCACCAGGTCTGACTTGATCTGAAGGTTGAGCAACGAAGATGTTACTTCAGGTAGTATGACATCCATCTCCATGGCTCGGATCTCGTGTCGAAGCCGCCATTGTGATGTGAAAGTCATCACTGCAGGAAGGCGACTTAAAGCATCCGGTACGACATTGACCTTCCCAGGATGGTACTGAAGGTCAATATCATAGTCCGCCATCAGCTCGATCCATCGACGTTGGCGCATGTTGAGCTCCTTCTGTGTGAACAGGTATTTAAGACTCTTGTGATCAGAGAAGATCTTTACGTGTTCGCCCAGTAAAAAGTGCCTCCATATCTTTAGGGCAAAGATAACTACTGCCAACTCAAGGTCATGAGTGGGGTAGTTCTTTTCATGGATCTTCAATTGTCTGGATGCATAGGCAACGACTCGACCATGCTGATGCAGCACACATCCAAGTCCTTTGCCAGATGCATCACAAAATACTTCGAATCCTCCGGTTCTGTCTGGGATGACCAGAATCGGGGCAGAAGTCAGCCTCTTCTTCAGCTCCTGGAATGCATCCTCGCAAGCTTTCGACCAAACGAACATCACGGCCTTCCTCGTCAATCGCGTCATGGCTCCTGCGATCTTCGAGAAGTCCTGGATGAATCGTCGGTAGTAACCAGCCAGTCCTAGGAAACTTCGAATCTCAGTTACAGTCTTCGGGGCTGGCCAGTTCTGAACAACAGCTACTTTCTCGGGGTCGACAGATATCCCTTCTCCAGATATGATATGGCCCAGGAAAGCCACCTTGTCGAGCCAAAACTCATACTTACTGTACTTGGCATACAGTTTATGTTGTCTTAGCGTCTCCAAGACCTTCCTCGGTGAACTCTATGCTCTTCAGCGTCCTTCGAGTAGATGAGGATATCGTCGATGTAGACGACTACGAACTTGTCCAGATGGTTGTAAAGAACCTGGTTCATAAGACTCATGAATACAGCATGTGCATTAGTCACACCAAATGGCATCACCAGGAATTCGTAGTGTCCATATCTCGTCCGAAATGCGGTCTTGTGGACATCCTCCTTCTTCACCTTCACTTGATGATATCCAGTCTTTAGGTCCAACTTCGAATACACGCTCGATGCTCCAAGCTGGTCGAACAGGTCGTCGATGCGGGGCAGTGGGTACTTGTTCTTCACCGTCATCTTGTTTAGCTCGCGGTAGTCAACGCACATGCGCTGGGATCCGTCCTTCTTCTTCACGAGCAGCACTAGGGCACCCCATGCGGATACACTAGGTCGTATCCATCCTTTCTGTATAAGATCATCTAGTTGAGCTCGAATCTCTTCAAGCTCGGGTGGTGCCATGCGGTAGGGTCCCTTGGACATGGGTTGTGCACCTGGCATAAGATCAATGGTAAATTCAAGGCCGTGATCCGGAGGCAAACCTGAGAGGTCGTCCGGAAATACGTCCAAGAATTCTCGCACTATCTCAGGCTTCTCTTGCTCATCTTCTGTTGTAGTCGCCATCGCTTCTGAAAGTCTGGCTTGGTACTTCACGGGTCCTTCTGATCGACTTCCACTGAGGAACTCGAACTTTGGATGGTTAGGTATCTCGAATTCTACCCTCCTTTGACGACAGTCAATGGTGGCGTGAAATGTTCCTAACCAGTCCATCCCAAGAACAGCATCGAAAGTTGGCAACTCTATCACCATGAAGTCGACGTAGAGATCTCGTCCACAAATCACAACAGAGCATTGGAGGCATCTGCTGGTTACTGGTAGAGACCCACCACCAGTCTCGACCTTCCAACGGGAAGTCAGAGGTTCTACAGAGACGTCGTGTGTTTGGACGAATCGACTTGCCATGAAGCAATGTGTAGCTCCTGAGTCGAACAGTGTGAGGGCAGGCTTACCGGCTACTAAGACGATACCAACGGTAATGAGAGTCACATCTAAGCTCACGATCCCTAAACAGTATAGTGGGTAGCTGAGTGAACGGAAATCTCATACCTGTGATCACCTGGTCTGTTGCCTCAGCCTCCTCTACTGTCATGGTATAGGCTTGGCACCTTGGAGGTGGCGCCTGTGGGCGAGCTTGCTGGTATACCTGTTGCTGGGGAGGGAGTGGCTGACGTTGCTGAGCAGGTGGTGGTGGACGTGGTGGCACATTCCTGGCAGGGACGTGGGCCGAAGCAGGGTTAGTTAGCTGAGACGTCCTCTCAGGACAGTCCCTTGCAACATGGTCCTTTGATCCACAGATCAGACAGAGGTTTAGAAAAGATCGGCATTCTGAGCGGAGGTGCCCTGGTTTCCCGCAATGATGACATGTTAGGCGCGGTGGTGGTGGTGGTGGGCCCTGCCTCTTGAACTGCGTCTGTTGAATGGGCCGATATATCTGATTAGGCGGGGGTCGTCGGCTAGGTCCAGCAACAGGGGTTGGAGGTGGTTGTCTTCTGTGAGGGGCAGCCAACCCACGCCTTTCTTCCCTCTCCACAAACTCATGTTCATGAGCAGCAGCTAGAACTTCGGTGTGGGTAGATAATGTACGTCCAACTAAATTCCGACGGATCTCTATGTTGAGACCCTGCTTGAAGCGTCGAGCCTGGGCTATTGGAGTGGCAACCAACTCAGGAGCAAAGCGGCTCAGCATGGTGAACTGGGCGTCGTATTGTTCTGCCGTCATGGAACGTTGCTTCAACCCAACAAATTGCGCCTCAAGTTCCATCTGTGCCTCAGGAGAGAAATATTGGGTGCGGAAAAGTTCCGTGAATGTCTCCCATTCAATCGGTCGTTGGAGACGCTTTTCTGCAGAGCCCCACCAGACTCTGGCCCCATCCGTTAGTTGGGACCTGGCAGTATCCACCCAGGCATGCCTCCCGATCTGGGCGGCTCTCAAGTTCTCTTCAGTACTTTCCAGCCATTCATCGGCCTTCATCGGGCCATCTTCTCCGTTTCAGGCCTTCGGGTGGAGGGAGCGAAATTGTCGGATGCCTCCCGAAGGGTGATATTCGCCTTTGATAGCTTCGACCATTTCTCGCAATGCCAGATCCGAGATCTGATGCACTGTGGGAGTTGGCCCGTTGTCGGTCGGGTAGTTGGCTTCAGACTGATAGGCTCCATTGGGGGTCTTTGAGGTGTTTCCGTCCATTTCTTGAGCGCCAAATGCGAAAGACCTGTTCATAATGTTTAGTAAGAACGTGTATATGTTTAAGGAAATCTATTTAATATAGAAAGATTCCAAGAATGTCAACTGAAAAGGTCATCAAGCTTGAAGAGAGGTTGATAGTGAATAAGATCGATGACGTCACATAATCATGATTCACGTCCTTGCGGTCCAGCGGACACGGCCAGGGAAGTGACTAAGCTAGGATCACTTGTACCCAGTCTAGCTAGGTTGATCCAACAGACTTTAGCCAAGCACATTGACTGGTATCATGGTCCATTGAAGGAAGATCATCATTCATATGAGTGCCACCGACACAGAAGGATTTTTTTTAATCCTATCAAAATTTTGTTAATAACTTTTTATTAAGGCCAGATAGGTCAACTCCATTGAGGCTAGGTAGGTCAACTCCATTGGGGCTCTCCGAGATGTTCCCGTTCGTCTTTCGAGTGTTAAACCTGCATCCATAGAAATGTCAGCTTAGTTGAGTATCGTATACGATACATCCTGGTTTTACTATACTGTTCACGAGGTATTTTGCACGGACCTGCATGGGCCGCCAAACTTGTAACGACCCGCTCTCGGGGGCCCGTTACTTATTTGGTTTATTTGCAGGTTCTGCAGTTTACCAGTGAAATCAGCATAGTCACAACGCAGAGATGTACCAACAACACTCAAACCAGCTTACAGACATTATTACAGTCCAAATTAAAGTACAACAACAACCAACACTCTCTCACACCAATACATGAAAGGAAATACTAAAAGGAAATGCAGAAAAGGAAATACATAGTACAATACACACTCCGACAGAAAAGTAACTAAAACTCCGCGGCCTCCGGGTCGTACGCAGGCTCCTCATACTCTGGAACAATCTCCTCAATCAGATCTTCGTCTGTCGGTGCCACAAGTGGAACCGAAGGTAAGTCACAAGGATTCTAAACAAAGAAAAGGAGTATTGTACAAGTATGACAAGCAGAAGTAAAGTACGGTGTAGTGTCTGTACAAGTGCAGAAAGTAAAGTGCTACAAGTGCAGAAAGTAAAGTGCATGACTGTAAAGAAGTAACTGTGCAAGCTCCACTAGAATTACGTGACTCAAGTCGGAGAGTACAATATGTGACCGTTCAGTTTGTCTCTTGCCTGGGTGCTACCCAGACGAATGCCGGTACCCAGTCAGCAGTATGGTTTGCCGAAACGCAGGCAGCAGGACAGGGCGCCGAAACACAGGCGACAGGACAGGTAGACCAAACTCTAGTCACTCCCGTACTCTCGCAAACTATGAGTTACCCCAAAACCCGGTGTTGTGTCAAGTACAAGTTCTTTACATGAACGTTCCACGGGATGTTCCACGTCAAGTCCAACACAAGAAAGTGGCGTATGTTTCCGTGCTTCGAGCACGTAGTAGTGCGGTGCTACAAGTTCGTACGAGCACAGTGGCTAGATTTCTAAGGTTAGAACCTATCGTGACTTACCAAAATTAATACCGTTGTAGTAAGCCGGAAGAGGATCTAGGGCTTCCTCAGAAGTTGGTATACCAGAGTCTGTATCTACAACACAAAATACTTATTTTAAAAAAACACGACTTTTTCCTATTTAATAATTAGGATAGTTTGATTTTTAAACTCGTTAAAACGGTGTCGAAAAATATTTAAAATTTTTATATAAACCTAAAATAATTATTTAGATTTTATTGCAAGAGGGAAGAATTTTCAGAAGCTTCTGTAATTTCTTATAATTTTTAGAAACTCAAAAATAGCTTAAAACCCCTAAAATACCTAAGTGACGTGTATTTTCCGTAAATTGTTCCGGGAGCAATCCTAGTCGGAATTGCTTGAATGAACAGTCAAAATGACCGTCTCGAAGTCTATTATCACATATAATTTTATCACATATTATTGTAAGTGAAAAACAGCGGCTACGAATTTTAGAATGTTTTATACGTATTAAATTTTCAAGTTCAAAAATTTGTTCTGAAAAAAGTAGGCATCTGCTTGCAGTGAGACTAGCGCCATTGGATCCGAAATATCGTTTCTGATTTTCCAGAGTTGGTTTCACATTTTTCTGGCCCCTGTATAATTAGTTATGGATTTAAAACCATTAACCCTATTTAATAATTATTTAAAATTACGAAATTACGAAATACATCGTATTTACAAGTTTGCCATCGACAAACTTACGCTGCTTCTTAATCAAACGTCGACGGGGGGCGTTTCTCCGGCGATCAGCGAGCGAGGGGGCGGCGGCGTGCTCGGTGGGGACGACGGCGGAGCGGCGAAGGCGGGGCGGCGGTCACGGCGACGCAGCACGGCGGCGGGGCGAGGAGCGGGGACTGGCGAGCGGGGTTCGAGCTAGGGCGAGGGGCGGGGGCTCACCGGCGGAAGGCGGGGCGTTCAGCGGAGCGGTGGCGTGTTCGGCGAGCGGCGGCGCGGTGTCGGGGCCGGCGGAGATGGCCGGGGGGTGAGGGAGAGAGAGAGAGAGAGAGAGAGAGAGAGAGAGAGAGAGAGAGAGAGAGAGAGAGAGAGAGAGAGAGAGAGAGAGAGCGGGGGAGATGAGGGCATGGGGATTGTTTTTTTAAAAAATAATAACTTTGTGTTTAAACTGGGTTAGTGGGGGTATTTATAGTGTTAATATCTACTATTAGTATTTAATGGGGGGGTTAGGAGTTGTTGACTAAACCCAACATTTTTAATACAGTAGGTTAGGGCTTGACTAACTTAGGAAATTTTTGGAAAGTGTATAAACGTGTTTATCATGTGGGGTTAAAGTAAATGGTAATTAAGTTATAGTAATTAACTAGGGTAAATGGTGACGGTAAAATTGTAACGAAATTACGATTTTGCCCCTACTAGCAAATGTGTCCGAAAAATTACGAAAACATACCCGCGGGATCGTATCATCGCGAGCATGGCGAATACGAAGTCCGTTTCAGGGTTTGGGCTACGGGGATACTAGTTTTTGGCCAAAACGTTTAGAAAGCGGGTTTGCGGGTTCTCTATTGAAATGATATCAGAAAATTACGAAATTAATGTGGAGAGCCCTAAATGATCATATGACGCTATTGCAGAAGTTTGAAAACATTTTGAAGACGTTTGAATAGAAAATAAATTCATCGAATCAAAACGGTAATTTTTGAAAAATGAATTTTAACAGGAATGTTTTGGGTATTTGAGGAAATCTGAAAATACTGAAATATAATATAATAAGTCTAGTATTTCAAAATATTTTTATAGAATTTTTTTGAAATCATTTAAAACTCTTGACAAACCATTACAAAATATATTAAATTTGTAATTAAATGTTTTGAAAAATTACGAGTCGTTACAAGTTTACTTCTTCCTCCTCTCACATTCCTTACGGTGGACTTCTTACGCTTGTTTTTCATCACTTGGGGATTGACTTGTCTCCTTACGAGCCCGTGCCTTTTGGTCCTCTTCTAGATGCCTCTGCAAAGTCGAAGTCTTCTCCCGCTCTGCAGTCTGCATCTAGGAAGAGGAAATTGTCGTCTGCTCCGTCTTCCTCCACGGTTCCTCCTGCAGACCAGTCATCTACCTCTGCTCCATCCTCTCTTGACATACTCTTTGAGATGGTTTCTGGTCTATATGAGTTGGCTCTCCTGTCTTTCCTGCATCAGGGCATGACTTTCCCTGAGCATCTGAGACGTTTTGTTCCTCTCCAGCCTCGTGAGCCTCCTCCTACCATCATCACTGATCTCGTCATGCATACTGGTGTAGCAACTACTCAGGGTGCTCCTGCTGCTCCTCCTCCAGAGGATACCACTGTTGACCCAGAGCCTCATTCTTCATCTGCTACTCCTGGAGACTCTCTCATAGATTTTTTTTTGTTTTTTGAGTGATGTTTGTATGATGGATATTTGGTGATGATGTCTGAGTATCATGATGTATTTTGTTCTTTTTGAGTCACATATATGATGTATTTGATGGACATGTGATGTTCATTTGACTTTGTACTTATATAGTGTTGATATAAATATATATATACATACACACACACACACATATATATATATGATATTGCAGTTTCACCTTATATTTCACACATTGCATAATTCCTTTTCGTATCTGTGTGTATTTTGAGATATTTGTCTCCATATATGCTGTAATGTGATGTGATTTGAGACAATACGTTTTCTTTGTATATCTAAAATGATGATATTGGACGTCCATTCCTCTATTCACGTAAGTTTATGATGTGGTTTTATGAGTTTTAGCTTTATATATCTTTAAACTCTCGGATTGTTGATAGTTCTTATTTAGCATGATTGTTGTTGTTATTTACTCCCACCTTTTGGATAATGCCATAGGGGAGAGAAATAAACATATAGATTCATAATGAATGTGCTAAGTATATACTAATAACACTTGAATCTAAGATTGAAGTTGCCTTAGATTCAGGGGGAGTAAAATGGATAGGGATTTTAAATCCTAGATTTCATGAATCATGAATTCATTTTATTCATGCATATCTTACTCATTTACTTCAATTGATATGTAGATGCCCTAAATATTTATTGTCTAACTTGATTGGCATCTATGTATGGGGAGTAAGCTTTCATTAAGCACAATTGTTTATCTTTTTGTTTATGTTTGTTTGTCATCATCAAAAGGGGGGAGAATGTTGAGTATTGGACTTCTCCCTACTTGGTGTTAATGATGAGCAAATATAAATACTTGTGACTAATCCCCTATTTTGCAGTTAATCCATTGCCTAAGCTTATTATGAAGATATACTTGCAATGGATGACACTCAAAGATCATTGAAGGCAAATGAAATGGATTGGATGATCGTAGATGATGATTGAAGCTCCATGAAGACTTCAAGCTCATGCGTTGGATAGAAGAGAGTATTCGTCAATGTAAATTTCTTATATCTCGTCTAGTATGTAGCTTAGAAGTAGAACATTGTTGGAGCACACACACTCATCTTCATTTCATTCTTAGGACATCATTAGATTAATCGTCCTTAGACTTCAATTCATTTCTATATTGATTGTGCATGTATTGTTTATAACAGACGACTGGTGAACGTTTTACAGTCGCCTGTTTCAAAAACAGTCGATTGTGTTTTGTTCGTTGTGTTTTGTTTATGACATTTCTATATTGATTGTGCATGTATTCATTTCTATCCGTTGAGTTTTTCCTCACGGATTTCAAAGGGGTTTTTGTTGATTCAGTTAGAAGAGTTTGAGAAATCTATAAAAGAAGCATCTACTGTTCCATTGAGAGGCTAGACTCTTTGATTATCAAGTTAATAAATCATTCAAGCTTTCTTTCTCTCAAGATCAAATCTCTCAAATCCTAAAGCCCTAGAATTCCAATCTTTCATCTCTTGCTCTCCAACCTAGAACCAAAAAGAAATCCTTTAGGCATTTGGTGCAATTAAGAGAAAGGGCTTTCCTCTCTTTCAAAAGAGTCTTTCAACACACAACACACTTCTCCTTCAAATTCTACTTCAAGGCATAGGTGATTGTAAGTGTTGCTTAATTTCATATTTCTTAACTTTAGTTATTTGATTTACTTTTGGTTTGTGAGAGTGGTTTGCTTGCTCCCAAGTTGGGAGTCAATGTCAATCGATTGTATTTCGATTTCACTTGTAGGGTTGCTACAAGTGGGTTTTAAGGAAACCTCAAGTTAGGGTTCTAACTTAAGTATACAGTTGTTAACCGGGTGGAAGGGACGTAGGATTACCGGGAACAAGTCAGGAAGTGACTTGGGTAATCCGAACCCTTGAAACATCTTTGCGTTTGCATTTGTTTCATTTTGGGTTTATTTCTATTCCGCACTATTTGTTGGTTAGGAATTTAATTTGGTGTAACTGTCTTTTTATATTACATAAACACTATTCAACCCCCCTTCTAGTGTTTTCCTCATAGCCAGGGACCTTACAAAATATTCCAAATTTTTCCGCTAACATGGGAGGCAGATAGACCTATATAGGTTTATTTGTTTAGTTTAATGATCTACCATGCTATGTTTTGATAATAACAAACTTGTATGAATATTTTGATATCTTTGTTGAAGTGTGCAGATGAAATTGATCATATGATCGT
The DNA here is from genome assembly GCA_030789695.1 of Scilla litardierei. Taxonomy (NCBI): domain Eukaryota; kingdom Viridiplantae; phylum Streptophyta; class Magnoliopsida; order Asparagales; family Asparagaceae; genus Scilla; species Scilla litardierei. The sequence continues at coordinate 547,869,299 of CM061142.1, forward strand.
TTTCGAAAATTCAGATTTAGCTAATTCAATAATTCAATCAAACATACAAATCTAATGTCAAAAATTCATATTTTCAACTTTAATGAGAGTGAGAAACTTGTTTTTTTCAAAAATGATATTTATTTTTTGTTGTAAATAGATAAGAGTGGTTGTAAATAGATAAGACTGTAACTATCGTATCTCATCCATGTATGACTCTCCCATCCACTATAAAAAAGGCTCGGGGTCTTCCCCACAGGATACCCATTCATAACAAGTTATCAACACATTCTCCTTGAGTTTCGTAGACCCGTTCGTTGCGAAAGCTTGGAGGAGGTGGTAGATCCATCACGTGCAGGCTTCATCAACATCCATGTGTAGGGTTCATCAACCGTCGCTAGATCTAGAGGACAGATCTAGATGTATTACTTCAAATATTCTTTTGCATCATGATCATGATACATACATCATCAATCTCGCAAGATCGGACTTGAAAAATCGAATTTTTGCTAATTTAAACACGACGGATTTTTACCGTCGATCCTAGGAAAAATATCACAAAAACCCTATTTTTAAGGTTCCTCCAAACAATGAAAAGAAAAAAAGAGAATAACATAACCCCACTCACGGCACTGCCAACGGCACCCTCGTCACTGGCCGCCATGGGTAACCCTCCACCCCGTGCGGTGCTCCGCCGCGCCTTCCCCCCTCCTCCCCTATGGAGGAGGCACGCCGCCGCTATACAGTAGCATCAGTCCCCTCTGAGGGTTCTTCAATAATACTTTTGAAAAAAAATTTGACGAACCCTCGCTGCCGCCGATCCCACTTGCCGCCGCCGGCTACGCTCCCCCCCCCCCCCCCCCCCCCCGCCATCACAGGGGGACGGCTGTGGTCCCCCCCCCCCCCGTCGCCGCCCCCAAACCCTAACTGTAAAGAGGACACCAAAACCTAGCCCCCCACCTAGCTCCAAATGCTAAGGCCTTCGGCCCAAGCCTATCAAAAAAGAGGTGGCAGCTGCAGACCTGAAACCTGCAGCCCACACTGCTAGCCTTCAGGTCCGCATGCCAATGATTCTAAAGAAAAAATATATAGTGGCTGCGGGCTTGAAGCCACAAGCCTAACATTTTTTTAAAAAAAGAATAAAATAGAAAAGAAAGGGGTAAATGGGGGGAACCAAAGGGAATAAAATTGAATAAAAATAAGAGTAAATATGGGGATTTTATGGGGAAATGTAGATTTTTTGCAATCTTTTGGGGGCATAAAAAGGAAACTTCCTTCCTTTTACAAAATAAAATGTAATATGGCACCATTCAAATTTATTTAAATTAGCACATATATGCACAACTGATTAATAAGCATATTTAAATATATGATGCCTATTTTTTGATCATATTTATATGCCTTGCATCACTCTTTTTCGCCACATTTTCTGGGATAAATTTATGATATATTGTGCGGCATTAATTTAATAATTATGTAGATCATGTGACAGCTCTGTCGTTAGTTATTTAACTTAACGCTGTATAGCGTCGTCTCGTAGTCTAAATAATTATTAAGTATTAAAATGATGTATTTATCCTACTCAGAATCTGTGATGCCTGTGATGCGTTATGAACATGTTGGATGAGCAAAGATTTTGAATGGATGGCTAATTGTGGGTTTGGATCGGCTATTTAATCCCACATTTTACTTTTCCTGCAATATTATTTTCATTTTGAGAGAAATTGTAGTGAGGAAATATATGTAATGTCCAAGACTAATGCCCATTTCCATAGAGGCGGAGGCCACCGTTGAAGATGAAGATTTTCAAAGGGACCCGAGAGGTTTCTAAAGGCGTAATTTTCTCTTTCATTTGTGTAAAATGGAATGTAATATGGACTTTGAGACATTATCATTTTATGTGGGACTGGTCAATCTATGCAACTAGCTTATTCATTTAAAATTGCATCTTCATGAAAATGTTTTCAGTACTCTTACTTCATGAAAATTGTGCTTTTCTAGATAAAATGACAAAAATCACAAGCGTTGATTTCGAAGTACTGTATGCATCAAGAAAAAATTATCTGAGCTAGCATCTTGATATTAAATTTCATTTGCGAGTTAAATCCCTCATTTCTGGCTTTACAAAACATGGAAAGACAACAGACATTGATAAGGTGCAAGCCATCATCTACATTCATCGTCATATGGATAAGACCTTAAAGGCTGAATACCTTACGGTCGAGGATTCACAGGAGCTGTAGACTGCCCTTGAGGGCAGATATAAACATCAAAAAGATGTTATACTCTCAAGAGCACGTTATGAGTTGGAGAACCAGAGACTTCAGGACTTTAAGTCCATAGCTGAGTACAACTCAGCTCTTTTTAGTATCACCTAACGCCTGAAGTTATGCGGTGAGAAAGTCTCAGAAGATCGCATGCTGGAAAAGACGTACACGTCTTTCCATGAAAAAGATGTGATACTAATGCAGCAATATAGTATACGAAAGTTCACTAAGTATTCTAAGCTGTTGTTATGTTTACTTATGGCTGAACAAAATAGAGAGCTTCTACTCGCCACTCATAACATGCGCTCCCTGGCATAGCCCCTCCCAGAAGCTCACAACGCATCTTCTTCTAAAAATAAGAAAGACAATAAACAAAAAGGAAAATCACAGAGAGGTGGACCAAATAAAAAGGCCAACGGACAAATCCACCAATAAAGAAATGAAGGGAGGCGGAAGTTCACTTAGCGCAGAAATGAAAACAACAGAAATGATGCACCCCCACCTAGAAGGGAATGGAAAAACCAGTGCCATAGTTGTGGCATGAAAGGACACTGGTCTAGAGTGTGTAGAACTCTGCGACACCTACAAGATTCGTATAAAGAAAGCTTGAATAAAAAAAGTGAAACATGACCACCCCTGCTCTAGTCCAGTTCACTGCTGATGGCGTCGAAAACGACGACTTGTTTGATTAGCCATTTTTATCTTTATTGAGAAACAAAGTTATAAGAGCTATATGAATGTTTATATGAAGTATGAATAAATTTGAACATGTTTTTCTGAAATGAAATGTGCTTATATGATTCGTATTTTAATAAGATGAACTGATGTCATGACTACTTAGTAGACTGTACATAAACACATACGATCCTTCAATAAAAATGCTTTTTCATAGCATTATATCATATAAAGCCCATTAAATATAATATCAGGGCCATTAAACAAAATTAAAGGTCCTGGGAATGCAACACTATTACTCGCAAATGACACATAAATAAAAATAAAGGATGCACTATTCTCTTCGAATTCAAAAAGAAACTTATTAAGTTTCACGGACATCCGTTTAAACGGATTCCACTTGGAAACTTCAAATGTAAACAAAAAAGAATATCTGTATATAACGTCTCAAGAAAAAGGAGTTAATCCATACTTGAACGTTTCGAGAACCTTTTTTAGGCCTCTATCATACTACAAAGATTTGGAGAGAGGAAGCAAATCTGACGGAGCTCCTAAAGTGTCCGATATCAGCCAAGTTTCTACTTTGGCATGATAGATTTGGCCACCCTGGATCGGTTATGATGCACCACATCTTACCCCAATCATGGGCATAATATGAAGAACCAGAAGATTCTTCAGAAGGGAGAATTCCCTTGCATCTCTTGCTATAATGGAAAACTAATCACAAGACCATCTTTACTAAAAGTTGACAAAGTATCTCCATGCTTCCTCGAAAGAATACATGGAGAGATATGTGGAAAAATCCACACCCTAGTCGGCCATTTCGGTGTTTTATGGTACTGATAGATGCATCCTCAAAATATTCGTGTGTGTGTTTACTATTGTCCTGCAACCTAGCTTTTCCAAAGCTATTGGCACAAATAATAAAGTTGCAGGCGTATTTTTCCAGATAATCTAATTAAGAAAATACATCTGGATAATGCTAGTGAATTTTCTTTGTAACGACCTGTTTTCGTGGTGTGCAATTTTTGTGTTCAAAACTATTTTAAAATGAATTCAGAGTAAATGATTTTTTTTCATGTTTTTATCATCGCTCAAATATTAAAATGGACTTCGTATTCGCACTTCTTGCGACGATACGAACCCATGGCATTTTCGTAATTTTCGGAGTAGGTTGTGAAAATCGGTATTTTAATGTTTAAATAATAATATTAATTACTCTGCCCTATTCACATTTACCTTTCTACCACCTACTAATATTTTTAATAGTTACATTTACTAATTAGTTTTACTAAATAGTTTTACTATTCACTAATTACTTTTACCAATTATCAATTACTTCTAGTTTTACTTTTACCATTACTAAATTACTTTACTAATTAATTTTAACCCGAATTAAATTCCCCTAATTAATTTGTTGTTTAACCTAACCCTACAATGAATCCCACCGAAATGTATCGGTGAGATCCAACCACCATCTTCAAATATTCATCCCCCACATCCAGCCTTCCCCTCTTCAATTGGTCTCCCCTCACTGTTCCTATAACAGCAACAACAACAGGAGCATCATCACCATCGTCTTCCTCCACCATCTGCAAACTTCACAGACAAATCCAACCCTCCTCCTTGCAATTCCATCCAATTGGAACTCATCACAACCCAAATCAGCCCCAAAATCAAACCACTTCCAATCAAACAAATCCACCCAAACTGAAACTCAAATCTGAAAACATTTTAGATCCAAAACCAAAACTTTCAGATTCAAAGAAATCAAACAAAACATTTCAGATCCTTCTCCCCCCAAACCCCATCTCCTTCCCCATTCCTCTACCCTCTCCCCCTCGCCTGCACCATCACCGGAGCCCCGACCTCTGTCGCCCCTGTACAGCGCTGCCCGTTGCCAAAGAGCTCCGCCTGCACCGCCTTGCTCCTTGCGTGTGCCTCCAGTGCCGCCAGGCCTCCATCCGACGCCCTGGGAAGCCGCACGCCGCCTGCAGACCTGCTGGAGACCGCTGGACCGCTGCCAGCAACTGTCGCCGCTGGCCTCCCTCTCTCCCACGTGCGCGTGCGTAAGCCCTCCCCCCATTGCATGAGTTGCTTGCTGCAAAACAATGAAATGAAAAAAAAGAATAGAAAGAAGGAGACAGCAGGTTGAGAGTTAAAGAAAGAGAGAGTTGAAGATAAGAGTGGCAGGTAGAGAGTGGGGTAAAGAGAGAAATGAGTTATTATATTGTAGAGTAGGTGAGGATATTAAATGTAATATTAACCATATCATTAACTTATGGTAAGATTGGATTTAGTATGGTGCTAGTATTAATTTGAATATTAATAGTTAGTGTTATTAATTTCAGCAAGTTAGTAATTGTTAAACAATGTTAGGTTAATAATACTAAATAAAATAAGGCGTTTCATGTTAGTATAATACAATATAAACATCACCCTAGCCAGAGAACCCAATAAAATCAGACGAACCCAATTTAGGGATTAACTTGATATTTTGATTATCTCGCAACAAATCTAATTCAGTGATACGTTTAACCGAAACAGAGAACCAATATCACTGTAACGTAGTACTCGTCAAGACGAACCCAACGACACCAAATCGCTGAAATCAGGCAAGTGTACAAATTATAGTGAATTTTTGAAGTTAGATGTTCATTTGGTCTTTTGCATGTAAAGTTGTATAACTCAAAATTTACACGTGAAATGACGCATGAAATTACTACCATGACATTCTTGACTAAAATGTGACCCAACGACATATAACTTGATATACTTTAGTTTAGAACAATAACAAAGAAAGTTAGTTCCCGTGACATTTTCATTAAATTCATATGTTCAACATTTTGTTAAATTATTGTAAGCGTTGTTCAACACTCTTGTAATCATTGGAAATGTTGTATAAAAATAAATGATGATATTATTAAATTGTTTATTAGGTTTGATCATTGGGTATTTTGTTTTATTGGATTAGTTTCATTTGGCTTATTGGGTTAAGGGTTATGGGGTTATTACAGTTAGTATAAATTATTAAGTCCTTTTTAAGTTAATTAAGTTAATTGAGTTGTAAAACGTTAATAATGCTGCAAGTTTAAGTTTATATTATCGCTTAATTATATACACAGTTAATGAGTTAGTAATATTAAAATGTTAAGTTAATAGATTAATTAGCATCAGTATTAGTTTATAATAATTTTGTTAGAGTAAAACGATTAGTCTGATAACACGAATTTTAATGACGCAGATAAATCGTGCCTTACGTTTCAATCACTTGGACACCTAACGCCTGCATCCTCTTCAGATCTATGCATCGTATAGTAGGTTCCCCACATCTTCTCATCTAAATAAATTAATCTGTATTAATGCAAGTGTACATTTTTATAGGTTTTATAACCGTTGCATTTAATTGTGTTAACTGAGATATTCTGAGATGCAAGCGTACATTCTCCTACCTGTTGTTAAATGTTAACTTATTTAAACTGTTTATTACCATGTTGCAAATTAACTATTAGAAATGCATGCTAGATACATGAATGAACGTGATAATCATAGAATGATACATGTTGTTGGCTGCCAGGTGTTACATGCCGTTGGCTACCAATTGTTACATGCCGTTGGCTACCAGTTGTTACATGTCGTTGGCTACCAATTGTTACATGTTGTTGGCTACAATTGTTACATGCCGTCGGCTCATAGTTGGCTATTCTCGTCGGTCACATGTGACTATCTGGCTCGCGTTCCAGTAGGGTCACATGTGACTAGTCTGGCTTGTGTTCCAGTATATCGCGGTTTAGCATCCTAGCTCGTGGTCCAGGAAGTACACATAGGTGGGGCTGGGTTTGCGGGCACTAGTTGGAAGTAAGCGGGTTACCTTCGGTGGCACTTGAAGGTAGATTCACTTGCTTGCTGCCTAACGATGTGAACCTTAGACACGCACTTAAACACACCATTGAACAAATATCGAGCATGTCAACGTATAGAACTGCTGTTGTTTCTTTTAAATAGTATGCCATGTTTTATCTGTTAAATAAAATTACCATGCTTTCACTTTTACTAGAACTGCCATATTCATAACTGTACTGCTGATTGCTGTCATAAATTGTGTAATCTGCTAGCCTCTCTCTTACCATGCTTATGTATAATTTCCATGCTCACTATGCTTTACTTGTGCACTACATTCTACTATGCTCACATGTTTTTATTCTATTAGTAAACAATGCCATTGCCAGCTATATTCTTTTAATTGTTTAAATGAGACTAATGCTTGGGAACCTACATGAGTAACCTTCACTGACGGGAATTGTATTTGTGTTTTAATGCAATGTCCGTCAGGTTTTGAGGACATTTTTGCAGATCCTAGTTCCAGCTAGCGTGATCCACTAGTTGCAGGACCTTTCCAGGAAGATGCTCTTAGGCTGCTTTTGCTTGTAGATCCATTGTATCGGCTTTAAGTATCATGTGTTGTAAGAGCCATAAGGCCTCTTTTCCTTTACTTATTGTTGTATTTCATTTCTGCGACGATTGAGATTGTAATAATAATAATTATCTGCATTGTTTTTGGGTATGCATGCAAGAACCTGCAAGATTTCACACAGACGCTTATTGTGTTAAGTCAATGAGGCAAGAAAAGAAAAGGTGCCTCCTCCTTGCTTGCACATGCGGACCCGCTCGCGTCCTCGCTCCCAAGCATAATGGGAAGCGGGGCGTGACATTCTTCATGGTCATTTCAAGAATATTTCCTAGCAACTGGGATTGAAATTGAACATCATGTGCCATATGTTCATACCCAAAATGGGTTGACATAGTCATTAATAAAAAATACTTCAATGGATTGCACGTCCATTACTTGAAATCCTAGTTACTGGTGACTACATGGGGACATGCAATATTGCATGCTGCATCGTTAATAAAAATAAGACCCTCTGGAGGTCAGAGTCTCTCTCCAATGCAACTTGCATATGAAATACCACCGAGCATCTCGCACTTGAGAATTTTCGGTTGTGTAGTTTATATCCCAATAGCACCACCACAGAGGACAAAACTGGGTCCTCAACATCGTCTAGGTATCTATGTAAGGTTTGACTCACCCTCAAAATAAGATACCTAGAGCCCCAAACAAGGGACGCATTCAAGACAAGTCTTAAAGACTGTGAATTTGGTGAGACAAATTTCCCCAAATTAGGCCCAGATACTGAAAAATCTGGAGCTACACAAATAATATCGTGAGATACAAAATCATTGACCTATTATGATTCGGTAATATATAAATGTAAAGATAAGATCCTGAAGATCCTACAAATACTAAACACTATTCAACAGTTAACTAACTCATTTACTGACAACCAAAAGATTGTCAGATCACACATCCCTGCTGCAAATACTCCAGCTAGGATTAACATCCCCGAAAATGGATACAATCCACCAGCAGCAGAAGTGACTGTTCCTCAACAGAAAAGAGGCTGATCACCAGGCTCCAAGGACAAAACTCCAAGAAAAATAAAAACTCCTGGAGACCTTGAGACAATACTACCACATGACAATGAGCTCATGTACATACCCTCACCTTTCCCAGAATCCACTACAGAGGAAATGCCAGGTGCGTATCTCCACTTTCCCAGAATCCACTACAGAGAATCCACTACGGGCTCCATCAGATTCCAGCAATGCGGCTTCCAGCATCTCTACAAGGAATCCACCTGTGCCCTGCAAGAGACAAGCCGCATCAATCTGATGTGGAATATCTTTCCCCAAAATAAAATTCTTCCAAAGAAGATCGTCAAAAGAAATGTGTAAAGTAAAAATAGGTAGACGATACTTCCCTGAAAATACATCTCCGCTCTCATGTACCACGACAAGCAATTCCTTGTCGTTCGTATCAGGATTTTCAGGCAGCTCTGGCATATGAGTATGGGTCTTATCAGGCGAATCCTTATCGTTGTCAACGGAAGGATACGGTGGCGGTGGAAGCTCAACTGAAGGTGGGCAGCACTCAGGATCATTATGAATATCTGTGTCCTCATACCAATGCATGACCTCCTCGGTGACAGGCTCTGGCTCCGGCTCCGTGGGTATGGAAGTGAATGTGTCGCCCTTGGATGCATCGTGTATGTCAGCCGCTGTCTCCTCAGATGTGGAAGTATAAATGTCCTCAGCCTCTCCCTCGAGCTCATAATATGGAAGGCACTTGTTGATTTCGGCCATATCTTTCTGCCATCGATCATGTGACTCATTCAGCATGGCGCTGACAGCCGTGCTCTCCTCTACCGATGCCATGAATGCATCTAGTGTCAAATTGAGAGGATGGTAAAGACTCAAGAGACAGACGCGGCTTTCGTAGGGCATGTGTCCCTCCATGTCACAAGATTTGCAGTAAGCATAGAACTCTGGGTAGTGGTCATATTCTTCCATCCGATAGTACGGGTCTTGTGAATGATATTCGTAGTCTTCCATAGGAATCTCATATTGCTCTGAAAAATCATTGCCTGAATAATCCCAAGATTGCTCCTGTACCTGAATAGTCAAAAACAACAACCTGGAAAAGACATCAGTGGTACAAGAAGATAGAGATAAAGATAAAGCAGGTGGGGGGAAAATCTCTCTCTGTTTTATTTTTATTTTTTTATTTTTTATTTTGTTTTGTTTTTTCTATGCAATCCAATCAACTTAATTGTGGTAAATAGATAATATGGCGGAACGCCTCCCCGGCAACAGCGCCATAAACTTGATCGAGCCGGAACTAACTTCGAAACGATGTCGTTTACCGTAAGCACACGATATAGTGGCAAGCGGGTATCGAACACGGGGAAGCGGTGCTATACTACCTATCTACTCCTAGGTTGAGTTAGAATTGCGGGTTTACTGGTGAATGTGGAGTACGGAGGGTCATAATGGTGATGGTTGAGAAGGTTGTGTCACTCAACGTCGCAGATAAGGGGACTAGGGCATTAGGGATCACCACTAAGATCATCGGAGGTCGACGTTGGAATAGAATTCTTACGTTGCATTAGGGTTAGGGGATTAATCTCCCAATTCGTACCACTCTCGTGGGTTAGAATTGTGAGGTATTTCAGTAGCTCTCGTTGACGCAATGGCGGTAGCCATCAACGTAGCGGTATAGTTTGTCGATGGATCCCCTTAAGGCACTAGCCAGGCATGGTCGCGAGCCTTGGTTGGATCAATTGATTTCCCTATTCGAATCCCAAAGATACCCCTTAAGCACATCAATTCCACAGACTGTGGGCATGATCTCAGTACGGGTTATCTAGGGAATCAGTATGATTAACCGAAATACTTCCCTAAATCCCTAATTCAACGTAGAGATCCAGATCTACGTCTTCCCCCCTAGGATCTTAGGGCTAAACCATCAACCCTAGAAAGATCTATTCACACATGGCAATATTCACGAATAAAAACATCATTTTGATTGGAGAGAACATCATAGCAATTGATAGAATAAAGATCGAAAACTTACAGCAAAAGATGCAGAAAATAGACGAGAAATAGATCCAACAAAATTCCAGATTCCAATACGCAATCACAATGTAAAACCAAAATAATAATCCAAAAGTTTCGATCCAATATCTTCAACAAAAATTAGTCTAAAAAGCTGACAAGAAATCACCTAAGCTCGGCTCTCCAAAATATTCGAAAAAACTCCGAAATGAATCGCTCTCTAGAACGCTTCGCAGCTGCCAACCATCACCCCGAAAATTGCGCAACAGACGGCTCCAAAAATGCTTCCAAAAATGGCCTCAGCATCGCCGACCGAGTGGGTGACTCTATCGAGCACTTCGTTGCTCGGTCGGTCGCTCGGTCCGAGCAGATATACTGCTCGATCGGATTGCACAGGAATCCAATTTCTCCGAAATATGTCACTCTACCTGCACGGATCGAGCATGCACTGTTCGGTCGAGTAGGAGGTTGCTCGGACCGAGTAAATGGTTGCTCAGTCGAGTAGTGGTCGAACGGCAGCATTTTCAGCACTCTGCTCGGTCGAGCAGTCAACTGCTCGGTTGAGCAGTAAACTGTTCAGCCATATAGGAGGTAAAAAACACGTTTCAGCAGATTTTGCACACTACTCAGTCGAGAGTGCACTGCTCGGACCGAGTAGTGTATTGCTCGATCGAGTAGGCTGCTGAGAACAGTTTCAGCACTGCAGCATCAGCTTGCAGAAATTCTCCAGGGCTCATCCAACCTCCGATTTGTGCGTTCTTGGCGGCGTTGGAACCGTCTTGAAGTCTACTATCTGTAAACAATATCAGAAAAATAGTGAAAAATTTTAGATGATAGCATATTTAGAAATAGTGCACGGCTATCCTGTTTCCAGCACTTCGGGTCGCTTGATTTCTTTGTCGCATCATAGCTTGATCGAGCGACCTTCTCTCTTGCACCTTCCTTGCTCCAGTATTCTTCTTTGGCACCTCAAGCATGTCATCATGAGTCTCATTGGTGCTCTTACGTCGCTGATCGTCTTGTTGACTCTAAATTGCTCTAATATCGTCCCAAATCCCTGAAATGGACATAAACGCTCCGAAAGTCATATTATTCCAAATAATAGCGTAAAAGCGTATGAAATATACAAATGAGCAATCATTTTGACGTGTAATCATTTAGATAAAATGTGGAATATAATGACACATCAATATGATATCACAGTTTGTCTCTTTATTCTCTGATGTGATCCTATGTGTATATGTTGTGCAATCTTGTCTCTCTGTGTGCTCTTTTATATATATACTAGAACTTTCCCGTGCCCAAAGGGCACTGCGATTTGAGAGGGTGGCCCATGCCCAAATTTCAATTTTCAAATCTTTCCCACAAATTTCCCCCCAAAACTTATCCCAGTCCTAGTCATCAAGCCCTTATCCTAGTCACTTGTCCTACTGGGACAAAATTCAAAATCTTCATCAAATATAGAATAGATAGATATATATATATATATATATATATATATATATATATATATATATATATATATATATATATATATATATATATATATGATGTGTGGTGAGATATTTTGTATGAATAATGTTGATATTGGACTCTCAATCCTCTAGTCAACTAGAATTTCTATTTTTGAAGAGTTTTTTTTATATGTATTAGTGTGATGCTCCTTCGTGTTTTCTCGATTTTCTTTTGGTATCACATTAAATATGTATCACATTCTTTAGACTCCCATGAGTGTTTTAGTTTTATTTAGCACTATTGTTGTTGTTTCTCTACTCTCTCTTTTTGGATAATTCCATAGGTGGAGAGAAGAAACAAATCATAATTTTGTGCTAAGTATAATCTAAACTTGAATCTAAAGATTGAAATTGCCTAGATTCAGGGGGAGTAAGATACAATGAATTTGGATTCTAAAATCCTAAATTTCTAATCTTGAAATCATTTCATTCATGCATATCTTACATATTTGCTTTAATTGATCACTAGATGCCCTTATTTATATTGATTAACTTGATTGGCATCTATGTAGGGGGAGTACGTATTTTTAAGGATAATTATTTATCTTATTGTTTATATTTGTTTGTCGTCACCAAAAAGGGGGAGAATGTGGAGTATTGGACTTCTCCCTACCTGGTTTTGATGATGAGCAAACATAAATAATTGTGACTAATCCCCTGCTTGTAGTTAATCCATTGCCTAAGCATATCATGAAGATCAATTAGCAATGGATGTCACTCAAGGACCAATCAAAGCTCGTAACGTCGATTGGATGATCGAAGATGAAGATAGAAGCTTCAAGAAGACTTCAAGATCATTCAATAGAAAGAAGAGATGCAAAAACAAATGTAATCTTTTTATTTCTCTTCTTCTTTCTTATTAGTATGTAGCCTAGAAGTAGAATTATGTTGGAGCACACACACATCTTCCATTCTATCCTAGTAAAGCATTAGAACTCATTTCCTAGGCCTCCAATTCTTAATTCTCAAGCATGTGTGTAACGACTGGTTTTCATGTATCTGGATTATTTATATTATATATATGTTTTGGTGGATTTTCTCCTTATGCGTGGTTTTTGTCTCCGTAGCTTTCACTTTCGATCGTTTCGTCGTGATTTTCTAGCTCCTTCCTTAGAATCGTTGGTCTTGGAGTAAGTTATTCGTTACGGGCTTCATATTGGTCATATCTTATTGTTAGATCAAGCCTAGGATCTTAGGAATCGATCCCGGAGCTTCACGCTCCATTTCGGAACTTTCTGTGCACGTTAGCCGGTACAAGAAGGGGAACCGACCGACTAGATGACGATTTAGTCGGTCGGCAAACCTTCATGGACCGACTAGTGGGCTTTGTTAATTATTCAGGAGTTACTGTTTATCGTTAGTCGGTCTAAGAACATTTGTCGACCGACTAGATTGCAAACTAGTCGGTCAGCAATCGTTCTTTAACCGACTAGCTCTATGATCATTTTTGATACCAAGTACTATTCATTCTTAGTCGGTCTAAGAACGTTCGTCGACCGACTAGATGAGAAACTAGTCGGTCAGTAGTTGTTCTTTGACCGACTAAATCTAAATCCTATTTTTCGTCAGGAGTTACTGTTTACACTTAGTCGGTCTGCATTGGTCAACCGACCGACTAGTTCCCAAACTAGTCGGTCAGAGGTTGCTCTTTGACCGACTAATCAGTGTCGAAACCCTAATTTCTGGGCAGCCGCCAGGTCGTTTTCTATTTAAACCCCACTTCGTTTCTTTTCTTTCTTTCTCTTCTCCTGGCCTCTTTCCTTCCCCCTTGACCTCTGATCTTTCCCAACCTTCCCCTAGCCTTCCTCCTTCATCAAGAGCTCCTCCCCCTCTCCATTTAGGCCGGCCACCACCTCTAGGTCGCCGGAAAACCACCAAAAATCCCCAAAACCCCATTTCTCCAAACTTCTCCATCCATTTCCAGATCTGAACCGTAGGGTCCCCGGATCGTTTCTTCCGTTGCCGTGCTTACTCGGCATCGTTTTTCCGCTCTGATACGGTAATAAATCGATCTCTTAATATTCTCATAACTCATTTATGTTTTTGTGAAACCCTAATGAAAATGAATGTTGTTTGATGATTGTTTCTCCATAACAGCGACTTCCCCGTAGATTAGCGTCCGTGAGACGAACCTTCGTGATCGTCATCCTCGGTGCTAGGCAAGTGAAACTTGCATCTCTTGATTTGGGCCATGTCTTAGGCCATTGCCTTGCTTAAGCGTAAAAGAGACTAGACGGTGAAAGGATAGCCGTCTGGACGCCATTGACCTAGCTTGACAACGAAGCTTGGTTTGTCACCTTCATCATGCTTGTATGTCACGTTTAATTTCACTTAACGGTACGCGTATTAACTGTTCATGTCATCCATGCATCTTTAACTGCCATGTTTAATTTAAATTAACGGTACGCGAATATCTGTTCATGTCATTGCATTTTGCCTGTCATGTTTAAATTCAATTAACGGTACGCGAATATCTGCTCATGTCATTGCATGCTTGAACACTCATCGTGATTGCGTAGCATCGCTACATACTAGTGCTACTTATTCCGGCTAGGCACCCGTTTTGCGGGCACAACCCTAGGCCAATTACAAATCTGACTCGTGGTCCGGAAAACGAGCTCAATACAGCCTGCGGGCAATAGGGCACTCGCATGTGTGTGATTGATCCCTTGTACTTGAATACATCCTGCGGGCAATAGGGCGCTCACATGTGTGTGGGTGATCCCTTGTACTTGTTACTTGACAATACATGTCACACCTACCACTTGTTACTTGCTACTTGTACTTCACTTGTTACTTCCATACGATACTTGCCATGCCATGCACCATACTTTAACTGCTAGGTTGTTAGTTTACCTTTCTTTCAGTTTCCTTGCACAAGTCTTTCGATTTGCTGACATGTGCCACTTTTCTCTTTTGGGTGACACATGTTAGATCCCGAGCCTGAGTTTGTCGCTGAGGACGTGGTGTTGCTGACGCTGAGTCAGAACCCGCGTTGATCGAGGACTTCGTGGACACTGGAGATCAGTCTTAGTGTCCTCGTAGAGCTTCCCTTTTGTTTTAGACTGCTTTTAGTTATCGGTGCGTAGCACCCATACTATGTTTGTGTTTGTTTTGTTGGCCGTGTGTTAGGCCTTTAGACTCTTTCCTTTTAGCCTGGTGGCTTTTCTGGATGTTGAACTTATTTTTAATGTTGGACAAATTCTGAGATTTGAGATTTTATTTCTGTCTCTCCTTGTGTTATTATTGTTGTTCCGTTTGTGGTTACAGGGACTTGCTTATGTTTTATTGACGCTTATCGGGTTTGGGGCTTCACAGCTCCACTCTCGTGCGGACCTTTTCACGTCTCGCCTCCATTTTAGGGAAGCGGGGCGTGACAATGTGCATTTTCAAGTTTTAACAGGCGACTGCTGAACGATTTAGAGGCACATGTCTCCATATAGGCTCCTGAGATTTGTTCTCCAGTCGTCTGTTATGTACATACTTTTTCACTTGTTCTTTTGGGATTTCTGCTATAATTCTCATCAGGCGACTGATGTACAATGTACATGCATCCATCGAGTTACAGGCGCATGTGACTTGTTAGTCAGTCGCCTGTCTCTTCAAGCCCAAAAGTCCCCAATTTTGTAACTTTCGTAATTGCGTCTGCATGCGATGTAAGAAGGATTTATATGTGCAAGTACATGGCATAGTCACATGTATATGCTTCTACAATCGCCTGTCCCAGCTTGTCAACTTTCAAAGTTTTCACAACTTTCGCACTTGCGCCAGCAAGCGATGAAAGAAGGATTTACAGGTGCATGCCCATGGTACAGTCGCCTGTATATTCTTCTACATTTGCATGTCATGCCTTCCCAAATTTTCTGATTTTTTACCACTTACATACTTAGGAATTCAGTCGCCTGTAGAAGATTTCTCAGTCGCCTGTTGGTTTAGAGGCGCCTGTCCGACCTTCATCAATCGACTGTCATATGTGGTAAGTTATCGTTTGAATCATTACCTACCATCTGACACAGTTTAGCAGGCGACTTGAGTTCTTCATCAGTCGATTGCCTAGTGCATATTTTCTATCCGTTGGCTTTTCCTAGACGGATTTCAAAGGGGGTTTTGGCTATTTTGCTTGAGGGGTTTAGAGAACTTATAAAAGGGTCTCCTACTGGTCCATTGGAGAGCTCTTGAACTCTTGACCCATTTAGAATTTATTGATCTCATCTCTAAGCTCTAAAGCCCTCATTTTCTCCAAGCCCTAGTATCTCATTTTCTCTTGCTCTCCAACCTAGAATCAAACTTGATATCCTTTAGGCATTTGGTGGTGACAAGAGAAAGGGCTTCACTCTCTTCTTGGAAAGAGATCAACACTCACTTCACTTTGCTCCTTCACGTTCTACGTCAAGGCATATGTGTTTGTAAGTGTTTACATTTCGAATTTCATTATCTCGTAATTCGACTTCACTCTCAGTTTGAGAGAGTGGGTTTGCTTGATCCCAAGTTGTGGGAGTCAAGGACATCGATTGTTGTTCGATTACACTTGTATGGTACCTACAAATGGGTTTAAAGGAAACCTCAAGTTAGGGTTCTAACTTGAGTATCCGGATGTATCTAGGTGGAAGGGACGTATGATTACCGGGAACAAGTTGGGATTGGATTTGGAAAATCCAAACCCTTGAAACATCTTATTGTTAGCTTGTTTTATTTTGGGTTAATTTATAATTCTGCATTTATTATTGGTTAGGAATTTAAATTGGTATAAGTATTGTTTAAATTTTATAAACACTATTCAACCCCCCCTTCTAGTGTTTTCCGCATAGTCAGGGTCCTTACATATGTGGCAGAAAAGTGTGATGCAAAGTATATAAATATGATCCAAACATAGGCATTATATATGATAATATGCTATGTATTAGTTTTGCGCATAGGGTCAATTCAAATAAAATTGAATCTTGCCCTCAAATAGTTTGTTTTATAAAAGGATAGATTTCCATTTTATGCCGCCTGCAAAAACCCAAAAGTCCATTTTGTCTCCTTGTAAATCCCCATATTTATCCCGATATGTCATTTATTTATTAGGCCATAAAACCCTCCTTTTTATTTTCATTTTTTTCCTTTTCATTATATACGACCTGAGGCCCGTAGCCGGAGTTGCGGGCTTGAGGCTCGTAGAAAAATAATTTTTTTGTAGAGAATGTGGCCTGAGGTTTTTTTTCTTTCGCGGCCTATGGGCCGGAGCCCACAAACCACTGTGGGCTTCAGGCCCACGAGGTTTTACGACCAATGGGCCGGAGCCCACAGATCATCATAGGCTTCAGGCCCACAGAGTTTTTTATGTAGTGTGTGGCCAGAGGCCTGTAGCGGGATACAAGTTTTTAATGGCGTGGGTCAAAGGCCCAAGCAAATTTGTTGGAGTGGCGGGGTTTACTGCCGTCGCTTCCCACGGCAGTGTACCGCCACTGAGGGAGTGGTCGTGCCAGCCGCTGTCTGGGGGTAGCGACACACCGCCTCGAAGAGCGGTGCCGGGGGGTCTGTCGGCGGCACTAGCATCGGGTAACAATTTTTGTGTGGAAACCCTATTTTAGTGTTTCGTCGTCGCGCTAGGCGGCAGCGAGCCACTACCGCTTGGGTAGAGACGTGGCGTGGGGTTCCAACGGGTGGGGGGTACCAATGTGGCCGGCGGCAGGGTTGCCGACGGCGGGCGGTGAGTTAATATTTTTTTTTGTTTTTAAGACCCCTAGATTTGGGTTTTTGATGTTCTTCCCTAGGATCGATAGTGGAAAGCCGTCGTCTTTGATCTAGGGAGAAAAAAATAGATTTTTCTAGTCCGATCTTATGATCTATGTTGGAGGCATCATGATCATGAAAAAAGAATACATCTTTTTCGATATACCTCAAGGATCTAGGGAGACGAACGCGTGAAGGTTGATGAAGCCTGTGCGCGATGGATCTACCATCTCCTCCGGGCTTTCGCAATGAACGGATCTTCGAAACTCAGGGAGAACGT
Source organism: Scilla litardierei (assembly GCA_030789695.1). NCBI lineage: Eukaryota > Viridiplantae > Streptophyta > Magnoliopsida > Asparagales > Asparagaceae > Scilla > Scilla litardierei. Next base: position 547,887,181 of record CM061142.1, read on the forward strand.
GCTGATAACGTGTTATGAAGCATGTATTCTGGGGGAGACCCCAGTCCTTTATATATAGGGGATGAGAGAGTTCATACATGGATATGATACATTTTTTCAAATAGATACAATCTTACACACACACACAATCTATTTACAACACTCACTACATTTTTCTTTCAAAAAAAGAAAGTACATGGAAATAAAAGTGGGACTTAAAAGGCTGGTCCAATACCACCATATAGCCTTTCTTGCAAATTTGTGTCCAAGACATTTTTGTCACCTTTTATCCCATATATTAGACATCATAGGTTCATAGTATATATAAATTTTGTTATGAATAGGACCCATTGGGCCTATTGGGTATCCACCCACATGAGTACCCATTATGAATACTATATAAAGGAGGCTAGGGGTTTCCTAGCCTTAACCCTTCTCCAAATCTGTTTCTCGTTCATAACACGTTATCAGCACGATCACGCTCGTAGGAGGAGACGGCGGCTCGCGGGGAAGGAGATCCATCAATCGCTCAGATTCAAGAAGATCGTAATCTTCTCAACGGGGAGCGAAAAGGGCATCCTTCACCAACCGTCGACTAGATTCCTTTGTCGAATCTAGAGGTAAAAATCAAAACTTTTTAGATCTAACTTGCTTTTCACGTTAGATCTGCATGTTTTTAGGATCAAAAAGTTTAAAAACAGGGTAAAAATCACATTTTTTAAAGATCCGCATGCCTAAAAACAATAAAAATCTGTTTTTAGCGATCTAAATCCTTGAAAAATCCGGTTTTTACCACCCTTTGATCCAAAATCTCCGCACGCCGTAAGGCGAAACGGCGGCGCCTCACAAGCGCCGCAGGCGGCAAATAAAGGCCGCGGCCTGAAGCCGCGGCAAGCAGCCGTGGCCTCAGGCCGCGGACTGCAGCCGCGGCCCGCAGGCCGCGGCCCGCCGCGGCCCGCAGCCGCGGCCCGCCGCCGCCACGGCTGCCGCGTTCTGCGCGGCCAGCCGTCGCGGCGACACGCCGCGGGCCCCCCTAGGGTTTTCCGAAACACTAACCCTAAACGGGCCAATTTTTCGGGGGAGGCCCAAATTAACCATAATGGTTTGTTTTCATGGCCCAAAAGGCCAGAAAATTAGCCCATTTACATAAATAATTTTTCTTCTTTTATTTTTGGCCCTAAAAAGCCCAAAATAATTAAAAGAAAATTTAAAGGGTTTTAAAGCGGTAAACAAAACATTAAAATATGGATCAAAGGTAAAAGTTTTTCAAAATAAATTTTTGCACGTCACAATTTAGGTTATTTAAATTAATCTTTACATGCCTGTGATTGATTATCTGCGTGGTTGTATGTTTCCAATATATTATCTGCGTGGATGTGCAAATTAGGCTATGTTTTTAGGGATCAGCCAGGTTTCCGACACCTTTTAATTTCCTGCATTTTTTTGAGAGAAATTTGTAAGTGAGGATTTAAATGTAAAAAGAAGACCGAAGGACACCAAAAAGGAGCTGAAGGCGTACGCACAATGAAGATAGGGGCTTCTATCTGAAGTTCCCGAGTTGTATTTTATTCTTTCATGCTATTTTTGATGTAACTTCGGACTGTACTTCTTTTTATTTCGGTGTCGGCTGGCTGATCCCCATAGTCCTAAGTCATTTTCGTTTTCATTGCTTATGCATTAATTGCGTGGATGTTAATTATTTTAATACCATGTTAATGTTACAATGAAACTGTCAAAAAGCATGCCAAAATCACTTTGATATAGTTTAACGCCTATAGCTAGACTATATATCTGCGATAAGATTATTTAAATGCATGCAGCATATAAATAGCATGTGTACACATCATACTTGTTTCAATCCAGTTTAATTGAACATAATCTTTAGTTTACAAGCTTTACATTATATGTATGATGGGCTTATGATATGACGATATTTATGACAATAAGACAATAATGATTTCAAAAAGTTTAATATCATATCCACTTTGACAAAATGAACCTGAAGTTCAAAATCAAATCAAAAGTCAACACACTCTCTCCCTAACAAAATAAATACGATGGTTTATGCGAAAATTATAATTGCTATATTTATAAAAGATGCACACTTTGCGGTAAACAGATATATAAGATCTATGATCTATATAATCCAATATGGACACCAGAAGTTTTCCATAATATCGCTAAACTCTTTAAAAGAGTACTATCCTTTATTTTTACAAGGAAAGATTTTTTCTAGCCTTGAATATAAGCATACGCCTGAAGTCGTGGCTTAATGAATACGTGAGAAATATATTACGCACCCACGTATTTGTTCCCCTCTAAGCATGGTAAACTATCCACATAAAATTTGAACGACTCAAGTAAAAGGCCTGAAGCTATACTCGAGCATTCAAATAGACTCTTTAAAAGTCTCTTATTAATTAGAAAAGTGGAAGTATAAATAATTTGCTCAAACCCCTGCTCATGTCTCCTTAGCAAGACTAATTTTCATTGTCCTTTATAAATAAGGAATATTGAAATCAGGGGAAGTTCAGGATCAAACATGACCTGAAATAAAAATAAGGAAAACTCAAAACAGGGGAAGTCTTGGATTAAATGGGAAAGGGAAGATACGATATACCTCGACATGGAGTAAGCAATGGCAAGCCAAAATCAGACCAGAAGTTCTGATAAGAGCCATAATGTTTTTGCAAACATGAATGCGCATTAACTTATGCCATATAAAAATACATACATATCTAGTCAAAACGACGAAAGTCTAATTGACCTTATGTATATTTTGCTACTCCCCGATGACAAATAAACTTTGAAATCAAAAATAATCTGTTGTCATAACATAAGTCTTAATGAGCATAATTATTGTTGTATGTTTTCAAGAGCACACATCACACTATGTCACTTGTTGACTTAACAAAATCATCAGTATTATTCTCTTGAAGTTTTAACACTTTTTTTACTGCGAATGATTTGCTATCTTGAATACCCCTAAAAATAAAATGAGGATGCCATATACTCTCTGAAACTTATACAGTTTCAAAAGGATATTCGTCAAAACGAAATCCCTAATGACTCAAGAAATAAATGAAGCCTGAAGCTTTGTCCCAAAATGATCCGCACAATAGTCAAAGTGAAAATGTAATCCTTCACAGTTTGAACACAGTTCAACTATTACCGGACAAAATTAACTTGAGCATTTTAATAGACTTTTCAAAAGTCCCACATAAATTCAAAAGGAGGAATTATTTTGGAACACCAGAAGTGTCCAGAATCGACCAATTTTGGATCGATATCACCCTGGATTAATGATGCAAGACATCATCAACCAGACGAACCCGAAGATTCTTTAAAAAGGGTGAAACTTTCATTGTCCTATTCAAAAGGGAAAAATGATAATGAGATCATCTCCATTCACATGGACATTGACTCTCTCCACATCCTCAAAGGAATTTAAGATGATATACTATCATCATTAAAGATAATGAAGACCTTTAGGTTTCTTGAGAGTATTTAAGGGATATAAATAGGCTTTGTCCACTCCCTTAATAGGACTGATGATGTACCCTTGGTGTACTCATCAATATATCCTCTAAATAAATGGTCATTATCCAACCACATTCTTTTATAAAATGGTGGTAACTTTGGATAACACTGGGAAATTTAAATGTTTTTGCAACTGGAAAAATATCGAACACCCTGAAGCTTGTGTTCACACCCAAATATGGGTAATATAAATCATTAAAATGATTTAAATGGATTTCTTATCCATTAAAAATCCAGTTGTCGGTGACCACATGGGAACATGCAATTACATTGCAAACCATCAAAACGCCTCCTTAGAACCTATTTATATGAGTCTGATCACCTCATATAAACAGTTTTCGAGAACCCCTGACGGGGGAAGCGTTTAGAGCACATCTTATAGATTGTGCCATGATGAGTAGACAGCCCCATATCACCACTATAGACCATCAAAATGCAGAACTATTTATCGGAAGTAAATATCCCAGATAAATAGAGTCTGAGCACTCTGAACAGGGGAAGCATTTAAATTCACTCCTCCTAAGACGTGCATTGATGACCCTATTTTAAAGATTTGATGAGATCCTGAAGATCCCTCACAACTTTAATGTCCCAGCATCAGCTTCAACAGAAATACTACAATCATCCATGAGCCTGAAGCTCAAATGACCATTTAAATCATTAATACCTATGATCTGGTTATCATGAATTGTGATGAGATCCTGAAGATCCACACTTATGAAACTGTTAAAACAGTTAGCAGACATAGTTACTGACAATATAGATATTGTCAAAACTTTCACATCCATGCTACTAAAAATCCAGCTAGGATTGACATACCAAATATATTGGATGCAATCCACCAGTAGCAGAAGTGGATATCCTCAATGGATGAGAGGACATACCACTAGGCTCCAAAAAGAGAGATCTACTCCTGGAGACCGAAAAAACAATACCACCACAGGAAAGTGAGCTCAAATCCAGAACCTTAATGCAACTTGGTTGCTAAGGACCAATTCTGGATCTGTCCATATTCTTTACCCGTCCCAGAACCTTCACTTCTTTAACGCGTCGTGAAGGAGACACCTCTGGGAGAAATCAAATGATTATAGTACGTACGGGGTGAGTTTTGGACAAGAAAGAACACATTTTGTCGACAAATTCTCTCATATTTCATTTTGCCAGTTAAATATAAAATATCGTTTCCACAACTCTGCTTTGCCTGAAGCAAAGATAGAGATTTGGCCAAATTATAATAATGTGGAATGAGGCAATAATAAGGTGAGCTGGACTCACTTATGAAATATGAGGTGTTGGACCTGAAGTCCTGGTATCAAAAATGATATCAAATCCTGTGGGATAACTGAGTATTGAAGGAGAATTAAAATAAAATCGTTAGCTATAAGCATTTTAATTTGCTATAGTTTTTAGAGGTATAAATCGCTCAAACCAGGAAGTAATCAAGTAAGATGAGCTGAACTCACTTACAAGATGAATCTGATGCATCGACTGGTTTATGTCAAGGCGTAACCCAACGAATGGCAAAAAGAGGGAATTTTTGGTTGATGTTGCTATTGGATGTGACAACATCACCGATATAAAATTTCTTCAACTGCATGTACAAATTTTTTTTCTTTACTTTCCTTTCTTTTTGGGACACATATTAATAATATGATTAAAGGAAAGACAACCTAGACAAAGATCCTTAAAGGACTCATACTAAAAGGTTGTTGTTTGCACCTCTTAAAAACAATATTGTTCTTAAGAGAGCAAATTAAAAGAATTGAGATTATTTTGATAACTCAAAATATTATCGGATCTCCTAAAGAGAAATTACCGAAATATCTGTTAAAGCCTATCTATCAGATATGATATGATATGAAAGCCCTAGCTAGGCATAAATTCTAGGCTTACAGAATATAATCATCCTGAAGATGAACCATCATCCTGAAGATGAACTATCATCCTGAAGATGACATTAATCATCCTGAAGATGAACTATCATCCCGAAGATGACATTAATCATCCTGAAGATGAACTATCATCCTGAAGATGACATTAATTATCCTGAAGATGAACAATCATCCCGAAGATGAACTATTATCCTGGAAATGAACTATCATCCTGAAGATGACGTTAATTAATCATCCCGAAGATGAAAACTTCATACAATGACGATTGATGAAGAAACATTAATTTCATTCTCCACCAAATACACCTATTTGGTTGTATGGATATACACTAAAAGACCCCTTTCCGTTAGCTGGAAGAAGGGAAGAATATATATGGTCCAGAAGTACCTTAAGTGTCTTTGAAACACTCTTTTACCTGGCCAACTGCATGCGTCTCTTTTGAGCGTTAGCAGTATAGCTATTAGCCAGGTACAGTGCAGCGCCTCCAGTGCGCCACTGGACCAGAGATATGTAGCTTCTGCGCTATCTCCAAGGGTCGAGGAAAAATCCTCTATGTTAAATGTATTTGCATATGCATGTTACAGATCATCGCAATGAATGGCATAAAAGGGACGTCCACCTCCTGAAGATCTACACAGAATCCTTCCAAGTCTACATCCTTCCACCATCCCGAGAAGCTCATCACCCAAGGAGCAGTTCAAGAACATACAAAGCCAGGTCCTGAAGTACCTCGCAGACATTGACGATTGATACGTGGAGCTGTCTACCAAGTTTGCTAGCGCTCCTTTAGTTTCAGCTAATGCCTTATATGAGTGAAACTTGTATAGATGAGTGATGCTTGTACTTTACTTTTGCTTTCGGAATGTTGCAGATGAGATGGATGTATAGACACATAGGAGATAAATGTATAGATATATAGGAGATCTGCAAGCCTGAAGCTTGATCAGATTAGGGGGAGTCAACTGTAAAGTTGTACTCTTTTTCCTTGGCCAGTGGTTTTTCCCACAGGGTTTTCCATAGTCAAGGTTTTAATGAGGCAACCACATTGACTCTGGATACAGAAGTATCCACCCCCTCGACACATCCCCAAATCAGGGGAAGTTATGGAGTGATGTACTCTTTTCCCTTCGCTATCGGTTTTTTCCCACAAGGTTTTCCATAGCTAAGGGTTTTTAACGAGGCAGTTACCCTTAACTTGGATCCAGAAGTATCCACCCTTTAAGATACTCAGTAGTACTAATGAATCATTCAGTATTCATAAAGTCGAGTATACCATGTTGGTTGGATAAGGGGAAGTGTTATGAATAGGACCCATTGGGCCTATTGGGTATCCACCCACATGAGTACCCATTATGAATACTATATAAAGGAGGCTAGGGGTTTCCTAGCCTTAACCCTTCTCCAAATCTGTTTCTCGTTCATAACAAATTTAAATATTTTATGCTTAATAATTAATTGGACCACGTGGCGACGTTATACACCATTAAGTTAGGTAACTAACGGTAGAATAGTCGCATGATCCTTATAATTATTAAGCAAATACTTACGATAATAAGCAGAAAAATATCCCAGAAACATGCTAGATAGTACGTGATATAAATCATATATATAATTCTAAAGCAATATGCAGCAGAATTAATAATAATGCAATTATATTATAATCAGAGTTGTATTCCCATTAATAATACATGCAATATGCCTTGAATTATGTGACCCACCCCTGAAATTTCTTGGGAATAAACCAAAAAAATGGATTTTTTGGAGGTCTGTGGTGGAAGCGGATGGTTCGGGCCGATATACTCGAATATGTAGCCCGCCATTAACCTAGTGGGGAGTGCGGAGGGCGAAGCCTCCCGGGTATAGACCGGGTTAATGGGGTCTAGTTCAGAAAAAAATTAAAAAACTGAGCTATGCCACACTATTTTTATTTTGAAAATTTTCTATCCCCTCGTTCACATATTTTTCTTTTTGTTTCATCTATTTTCCCCCCAATTTTTTTCTCTTGGTGTTGTGGGTTAAAGCCTGCGGTTAGTGCTGCGGCTTTAGCCCGCAGCCCACTAATGCCCCCCTTTTATTTCTTTTTTTATCATTTTTAAAAAACACATGGGCTGAAGATCGTGGCCTGGTGAGACTGGCTTCGACCCGCATCACATTTTCCTCTATTTTTTTGAAATATGCCTGCGAGCCGAATCTCGTGGGCCATCACTGTGGGCTTCGGCTCGCAGTCAGAGAGTTATTTTTTTGCTCCGTGAGAAAACTATCGGGGGTTGCGACACATCACCGTTATAATGACAGCATGGTGGGGGTGTGTGCATAGCCATAGATGGCGTCAGCGCACCACTGCTGTAGGCGATCACAATTTTTTTTGATGTAGATGGCGGTAGGGGGTCCGACGGCCTAGGGCCGCTGGCCGGTGATTACAAATTTTTTTGAAACCCCAGATGGGTTTTTGTAGGTGGCGATGGTGGCGACATCGTATCGTCGTTGTAGCAGTGGTGGAGGGGGGAGGGAGGTTGTGCCGGCGACTGTGGGCCACCGGCTGGCCGAGGCTATGCATTGTTGTTGTTATTATTATTATTATTTTGCTTTTTCTTGTTGGGCCGACGGGGGCTGGCGCCGCCCTCTCCCAAAAAGGGGTTGGGTCAGAGACCAGTTGGCCGCCGCCCTGGGGTCGGCAGCCAGTTGCCGTCTCCCCCTTTCTCCATTTTTTGATTTGGGTTTGATTTGATCTTGGGTATTTTTACTGATAAACATCATGATCATGATAAAATATACTGGTTTTTAGGTATACCTCAAGATCAATGAAGACAGACGTTTGATTTCGATTTATCATCTACGCGCGAACAATGTCTCGTTATTCAACGTCTAAGTGGCAACGTTCTCATGATCTTCCATCGTCCGCCAAGGCATTCACAATGTTTGATCTCTCTCACTCTCGCTTAGGAAAGCGTGCTGATAACGTGTTGTGAACTGAAGTGCTTCTTAGGGGAGACAACAAGCCTTTATTTATAGGGAAGTATGAAAGAATTCATATCATTATAGGCTGAGAGTTGCTACGCGCACGTATCGAATTGCTCTACGCACGTCTAGAGTTCGACAGATTTACAAAATTGCCATCCAAAATTACTCATCCGCGCACAACAATTAATAATCCCCAAATTTCCCACGTTGTGCGCGGTGAGAAAATCGTGACATCCAGGCCACGCCAACACCACTACCTCCTCCTCTGCCCCCTCTGCCCCCCTCCGCCGTCGAGGTTGCTGACGAGCGAGCTCCCCGCCTCAGCTCCAAAAAAAAATCAGCAGAGATTAGTGAGTAAAAAATCCAACCACGACGACACCGCAAAGATCGGTGAGTAAAAAAATTGTAAACAAGGATTGGCATTGTGCTTGCAATCGACGACGACGAAAATTGACGACAAAAGATGTATTTGAGGTTACAAATTTGTCTGCAACCTCAAAATTGTTTTGTAAACCTCAAAGAAATTTGTAGCCACGACAACAATGGACGATGAGATGCAACCAAACATTTAGATGCAATCTCAGACGGCGAGGTGGAGGGTGGTGAGGGCAGATGAGGGGCGTATGGGGAAGAGCTGGGAGATTGCAGAGCGGACACAGTCCTGGCAGTCGCAACGTGAGAATAAGGGCCTGTTCTTTTGCAAGAACAGCTGCCCAAGAATCCTATTTCGATCACTGTTCAACGTCCCATCGCCTGTTCTTTCCACCATTTCGTTGTGTTTGTTCTTTTTGCCCAAAATTTCGTTCGCTGAGAAATCCAACGTGGCGGGTTGGTTTTGGAATCCGAATGATCCGCGCAAAACGCGGGGATTACGCCGGATTCTAGCATGTGGGCCCCCCTCAACGTCTCTCTCCGCAGCAGCAGCGACTGCGTTTTGATTCTTTTTAAAAAATTCATAAATCAACATCGGTGCTTAATTTAATACTAATTAATTAATTATTTAAACAAAAAGTGGACCCCACATCTCACTTTCTATCTCAACTTTCAAACACAAAAGAACACACATACACAAGAAAGTTGATGCGGGTCCCACTACCAACTTTCAAACCCAAATTTCTCTCTCATCAGATTCCACATTTTCTCAACTTTCCCATTTATACTTTCTTGCAAAAGAACAGGCCCTAAGTGTTTGTGCATGTTAGAAATTCGGTATGTGCGCATAGAAACTCCTTCAGTGTACGTGTTCGTGTTCGTGTTCGTATAGGATACAAAATACCAATGCGCTACGGGAAAGGGTAAGCCCCGTCTTTATATATGCCTACATAACATGTTCAACAAAAATCGCATACACCTAAAAAAAATTTCTCCATCAAATCTTCCACTCTCCGCTCTCGAGAGCTTCAGCAATGGGTTACGAGAACGATCCGTAAGCTCTATCTCTCTAGCCTTCTGAAAACCCCCAATTTAATTCCCAATTTCATCTTTTGGAGCTAAGTCGGCGTTTCTAATTTTCGATCCCTTTTCAGGTACGTGGACGAGGATGGCGAGCCCCTCATGGATCTGGAAGCCCAATCCGACCGCGAGGCGTCTCCCGATCCCCAGTTTCCCGTCGACGACGATGACAACGAGGAGGATTGGCGGAGGTCTCGGTCGCCGACGCCGATTCATGACGAGGGCAAGGCAGGAAAACCTAGGAAGAGATTGATAAAAAAGGTGGGCAAGGACGCTACGCCGTCGCCGGTGCGTAGCGAGAGCCCCCCGGCCAATGGGCTGGACGATTGGGATGAAGAGGAGGAACGCGAGCCTTCATCTTCGTCGAAGAAGAGGAAAGGTCACGACTTGCTGAAGGTTGGGATGGGGAAAGCCGAGAGCTCGAAGAAGGAGAAGAGGAGGAAGACTGATAAGGCCTCATCCTCGTCGTCCAGAGGGGAGAGAATGGAGAGAGGGGACAAGGGGTGGAACCCGTCGGGGTCAAAGGGGACCGACCCGGAGATGAAGGAATTGTGGGATACCATTGCAGGCGACTCAGAGGTAGGAATATCCTATAAATGTGATGCTTTTTCTCCATAGACGTGTAATTTTGTTTGATCGGGTGTTTGATTCACATTGTGCATTAGGGATCAATACAATTCCCAATTGATGTACTCTTTAGATAGTCACTTCCTTGTTCATGTGCCTGCAAGGTAGTGTTTTTTATTTATAGATATCTTATAATTTTATTTAATTGTACCAACATACTAGGATTTTTGATATTTTAGCTTAGATAGTGCATCAGAGATTAATGCAATTCCCAGTTTTTGTCCTTTGATCAATAGATATCAACCCATGTTAGCTAGGATTTTATGTTTATATGCATGAACACCGCTAGTGCACATAGTTTCCTAGTTTGTCGAACAAATTAAGACATGTTTTATATTTGGTTTTTAATTGATTCTGCTTTAGACTGTTCCCGTTTTCAACTGGGGGTTATTGACCATTGCATACACCATTTAATCGGGAGAAGGGCTCATTTCGCAATGACTATGACAATGGCAATTATTGTGATATCGTATCTGACCCCCTTCTCAGATAAGAGTTTTAGGTCGGATTTGGTTTAGCATACAAGCGTTAGGCTTATAAGATTTTTGTTGAAGGATCCTTCGTAATGGAGTTGGTAAAGAAGTGCATGCATGTACCTTGGCTTTTAAGCAATGCAACAACAGTGAAAACAACAACAAAAGCAATTATTTCCAACAATGTGTTTATGATTTTTTTGATCAACTCAACTATCTCAACAACCATATCATCTATTTAGTGAACAGCTATTGGTGCCTCTGCAGTGAACCAACCCACACATAAGTGTTCCATTTGCAGATAGAAGTATAGAACAAGAGCAGCAATACATGCATTGTGTCTGCACATGCTTAGACTTAAAAATGTCATCTAGGGAAGAATGCAACTTCTTTTTTAATGTAGAGAATGCAACTTTATTGTTTTTCTTATTGCTTAGAAATGTGGCTGGTATTCAGTACTTGCACCTCAATCCATAGGTTCCAGGGTATATATACAACTACTTTATAACATGAAAACATACCCTTTATTTTGTTAATTACACATATTATATATATTTTCCTTTATTATTGAAATTTGTAAGCTAATGAATTTTTCCATCAGTTTTGCAGTTATATAGCGAGGTTGTTATATGTTTGGAGAATACACTGTAACATTGTGGTAGAACATAGTAGCGATAATCATTGTATTTCTTTGTCATTGGAATAGGATGACCAAGATGGTGTGAGAACTATGGATGACGATGCCTTCATTGATGATACTGGTGTCGACCCGGCAGATCGATATGGCAGTGACAATGAAGGTTCTGCTGGAAATGCACCACAGGTTGGTGTTCTTTACACCTTTATTATGTGAACTTGGTATGAGTGACAGTTTTGTATGTTAATAGTCTGATTGATATTAATCTACATTTCACATATTAATATATTAGACTTGCATGATGCAAACCGTATACAAAGACATGACTGTATGCAAAAGGGCATACTTTGTTTTAAGGTTTGTGCATTAATTGAGGCATTTATTGCTTTATAATTGCTTCTTCATGAAATTTGGAAGAAGCTGTGCAATGTGTGGGATTTAAAATTGCTAAAAAAGGAGCAACTGAGATTTTGAGTTGCAGATTCCATTACATAGTCTTTTATATTCTGACTACTATTTTTTATTCTCTACTTTGTTACAGGCTGAAGAGGGTGAGGATGATGATGAAGTTAACAAAATATTCAAAGGGATGAAGCGGAAGAAGAAAGTTGAAAAATCAGCTGCTGAACTTGGTTTGATTGTTGAACAGTGTATGGCCGAGCTTGAAGTCACTGCTGAAGCAGATGCTGAGTTAAACAGGCAGTCCAAGCCTGCCATTAATAAACTTAAGAAGCTCCCAATGCTTATAAATGTCCTGTCAAAGTAAGTCGTTCATATGACAGAAACTTCGTTTGTTTCACATATTTACCTTTTGTCTATGCCTGCAGATGTGGACTTCTGTATAGCTTAAGATTGTAACATACACGTTGACCTTTCTTGCAGGAAAACGTTACAAACTGAGTTTTTAGACCATGGAATATTGACGACACTGAAGAATTGGCTTGAACCCCTTCCCGATGGAAGTTTGCCTAACATGAATATTCGAACTGCCGTATTAAACATACTGAATGATGTATGTTCTATTGCTTTTCCCTTTTGTTTCCAAAATATACTTGTGCTGATTTTTAACTAAGAGAATGTAACAGTAAAACCTAGCTGCTATAATCATGAGTGGGATGAATCATACCATCTGATATTTTATTTCCTTTGTTTACAGTAGTGAATGACTTTTGCCTTCATTTCTAAATGAAAAACCATTTATGTGATGCAGCTTCCACTTGATTTAAACTTAGATGACAGGCGATTACAATTGAAGAAGAGCGGTCTAGGGAAGGTCTGATTTGTACAGTTTGGACTTATCGTCATCTTTTGTTCTAGGATTGCATTGTGGTAACACTATTGCCTGATACTCGAAATTTCCAGGTTATAATGTTCTTGTCAAAATCCGATGAGGAGACCACAGCCAACAGAAAACTTGCCAAGGAGTTGGTGGATAAATGGGTAAAGTCTTACCATATTTAGTTATATACTATGAGAACCATTGATACTGCAACGTGTATTTCCTATTTCCATTTTGATATTATTTGTTTTTTTACTTTATATATTCACATTCTTGCTTCTAAGCTTAGCTTGTAGGGAAGATTTTACTTGATGAATGCTTCAGTGAATGTGTTAGTTATTGTTATAGTATGTGAACTATTGCAGAGTCGTCCTATATTTAAGAAGAGCACTAGATTTGAGGATATGAGGAGTTATGAAGATGAGAGAATGCCATACAGAAGACCACCTGTTAAGAAGTAACTACTAAACTCTTCACGGGCTAAGTTCTATCTTGCTTCAAGATAATAATATAATATAACTTCTAACCTTTACCATTTCATCTGTTAATGTTTCGCTGCTTGTTGATGCTAGGCCCATGAACAAGTCTACGGGGTTGGAATCGAGAGATGATGATCTTGATGAGTTTTCACAGTAAGATTATTTATCTGACTCACATTTCTTTTAATTCATCAGCACATACTGCATGCTTTATTTTAATTTTTGGAGCATTGCAATGAATTTCTAGCATTTCCGAAATCTTCTGCTTTTCTGAAGAAATAATTCTTCATTTGCATTAGGGGTCCAAAATCAGGTCAAGGAGCTGCCAGGCAACATGCTTCTAGGCCTGAAGCAACACCCTTGGATTTTGTCGTACGCCCTCAATCAAAGATTGATCCAGATGAAATCAGAGCTCGAGCTAAACATCAAGTGCAAGATCAGCGTCGGTTGAAGGTTAGTTGCTGAGTTTTTTGATGCATGTTAGTTCTGTTAATATTCATCTTCCAGTTAATTTTCTTTTTGTCTGCTATTAAGTAGAAAACACTTATTTTGGTTGCTTATTTTGGTTTGGAATGACATTATTTTCTTAACTTGAGTTGATGTTTATGACCTTGATACTGGTAACACTTTTTAAAATCAGCTTAGTTTTGCTGTCATTTGCTGGATAGATTTAGAGGTTAGGAGATGATAATTTGTTATAGGTAGTTCTGCTACTAATGTTTTAAGCCAAATTTTATTCAACATGCACTCTCAGGTCATGTATATGACACATCTATTTTATAAAATAGGGATGCTATCAAGAGAAATTGGACAAGAGAAATTGGATAAGAGAATTTGGATAAGAGTATATACATATACATACATATACATACATCTATTCTATAAAATAGGGACAAGAGTATGTACATACATATATACATATACATATACATACATATACATACATCTATTATATAAAAGAGGGATATTATCAAGAGAAATTGGACAAGAGAATTTGGATATCTATTATATAAAAGAGGGATGTTATCAAGATAAATTGGACACGAGAATTTGGATAAGAGAATTTGGACAAGAGAAATTGGATATCTATTATATAAAAGAGGGATGTTATCAAGAGAATTTGGATAAGAGAATTTGGACAAGAGAAATTGGATATCTATTATATTTGATGAAGATTTTGAAATATGTCCTACTAGGATAAATGTTAGGCTTGACTAGGACAAACATACATGATGACTAGGACAAACAAAAATGAGTTGGAATTTTGAAATTTTGGGAGAAACCTTGGGGGAAGTTTGAATTTTAGTGGGAGTTTTGAAATTTTGATGAGATTTTGAAATTTAATGTTTGAAAGATATTTTAGCATCATGGCACCAAAAGTTTGAATTTGAAAAATCTATGAAACAATTGGGGGGAAGTTTGTATTTTAGGGGGAAACTCTTGGTGGTGGAAAATGAAATCATTTATTTTGGGGGGGACTACATAACAATTATTGCTTTAATTTTGGGGGAAACTAAAATTTTGAGGATGAGAATATCTTTTACATAAATCGTGTCCTATGGACACGGGTAACGACTAGTCTTCATATAAATGGCGAAGTAGTTGAAATGCCCGCAGTTGTATGATTTTATCCAGCTAAAAATGATAAGTAATTGTGCCTTTGGGCTTTTACATTGACGAAAAATACTTAAAAAACTGAAATGAGGTGCAATATGGTTGAAATGATATTGCGTTAGGGGTAGATGAAATATAATTATAGTATATAAACCATCCAATTATGAATATGATCAGGTCTACTTAACTGACATGTATATTTACCAGGCTCAGGACAATTACGATTGTCCAACTAAGTATCATGGAGCTAGATTTGTGATCCATTTGCGAACATTGTTTGAGACTTCGAGACTGGGGAATATGAATTTGAAATTTTGGTCAAAAACTTTTATCTCTAGTTTGTCCATCATGAAGTCTAACCATCAGTATGCACTTTTGGGTTCGTCGGTTGGGGAGGGGGGGGGGGGGGGGGGCTAACCCTACCTACAATTTTAAAAAATTACGTGAGCAATATATTCGATACTTGGGTTTAGCTGGAACCTAACCCTACCTACAATTTTAATTTGTCTTGGGTATCATTCTACTAGGATTTGATACGATCCGATAGATCGTATAAGCAAATCAGTAAATTTAAAAGTGGAAAATGGAAAAAGATGGACTTTTTATAGAATAGAAATGCAAAGAACTACAAATAAAGTGGGTTTCTTTCGAGACGAAACCTTATCTCCTAGCTTTGAATGTCGGATCAAAGCCTAAGAACCTTCTCTAAGATGACTAACAAGTTTCTTCACAAATTAAGCATGAGAACAAAAGAAGACGGCTAGATCTAATTTATAGAAAAGAGGGGATTTACTAATCTAGTCTTGAAAAGACTAGAATACCCCTAGAGCCACTAAACCCACTACGCGATGACCCTGCGCCTCCTACGCCTCACGTAAGTCACGATAGGCGGTCCCACATCCTCGGTAGACGATGGGGTGGGTGCGTCCGCATCAATACCCTCCTAAAAGAGTCACCTTGTCCTCAAGGTGAAAATCTGGGAACTGCTCTCGGACCACGTCATATGCTTCCTACGTGGCGTTACAGTCGGGTAGGACCAACCAGTAGATCAGCGCCTCCCTTCGCCGACCCGGTCCCTGACGAACTGCCCGCACCTTTAGAGGCTCTTAAAGTACCTCCATGTCCTCAGTAAGTGTAGGTGGCAGAGTAGACGAGGTTGACTGGTCCCCAATCGCCCTCCGAAGCTGCGACACATGGAACACCGGATGTATCATAGAAGACGGTGGCAGGCACAACCTGTATGCCACCTGCCCAATCTTGGCCGCAATCTGGTAGGGGCCGTAGTAGCGAGCTGCCAGCTTCTCATTCTGCCTCCGAGCTAACGTCTTCTGCATGTAGGGTTGCAGCTTGAGATATACAATATCTCCCTCCTGAAAGTGGACGTCTCGTCGATAACCATCTGCCCGGGTCTTCATCACCTGCTGAGTCCTCAAAAGATGTCTCCGCAGCTCCTCCAACATAGCATCCCTATCTCACATATAAGCCTCCACCTGCGACACCGATGTCTATTTGTCGTCGAAGCGAAGCAAGGACGGTGGATCTCGCCCGTAAAGGATCCTGAATGGGGTCGTCCCCGATGCAGAGTGGTACGATGTGTTGTACCAATACTCCGTCCATGCCAACCACCTGTGCCACTGCTGAGGCGTCTCCGAAGCGAAGCACCGCAGATAAGTCCCTATAGAGTGGTTCACCACCTCCGTCTGGTCGTCCGTCTGTGGGTGGTAGGACGTACTCATCTTAAGGATCGTACCCTGTACCCTGAAGAGCTCCCGCCAGAACCCCGCTCATGAAGATATACAATCTCCCTCCTGAAAGTGGACGTCTCGTCGATAACCATCTGCCCGGGTCTTCATCACCTGCTGAGTCCTCAAAAGATGTCTCCGCAGCTCCTCCAACATAGCATCCCTATCTCACATATAAGCCTCCACCTGCGACACCGATGTCTATTTGTCGTCGAAGCGAAGCAAGGACGGTGGATCTCGCCCGTAAAGGATCCTGAATGGGGTCGTCCCCGATGCAGAGTGGTACGATGTGTTGTACCAATACTCCGTCCATGCCAACCACCTGTGCCACTGCTGAGGCGTCTCCGAAGCGAAGCACCGCAGATAAGTCCCTATAGAGTGGTTCACCACCTCCGTCTGGTCGTCCGTCTGTGGGTGGTAGGACGTACTCATCTTAAGGACCGTACCCTGTACCCTGAAGAGCTCCCGCCAGAACCCGCTCATGAAGACCTGGTCCCTGTCGGATACTATGGACGTCGGTACCCCGTGCAAGCGTATCACCTCCCGAGTGAACGCTGTAGCCACCGAGACTGCGGTATAAGGATGTCTCAATGGTATGAAATGGGCATACTTACTCAATCGGTCTACTACGACGAAGATTACAGTATATCCCGCTGAACGGGGCAACCGGTTAATGAAGTCCATCGTGACCTCTTCCCAGACCCTCTCTGGCAACTTTAACGGCTGTAACAGCCCTGCTGGTGCCATGGCCATATACTTGTTACGCTGGTAGACGTCACAAGCTGCTACTAATTGGGCAACACTCCTCTGCATCCCAGGCTAGTACACCTCTCTCGCCATCCTCTGGTACATCTGCTGTACCCCCGAATGGCCTCCAGTCACTGAGCCATGGAACTTCTGAAACATGGCCGGTTTAAATATTGAGGTCCGTGGTAGCACCAACCTCCACTAGTAAAGTAGTCTGCGCCCCTGCAATGAATACCCTGTCGGCCCTTTCTTTCCCTGCCGCAACAACTTGCGGATCTGCCCTAGCTCATCGTCACTCTCCGCCTCCTGCAACATGGGCTCCCAGTCCAGCCACATCGGTCGCGACAGAGCCCTCAAGTCCACGCTCTCATCCCGACGAGATAAGGCATCAGCAGCCTTGTTCTCCAGCTCTGGCCTGTACTCAATGTCGAATCGGTACCCCACCAGCTTGGACAACCAACGCTAGTGCTCCTCAGTAACCATCCGCTGCTCTAAAAGGTACTTGAGGCTCTGCTGATCCGTTCTAACCACGAACTCCCTCCCCAACAAATAGGGCCGCCATTTCATCACCGCGAAGACAATGACCATCAGCTCTCTCTCGTATACCGACTTCAGCCGTGCTCTAGCAGATAGCACCTGGCTGAAGTAGGCTATGTGTCGTCCCTCCTGCATAAGCACCGCCCCCCAATCCATAGCCCGACGCGTCAGTCTCCACCACAAAGGATATGCTGAAGTCTGGTAAAGCAAGCACTAGCGCCGTCGTCATTGCCACCTTCAAGGCCTTAAAAGCCTTGGTGGCCTCCCCCCCAAAGGAATCCGTCCTTCTTGATCTGTTCGGTAAGGGGCCATGCTATGGTGCTGTACCCCTTAGCGAACTTTCGATAGTAGCCCGTCAGACCCAAAAATCCACGAAGAGCTCGCAGTGTAGTAGACACAGGCCAATCCAACATGGCCGCTATCTTTGACCGGTCGGTCTCCACCCCCTCCGCCAAAACATGCCACAGGTACTCGATCCATGCCTGGCCGAAGCTGCAATTCTTCCGGTTGGCGAACAACTGCTGCACCATCAACTCCCAGAAGACCACCTCCAAGTGGTCCAAATGCTTCACCATGCTCCTACTGTAGACGAGAATATCGTCAAAGAAAACGAGAATGAACCTCCGCAGGAATGCTGGAAGACTTTGTTCATCAAGGCCTGGAAAGTCGCGTTCGTCAAGCCGAACGGCATGACTCGGAACTCGTAGTGTTCCTTGTGGGTGCGGAAGGCAGTCTTCGGCACATCCTCTGGCCTCATCAGGATCTAGTGGTATCATGCTCTCAAGTCGATCTTCGAAAAGATCGCCGCCCCATGTAGCTCGTCCAGCAGCTCGTCGATTACCGAAATGGGAAACTTGTCAACGACAGTTTCCTTGTTCAGTGCTCGGTAATCGACGCAGAATCTTCAACTTCCGTCCTTTTTCTTAACCAGCAAAACTGGGCTCGAAAAAGGACTCACACTTGGCTGGATTACCCCAGCCTACAACATCTCCCACACCATCCGCTCAATCTCGTCCTTCTGTACAAGCGGGTATCGGTACGGTCGCACACTCACCGGTGCTGCTCCATCACGCAATACAATTGCGTGCTCGTGTCCTCTGGACGGTGGTAGCCCCTGCGGGTCCTGAAAGACCTCCTGGTACTGCTCTAGCTTCTGCTCAACCTCCACTGCGATCTCATCCCGCTGCTTTTCCCCCTCAGCTGTCATCCCCTGATACTCCACCAGGAACCCCTCTCCCTCGTCCCGCAACGCCCGAGTGATGGCCTTGAAGGCCACTAATGAAAAACAAAGGGTCGGGTCCCCTGTCAACACAACGGTCCGCCCCCATCCTGGAACTCCATCCTCTGAAGCTTCCAGTTCACCTTCATCTCCCCCAACTTCTTCAGCCACTGCACCCCCAGTATAATATCCACGTTGTCCAACTCCAAGGCAAGAAGTCCTCCACTACATGTATGCCCTGCAATGTCAGGCACACCCCCTTGCACAGCTCTTTGCTTTTCTCCATCTTTCCTGTCCACAGCAACACCGTAAATCTCTCCATCGTACTCAGCTCTAACCCATGGCGCTCTACAATCTTCCCAGAGATGAAGTTGTGAGTCGCCCCGCTGTCAATGAGTACGGTCACTGTCTGCTCCGCCAACAGCCCTGATAACTTCATGATATGATTCGGCGTGAATCCTATCACGGAGTTCAATGACACCTCAGCCACGTCCATGTGGGCATGCGCCTCGCTCTCCTCAGCCAACTCTGGCTCCACCTCCTCAGTATA
Organism: Scilla litardierei; assembly: GCA_030789695.1. NCBI lineage: Eukaryota > Viridiplantae > Streptophyta > Magnoliopsida > Asparagales > Asparagaceae > Scilla > Scilla litardierei. The sequence goes on from CM061142.1 coordinate 547,906,909, forward strand.
CTCCTCTTCATCGGCCACAATCACGACTTGCAGCAACTTGCTCGCACATCGGTGACCGGGGCTGAACTTCTCGTCGCACCTGAAACATAGGCCTGCAGCTCACCTCGCTCTCATGTCGGCATCAGTAAATCGCCGACCAGGCACCACTGGTCGGGTCTCCCCTCTCTTCTCCCCCGCGGCCTCTGGTGCTACGGTGGTCTCCCTGGGTGGTGCTGGTGTCGGCTGACTGCGCTGGCCATGGCCTCCCCAAGTCCCTCGGATGCGCCTCTCCTCCGCATGCTTCTCCTCCGCCTTGTGGGCTAGGCGAAGGACATCCTCCAAAGTCCCCGGGCTCTGCATCCGCAACTCAGCCTGTATAGAGGGCTTCGGTCCCCTCATGAAGTTTCCGATCATAATCTCATCTGTCACCCCCTTCACCCTGCTGTTAAGCATCTCAAATCTCTCCACGTAGTCTCTCACTGTCCCTTCCTGCCTCAGGGCGGACAGATGCTCATAGAAATCTCCTCCTGCTGTCTCCTGGAACCGATCCATGATCAGTGATGACAGCTCCTCCCAAGTACGAAAAGGGGCCAGTGCTATCTTCCACCGGTACCATGCTAGTGCCTTTCCCTCAAAATAAATCCCGACAGCCTTCAGGACTTCCTGCTCCGTCAATCTCATCACCTGAAAACATCGCTCCGCCTGATATATCCATCCGTCTGGGTCTGTACCATCAAAGATCGGCATCTTCAGCTTCATCAACCGCTGATCCGCGTTGATGTCTTCCTGCTGCCACGGTCACCTCCCCAGCCCAAACCGTCACCACGGGTCTCCGTCGGGCCTCCCTCGTCAACCCCGTACAACTCCTCAGGCCAACCAGGCCCCTCCCACGCCTCGGGCTGATAGTGGTGTCCTGGAAACTCAGGTGGTCGTGTAAAAATGGGCCTCGGCCCAAGATGGGTAGTCTCCGTTCTCCAAAATTGGTCCGCATGGGTCCCAATAGCTGCTTCCGAGGCCCAACCGCTTCCAACCATCCCCGAAGTTCCCCCAGAGTGGGGTACGAACCCCGCCACACCCCCAAAAGGGCGTGAAGGGTTCGCCGGGCCCCCACGAGGGGCGGCCCAGCCCGTCGGCCCCTAGGATGGGCGGGTCGCCAATCCGCACCCCCGGATGGGGGTGCCGCCTGCTTTGCGCCCCCGCAGGGGGCGCCGAGGCCCCTGGAAGGCTCAGCGGCCTCGCCCAGGCCTGGGAAGGCCTGGGTTGGGCCGCCGACCCCCTGACAGGCGGGCCTGTCGCAGGTCGAACAGACCCGCGGGGGTCTGTCGTTTGTAAACCAGACCCGCACGTGTCTAGGTCAGGCCGCGCCGTCCTCTTTGGCTCCCCCGAGCTGTCGCCTTGAGGTGGAAGCTTCGTCGCCGTCCGTGCTTGCTCTAGGGAGGCTGATTCGAGGGTAGAGTCGTCCTTCTCTTGGATTCCCTTGCCCCGATCTCCTTCTTTTGACATCATTAGGGCTTGCATCATCGTCATCATCGTCGACATTGCCTCCTTCAGATCTGAATTCGATCCCTTCAATTCTTGAGTTCACGATCTTGTTGCGGACGTCCTTCCTCATCCCCGGAGTTCTATCTGGATGTCCTCTTGTGAATGTGCGGGATCCTTGATGGAATCCGCAATCGTTTTCTTCAATCCCTCGAATCGTTCTTCGATCTCACGATTGAGATCCTCCCGAAGCCCTTGAATCTTTTCATCGATCAAATCAGCATTCGATCTAGTACTTGTCGCCATCGGATCTCACCGCTCTGATACCAATTTGATACGATCCGGTAGATCGTATAAGCAAATCAGTAAATTTAAAAGTGGAAAATGGAAAAAGGTGGACTTTTTATAGGATAGAAATGCGAAGAACTACAAATAAAGTGTGTTTCTTTCGAGACGAAATCCTATCTCCTAGCTTTGAATGTCGGATCAAAGCCTAAGAACCTTTTCTAAGATGCCTAACAAGTTTCTTCACAAATCAAGAATGAGAACAAAAGAAGACGGCTAGCCCTAATTTATAGAAAAGAGGGCATGTACTAATCTAGTCTTGAAAAGACTAGAATACCCCTAGGGCCACTAAACCAACTACGCGATGACCCTGCGCCTCCTACGCCTCACGTAAGTCACGATAGGCGGTCCCGTATCCTCGGTAGACGGTGGGATGGGTGCGCCCGCATCAGTTGAAGTGCCATGCAGCTGCAGCATACCATTTTGGAATAATAGTTTAGGTATTATCAATGTGCACTCTGGAGCTGAGTTTTTAGCTTTTAAGTTAACACCTGCAGTCAAGAATGACCTTACTTGTCTATTTTTAAAAGATCCTATATGGTTCCCTGAATTGATGACTATTTTGTATTGGACAGAAGTTTTCAGTAAATTTAATCAAGCCTCCTTGGAAAATTACCCCGAACATTCGCTACACTTATTCAATGTGAGACCCAATACTTGTACCGAGTTTGAATATCCTGTGAGAATCGTTTATAGCTTGTACTGAGTTTCAGTGACTAGTTTGAATACCATGTGCGAATCATTTGTAGCTTGTACTGGATATTCAGTGACTAGTTGTCGTCCAGTGAATCGTTTCAGTGACTAGTTGTCGTTCATAAACCTTTTAAAATTATATGACTCTGGATGGACAAATTTTAATTAATGAAATGAGAAAAATACACCCCCTTTGTTGATTCTTAAGCAAACTGAGCACATCACTGCTAAGTGTACGTTAATTATTCTTTGTATCACAATCTCTGTTGGATAAAGAGTAATTCCTGCTATTTCTGCAGATGAACAAGAAGTTGCAGCAGATGAAGGCACCAAAAAAGAAGCATCTTCAGGCATCTAAACTTAGTGTGGAGGGGCGTGGCATGGTCAAGTACCTGTGATCGTTGTCCGTGTTTCAGCGCCTCGCCTTGGTGCTTGGATCAATCCTTTTGACAACACAATGGCACTGTTAATTTGACAAACGGTGCATATTTCAAACTTCATGTGTGCACGCTGACTGTGGTCTGAAGGTGATGTGATTGTATTATGAAGTGAAACTGTAATGTTTATATGCAAAGTCTGAATTTATTGTCGATCAAATTTTTTTGGGGGATCGAGCAGGCAGATGATGGAATTCAAATTTTTTTTTTTTTGGTGAAAGATCTGCATTGCTGTTTTTTGGGGGTTTAGGAAATTTAATCTTTTGGCTGTTTGTATTCCAAAAGGATGACATTTGTTTGTCTCAAGGTGGGAAGTTTCGGATAAACGTTAAAAGTTGTAGAGAGGTGAGCTTGCCCAAAATGAAACAGGAAGCAAGCTTGAAACAAGCAGCAGTATCAACCATTAATGAAATCATTGGTAGCTAATTGCTGATGCTGGTAAGAAACCCCTTACGTTAGGCTTAGTGTACGAATACATCAGGCAGATAAATACTGAATCAATCACAATGCTTGATACATTTTCATTTGTTCATCACCGTTTCTTCTGTTTGAAAAAGAATCGGTCCCATTCATGCTCTCCTCCTCTGCCAGCCAAGCCATGCTTCCAGCTATTCTGCTCATCTTCAAACCCCAAGGGGACCCCGTCTCTCACCTCTTCCCTCCGCTTCTCCACCCTCTCGATCACCCCTTCGACTGCCACGTCGAAAGCGTCCTTCACCCCCTCCATCGTCGCCCTCGGGTCTCCGTAAACCAATCTCGGTATCAAATTCACTACCACCTCCCTCATCCTCCTCACCTCCTCCTCGCCGAACCCCTTCAGCACCGCCTCCACGCTCACCGTCCCCTCGCGCACCTCGTCCTCCGATACGAACACCGAATACGTCGTGAAATTCCTCGGCAGGTGCCATATGTACTGAACGTACGCCGTCCCCGGGTGGAAGAACACCGGAATGCACCCGGCCAGCATCGCGTCGAACACCGACCGCCTCGTGTACGAGTCCCCCTGCGGCTGGAGGCAGAAGACCGAGCTCTGAAACACCTTCAGCACGCTGCTCGGGGAGTGGCACCTGCTGGCCCCCATGTGGCATCCCAGCAGCTTGCACCGGGCCGACGAGCGGCACTGCTCCATGAGCCGGCCGCGGATCGACCCGGTCATGTTCGGCCTCGGCGCGCCGGCGAACGAGAAGAGCCACGGCCTCTCCGCCCCCCTCATCCTCTCCTGCCAAGACACGATCTCACGCCTGCTCGAAGGGTGGAAGTAGGTCGGGTACGGCACGCCAACATCGTTCGCGTGCCAAGGGCTGGCCTCAATGACCAACGCGGTCATGTTCTTGGCTTCGGGCATGAACAGAAAGTTGTTGCCCCAGCCCCCGCGCTCGCTCAGCCTCCTGAAGTCCCAACTGATCCTCCCTGCGACCAAGAAGTGGTCTCTCCCTCCCATTCGGGCCCACTCCGGCCGAGCCCTCAGCCACCGGACGAGCTCGGCTGCGGCCGAGTCGCGAACCGACGCATCGTGCCCCCACAGATACCTCCCAACATCGAGCCCGGCATAGTACGGGACGTAAATAGCCGATGCTAGCGTCGAGTTCTCGGTTAGGCAGTCGTGCTGCTTCATCCTGTTGTGGAATATGAGCTCGAGCGTGAACTGGTTCGTCGAGTACCAGCCGGTCTCCGAGAAGACGTCTCCGGGGCCGTCGACATCGATCGGAGGGCCGAGGCCGGCGTTGGCGACGAACCTGCACATGTCCGTCCACCTGCTGAGGTTGTGGCATGCGGCGACTAGGTCCGAATTGAACTTGCTAGGTAGACCGTGCACGTATATGTACCTGCCTGAGCAACGGTCGGCCGGTGCAATCGGCCGCTCGACGACGCCGGCCGGTTCCGACGACAAATTGGAGAGGAGAATATGGAGCCAGAGAGCAAGAGAGACGGCGACGAGAAGGGTGTGCCTGAATCTGCTGCCATTGCGCTTGCTGTTGAATTTCTCCATGGTTTGTCTCATTAGGGGGGAAAGAATAGTGCTAGCGGGTTGACTGTAATATAAGCTGGGCGTTTGAATCAAAATATGAGGGAGGATGAATGAATAAAATTATGGTAACGTGAAGAATGGAAAGTATGGAATTTTAAGAAATTAATCAAGTAGCGGATATATCTTAATCGAGCTGTCATTTTTTTTTTTGTGCATTTTTTACCCTTTAATTGACGGATCCAGACCGTCGATTTTGTGCTTAGGATTTGATGGGAAGTTTTAAGGCGGGGTTGTAGGTCTTATAACGTTAAACAATTTTGCTTCGGTCCGCGGGTTTGGGCTCTCGCTGGGATAAATTTATTTGGTTTGGTCAATGAGGCACGGGGGTGGCGGCCAATTGGAAACAGAGGGGAAAGTGGGTTTAGGCTGCTTTGGACCCGGCCCGATCTTATAGCTGCTTCTTGCAAACCATGACCACATATAAAAACTAAATTAATAGAATGGATTTATGTGGATCGGGTGTCAATACACAAAAAGGTGGGCTTTACGGCGAGGACAAGCTCATATGCGACTTGTACTTTTTACTTTTTTTGTGTCATGACACCTGATCTATTAGATCACGTGACCTTTCATACATTAAATCCTTAGGCGAAACTACTTTTAAATTGAGCTGAATTTATCAAAAACTATCTACATTACATACGAGGGTGTTTTCCCACGGGCGTTTTCCAGCTAGGGCAAAAATGTGGCTAGAGATGTGGCCATGATTTGCCCACATCATCGAGTTAGGGCACACCTGTGGTTGGGTGGGAGACATGGCCTGTGGTCTTGGCTGTTTTTGTGTGCACCCAATGAAAAAGCCCTCGCTTTTTCATTATTTGCATGCATGCCATTTCTTTTTCATAAAACTCAAAAACCCTTCCCTCTCCCTCCTATTTACATGTTTGCCGTCTGTCATTTTCAACTTTGACACCCCGGGTTTTTTGCACTTAAGCCCCTCCTTTTCGCCCTTACCTCCAGACGCTACACACACACACCCCTAACTTCCTTATCATTTTCGTCTACGTGCAGTGATCGCGTACTGGGTGTGTTTTTTCTAGCGTCACCGTGCACCAAGTGCATGTGTAATTTCTAGTGTATTTATATTGGGAAAAATGGATCTAAGGTGCCTCCTTAGATTAAATCTAAGGAGGCGCCCCCATTTTCCTCCATTTTCCACAATTTTTTTTTGAATTTTTTTCATGGAATTATTGTCCACATCATGGATAATCAACATACCAAACTTTAAGGTATTGCAATACTTTTTGAGCCCTAATCTACCACATACAACTTCAACGGTCTAAAAACGTGCTGGAAAACTCATGAAGTTGCAAGGTGTAGATGGGGGCTCAAAAAGTATTAGAATCTCTTGAAATTTGGTACGTTGATCATTCATGAGGTGAACAACAAACCCATGGAAAAATTTTCAAAAAAATATATGGGAGATGTTGGAAAATGGGGGCACCTCCTTAGATTGAATCTGAGGAGGCACCTTAAGATCCCTTTACCCATTTACATTTTAAATTATTCGAAACTACCATAAAAAATAAGTTGACAGTGTTCAGTGTATGTGACCTAGCCAAGGCCGATGAGTGTTACATTTATATTTTTCCATCTTCTTTCCATGAGTCTTAGCTATAGTTGCTTCCGTTGTATCGATAAAGGTGTTGGCCGAATTAATCAACCAGCAGATTGCACAAGGTTATCAGTTAGGTTAAGAGTAAGCTCATTGCTTTTCATAGTATGAGTCATAGCTGTTGGGTTTCTGTTGCTATAAGTTGGCATTAGTGGCACTAGAGCTGGAGAGTTCAGATCGTGGAATCAGAACAGTTTATGAACAGTTTGAGCAGTCATGTTGTACGTTATATTGCAACATCAGGTAACGATTCGTAAGCAGAAATGCTGTTTTAGTCTGCAGATCTGTTTTGGTTATTTCAGATCTGATTTGTAGTATAGAATCTCAGGGGTTACTGAATTGATTGATGAAATATCTTTGTGAGATTTTTCTGTTCCTTGTTACATGAATTAGTTCCTTGATTGATGGGAGAAGGAAATAATTGCTGAGAATATTTGGGAATCTAGTTAGTTCCTTAATTGATGGGAGGAAATATTTGCTGAGATTTATTGGTTCTATATTCCAGAAACAGATCCTTATTTTATGGGAAAAATATCCGCATGAGATTTGTTTAAATCATTTTACCTGAAATGGTTAAATGATTCCTTGATTTATGGGATTTCTTACCCGAAGTGATCCTAGATATATTGGCAGAATATCTGCATGAAAGAGGAAGTTATTTACCCGCAATTAGTGGTTACAAGATCTGCTGAAATATGTGTGGTTGAAGAATTATTATCTGAATGGTTTCAGATCTTGTATTATTATTTAGATCTTCTTCAGAAATTCTGTTGTATGCTGGTATGCATAAGATCTGCTGAAGATGTGATTGAAGGTATCAATCTGCAAATATGGTATGTGAGATCTCGTTTATTGACCATGTTGATGACATATTGAATGTTATGTTGCAACATGAGGTCCAACATGCTGTGCTGGGGCGTTCGAAAGAATGATTGTAATCAGAAGTTTGAAGACGTATTTTTCCAGATATTATTGTTGCTCTCTTATAGGTATTCTGATGTTTGCTGCTAAGTATGAGATCGGTTGAAGATGCAATAGGAAGTGGTTATCCCTCAGATATGATTGCATGATCTGTTGGAGATATATTGGCCCGCAAATATTGGTTGAAAGATATTGTTCAAGATATTGTGGAACCACTTGTCCTAAGTGATTCCTTAATTGGTGGGCTGCCGATCTGCAAGGGATTTCATCGAGCAACCTGCCTTATCTACTCTGAGATTGAGGGGTGTATAAAATAGGCGTGCAGTTTGCGGCTAGGGCTTTATCGCTTTTGAAGACTGTGATCGAAAACTCCGGGAGGGAGGCCGACGGCTACGCACATAGGGATCAAAGGAGTTGATCTAGTCGGTTGTGCAAGAGGATCTTGCATGCAAGGAGAGCTTGCATAGATTACTCCATAGGTTTGGTAGAGGCCACCCATCACGGTTTGTATTGAGGGGGAGGTTGTTCCTCCTAATAGAAATCTGGTATTAGTGATTGTATTCATTGATATTTTTAGTGGAGTAATCTAATTTTTCAGGGCGTGGCCCCGCAGATGTAGGTGTGCGCATCGAACTGCGTTGCCAAGTTTTGCGTGTCATTGCTTGGTTTTGTGTTTAATCATTATGCTTGATCGATAAATCTCTTCGTATTAAATTTCAATAGCCACTATGAACACTGAGTTTGATACTCCGTTTGTCTTAGATCTAATTTCGTTGAACTGTTAAATGAATTCTCAGATGCTCTCCCTATTCTATTGCTTTAAGGCCATGAAGTGTGCATGGATTTTCTGGATCTTCCTTGTTGCGGGGTAAAACTCGCGTACAATGAATTTGTATTAAGGGAAACCAAGGGCACTGTGGTTATGATTAGGAGGTGATTAGGGTAGGCTATTTAACAGGTAATGAGTGTAGTGACGAGGCTGGGCACACTACGAAGGCCGACCATGGAATCGATTCTGCAAGGACTTTGCCCAACGACCGCACTGCCGGAGGTGGGAGCGGAGCGCAGCTTGTGACGACGGGTTACCTGCACACGGAGCAGCTCGTCAGAAAGGCCGAGTTGGGGTCAACCCTTAGCCTTCGATGCCTAAGTTAGTAATAGGACTTAAAGCGGGGCAGGCACGCAGGTCAGACTAAGAGTGAGTCGACCGTTCGTGACGAGCTATCGGTTATAGAAGAACAAAGATATAGAAGACCTTTGTTCTTATGTGTGAGTAGTAAGATTCAGAGTTAATTGTCCAACCCCTTTTTCCGGCGGTGGGAAAGTGATATTTATACCTGGTGGAGATGGTTTGGTGAGGCTGACCTGGCGTGCTGACTCGACGTACCGAGCTGGCCAATCTGTCATCGGAAGCTTCGGACGTGGATGTTGGATGTTAGGATCTGGCATGTCAGCCATGCTTTTGTCAGATGGCGTAACGGCCAGGGGTACCTTTGTCAGGGTGTCAGAGCCAAAAGCACCATTGGTCAGGGGGCGCATCGGCCAGGGGGCGCTTTGTCAGATTGTCGAGCGGCGGGAGTGTCAGTGGTGTCCTTGTACTATGTTGTTTGTCGTGACCGATGTGCCAAAGGACTTCGAGAACACGTCGCCGTTGGCGGTCCATACTCGACCCGTCAGGCCACACTGGGCAGTCGTCTGGCGACCTGGCTGGTCCTCTAGCGAGCTCTGGAGGGATGGGGGCCCCACAGGCACCAGTCTCCATGACCAGGCGCCCCATCCGCTGGTCGTGGCGGACTTTGGATTTGGCGAGCTTAGGAAGGGTAGCCAGGCGGCGCATTGATGAGGCCGGGGTGCCGAACCACACACCTTCCATCAATCGTACCATGGTTTCTGCGAAGACGGGGCGAGCTTTCACTCGTTGGTGGGCAGAATACAAAAGTCAGACTATCACGATCTTTAGGTCGTAACAATTGCCCTCGGCATTCGAGTTCGAGGTGGAAGCCCGGCTCGGCTCGGATGACGTACCACCTCCCCTTCCTGAAAAGGGCAGTTTGGATTTCGTTCCCCGCTTGGAAGCGGTGGCGGTGGTCTCAGAGTTCCCGTCCTGCTAGCCATTATTACTATTTGAAGGGGCGGGGGGAAATCGAAGCACCTCCGCTACTGAACAGGTGACGCGTGACTGAAGTGACTTTCACGCCAGTCGAGGTGTCAGAGATGCTCCGATGGGCGTCGCGTGGAGACGCATCGACGGGAGGGGATGGCCTGCTGTTTGCTATAAGTATGGGAAGGTGAGGATCGGACGAAAGTTTCGCCTGATTTCAACTTCTCTTCGTGCTTTCCAGTCTTCGTTCATCGCCTGTCGACGTTGCTGCCATTGCCATTGCCGGAGATCCACTTCCGATCGTCCCCATAGCTCGGCTGATCTGCTAGGTAATTTCTTGATCTCCCAATCGATGGCTTCTCGTTTTGAGTTCGGCGGGGGTAGTGGGGTAGTAAAGGAAGAGTCTGTGGAAGAGGAAAGGTTGCAGTGGATGCGAAGGCCGCAGAGGCAGAGCATGTGGCGAACAGACGTGAACAGACGTGCCGAGGATGATTGCGACCGTCTGGTGTAGGACGGACATGGTTAACATTAAGGAGATTCAGGAGCGGTTCACCCATCTGCCTTGTGAAGTGCGGCTCCCCGGGCCACAGGAGAGGGTAAGCTGGCCTGGTGATAACGAAGTTGGGGTTTATACTTGGTCCTTCAAGTCGGGACTCCGCTTCCTGATCCATCCTTATCTTCTCCATCTCTTGAATTTCCTGGAGTTGCCGATCTTCACGTTGGCGCCCTGCTCCTTGGGTTTGCTGGTGGGTTTTGTCGTCCTATGCCTCGCCAGCTCCTTCAGCCCATCCCTGGTGCTGTTCCAGCATTTCTTTGTAGTAAGGAAGAGGGGGATATTATATCATGTCTATGCAAGGAAGGGACGAGAACTAATTATCGGGGTGCCGGCCGATGTGGGGGAGTGGATGGATAGTTTCATCTTCGTTACGATGCCGGTCGATGTGGTGCTAATGTCGAACTTGGGGAGCTTGAACCCTCTGGTGAACGAGAAGGTGAAACTGACGGGTGAAGATCTGGCGAAGGCCTAAATTTTGGCGAAACTACCCGAGGCGGACCACCGACTGGCGAGCTTAACGCAGGATGATCGGCTCGCCCAGGATTTTTGGCCCCAAGGTACTTAGGATCTGGCGAGCTCTTATGTAGGCTTACACTGATCTTTCTCTCCTTCGCAGGTGAAGATGCGATGCTCTCGCGAGAGGAAGTACTGAGGGCGGCCGGTGTACCAGTTGCGAAGAAGACTTACCCTCTGGACAAGGGAAAGGGAGTGATGGATGAAGAAGGGCCAGCAAAGGTGGTGGCCTAAAAGTGAAGCGCCGAGATTCCGGTTGTGGAAGAGGCGAACAGGAGACGGCAGACGTCGGAGTCGGATGCTCCTCCCCGACGAGCTAGTGGAAACGCGCCGGAGGGGTCGGCCAGCCAGGGAGTGGTCACCCCGGCCCCTACCAGATCCCGACTGTGGATAGGTCTCGCAAGGCACCCCCTGTCCAAAAGTGGCCCTACGGGATTCCTATGTGCAAGATGGGAAGAGAGGCGCACTCGAGTTGTGAAAAAGCGCTTGTCCATTTCGGGTTAACAAAGACTGAGGTCGAGGCACTTCCAAGCGATTGTCTCCACCGGCTGACCTATCGAATATGCAGTGATGAGTCGGTATTCGAGGATGCCAGGGTGGCGGCCCGTCTGGCAGAGTACTGCATGCTGCCGCGGGATCGTAAGTCCCTGATCTATGTGGACGCGGAGCGGCTGTGCGGCTCCGCTGTATGGCATACCATGCAGCTATGTTGAATTCCCTGCCTCGCCCTCCAAGTCTTCTCGTTCACGTCTGACTGAGTCGGATCCTATTGTAGGCAGTCGCAGCTATGGCGGCCATGCAGCGCCAAACCCCGGTGGCCGCCACAAAGGCTGCTCTTGAGAAGGCACGGACCGATCTTAGTGAAGTCAGAGAAAAGCTGCAAGAGAAGGAGGCTGAGCTGGAGCGGGTCGCGACGGCCTATGAGGTTCAGAAGGTGCGGGCCGCATACTTCGATGCGAGGCAGGCTACACTCGAGCGTCAACTTCAAGAAGAAGAGGACATGCGGACTGATCTCCTGAAAAGGCATGCCGAGGAGATGGCCTGTAAGAAGAGGGTGATCGATATCCAACATAAGAAGATAGCCGAGCTGAGGAAGACGGTCGAGGCGGAGAAGAAGGAGAATGCTGTCCTCAAGAAGCAGGTGGAGGAAAAGAGGGAGGTCGACCGAGGTATGATCGAGGCCGCCATCCGTCGCTATCAGGGTGAGCAGCTCATCCTGATGCTGTAAGAGGTGAGGGAGGCGGGCGTCCTCCAAGGGATGGAGGAGATGAAGGCTCGGCTGGCGGAGAGGCCGGCACCGGGAGGGGGCGGCCGAGGGTGAGGCGACGAAGTTGAGGAGCATTTAGTGTAGGGGAATTTTGTAATTTTGTACAGCTAGCCGTTGACCGAGCCTGATGTCACCTTGTAATATCGACGGGCTCTGCATAATTTTGTAAGGCTGAATAAATGAAGTGTACATTTTTAGCTTCCCTTACTTCGTGTTCTTCTTGTTGGTTGAGCGGATGGTGTTCTTGCAAGGTATGAATGCCCCCAACATTCTTCTGTCGAAGAGCGCTGAGTCGTGGGGAGCAAGATGTTGAGACATGGTATATTCGACACGGATATGAGGGCGAGCTTCGGGCAACCAGGGAGGGCGTCATGATGGTGCGAGCCGAAGTATGTTGCCCAGCATTTTGCCAAGATGTGCTCGCCTATGGTCGGTGCGGCAGTTCGACCTCGCCCGTCGGTCGTATAGTTTCTCGGGTCACATTAATGGTGATGGGGCCAGTCCTGGGCTTGAGTGAGGAAAGAGGTGGGAGTTATTTTTCGAAAAGCCCGCTTCGCGATTTGACGCAATCATTTCGACTCGAAAGAGGGGGAAAATCGAAGCGCCTCGACGCCCGTTTCACGAACCGACGCAATCTTTTCGAATCAGAGGCGGGAGGAAATCGAAGCGCCTCGACCGCTCCGAGGGTGACATGTGGCAGATGTGACGGTAGCCATCAGTCGAAGCGTCAGAAGGCAAGGATTGGCACGTCAGAAGGCGCGGATCGTCGACGCATGGCGGATCGTCTGCGGTCGTGATTACTCAGAGGGTGTTATAAATAGGGCTGGGTGGAGGCGAGCGAGTGCTTCTCGCTTTCTAAATTTCACGAGTACTTGCGTTCACCGGAGGTTGTACTGTCACCGCTGAAGTTGATGTCGGAGATTGAATCGTCGTCGCAGCGTCGTTGTCGCAGCCGCTACAATTATATAGGTATTGAATCTCTTCTTTCTCGATGTATTCGTCGACGTCTTCTATCTTCTTACCGGCATCGGGGGAGGTGGATGAGTGGGTTCGGAGCCAGGCAGAGGTAGAGAGCTCTGCTACGGATTTGGTGCAGAGCACGGAAGAGAGGTCATCGGAGAATCAGAGTTGGACTGCGGATGGTGAGCAATCAGTGGGCTCATCCTCGGAGGCTCAGAGGGACCCGAGGAAGGGGAAGGGGCCCGTAGCTCGGGCGTCGAAGCCTGCCATCCAAGCCTCTGTTACAGTTGCAGTGGCTGGAGAGGTACCCGTCGAGATCTCTGGTGTGGTGTCGGCGGTGAAGACGTCTATCTCTGACATCGGTGCATGGTATATTAGGCCGCCCTACTCAGTCCGTCTGCCAACCGTATCGGAGAGGGTGTGTTTTGCGCGAGGTTGGGGTATACGTGGCCTACTTCCAGCAGGGGTTGTGCTTCCCCCTTCATCCTTTGGTGCTCGAGATTTTAAATTTCTTAGAGCTGTCGCTGAGCGCGATCGTCGGCTTCCTAGTTCTGTGCGTGAGGAATGACGTCTATCCGTCACTGTCACTCTTCCATTACTTCTTCGCGCTAAAGAAGTCGAGGTCCTAATATTACTTGTCCGCGAAGAAGAGTCATCCCCTCATCCGAGGCTTACCGGGCAAGATTAAAGGGTGGAGGGAACAGTTTATGTTCGTCTCGATGCCTGCGGACGTGGTGCTTAGATCGAACTGGGGTGCTCTGAACCCCGAGGCGAAGAGGGGGGGGGGGGTCCATCTGAGTGATGAGAAGGAAGAGCGAGCCAAAACCTTGTTGGCGATCCCCGAGGAGGGCCAGGAATACGACATGCTCATCGATAAGGACATGATAATTCAGCACATTTGGCCCGAAGGTAACATGAGCTTCGTAGCTGCTGCATCTAAAGCGCTCACTCTAAGCTTTCCTCCTTCTGCAGGTCGCACAATGAGCGTACCGTTCGAAGAACTAAGGAGGCGGACCACGGAGCAGGCAGTTCAGCAGGCGAGGAAGACAGACAAGAAGAGGCCACGCGAAGCGACCGGGTAGGAGGAAAGTGCGAGTAAGGAGCAGGCGCCCGAGGGGGTCAAAGAGGGCGAAGCTGCCCGCGAAGTTATCCGCCCCTGATCCTCGGAAGAAGAGGGATTCCCGTCGGTCTGGAGAGAGGGCCGCACATGACACCGCCCCCCCGGTTATCGGTCTTGAGGATAGGGGCGAAGGTCAAATTGAACCTGGGGCAAGGGATCCCGAAGCCCGCCAACCGAGCCCGAGGGTTACAGCTGCCGCCGACCAAACCCGAACACCAGGTCGCCCCGAGGGCTCCAGTAGGTCGGGCCCCGAGGACTACAGTAGGTCGGTCCCTGGTTCTAAGTCGTCGGGTTGGGACGGCTGGCCCTACGACTGACCGCGATTCATTTTGGAAAGGTCGGGCCATCCCAGCTGCGAAGCCTCGCTCGTCACCTTCAAGGCCAAGAAGGCCGAGATCGAAGGTTACCCGCAGGAGGCCCTCCATCTGATGCCATATCGAGTAGGGGCATGTGAGTCGATCTTCGATGACAGCGGGGTAGCAGCGAGGTTTGCAGAGAACTGCCAGCTGCCCCGCGATAGGGAGAGCTTGGCCACTGTCGGTCAATAACGGCTATGTGGTTCCGTGATATGGCATGACATGCAGGTCGGGGGTTCAGATTGGATCAGGTATATTTGATGCATTTTGGCCAAGGAATAGTCTGACATGTTCCGCTTTGTCATGCAGGCCGTAACTATGATGGTCGCCACTAGGCGCCATACGCCTGCCTTGAACAAGGCTAAGGCTGCCGTTGCCAAAATGGCGACCGAGCTTAACGCGCTACATAAGAGCACCGATGAGCGGCTGGCACAGGAGAGGGATAAGTGTGGCAAGTTGACGTCGGAGGTCCAGCACTTAGAGGAGCTCCTGGCAGACCACGAGACGAAGGCCGCCTCCACAGCTGTCCGCATAATGGAGCTGGAGGATGCGCTGGAGCGAGAGAAGGTGTTGGCGGTCAACCTGACGGAGCAGGTGAAGGCCAGAAAAGACGAGCTGGCCTCGAAGATCAAAGAATTTCGTGGGTATCAGGAGTCGACCGTCGTTCCTGCCCTTGCGGGGATGATGCACGACGGCCTGGTGCAAGGTCAAGCGAAAGGTCTGGAGGAGGGCCGGGCTGAGGGCTGGGAGGCCTGCCTTCGTCGGATTAAGGACATGGCAGGGAGGATATGCCCGTCGATCGAGGTCGACTTCGATCAGCTAGCGGTCGCCTCCGACGAGGAGGGGGAAGCGGGCGACGTCGAGGGCGGGGATGTCGACGTCGAGGGTGATTCCCCGAAGTTCGACACAAGGGATGGTCCCCCGAGTGGCGGCAACCAACAGGAGTATTCTTGTCTCACCCCCTTTTTTTGTTTTGGACGAGTGGTGGGGTCGACCTGAGGGAAGCCTCGTTTTGTAAGGTTGGCCCCAGTTGTAATTGTAAAGCTTTGGATTTAAATAGATGGAAATTTTTGATGTCTGGTGTCCGAGTCTTCTTTGCAAAATTTAAGTAAAAGTATAGTTACAGTAAGCTGTTTCAAGTCGCACTTGTGGGTGGAGGGCGAGTGCGTAGCTCGGCCCGTGCCCCTCTCCAGTTTGGGTGGCGGAGCTTCATGAGCTCTCCCCGGAGTTTGACAGAAATCGTTCATAAGTTAGCTTGCGCATAGATGGAATTTGACCGTTTGCTTGGAAGGGCTTTTTCGTTAAATTTTACAAGACACTTGACAGTGTTTTGGACAGGCGTGATGTCCTCCGTGGACGGGCTAGCGTGCCGTTCGACTTTGCTGTAAACTACATCAGAATGAGCGAACTCTAGTGTCTGGCACAGCCTGCCTTCTCGACCGGTACTCGTTGCATCCTCTTTCACCTCCTCGATGATGATGGGTTGCTTTATCTCTTTTGGGAATCCCCGACTCGAAGGAAAACCTTGGGAGAAGAGGAGCACGAGGCGGCAATGGAGGCGTAGCCTCCTCTGGAGGTCGAGGAGTGGAAGATGGGCTGTTGGAGGGCGGGTCGGTGGAGGCTGGTATGCCCAGTGGGGTGATTTGGCAGGACGGCTCCGTCCCCCTTAGCCGACGATTTCGACCGTCGTCGCGCGGGTGGCTTTTGCCTTTCCTGTCGGCGGGGGTCGTTGTGGAGTGGGTGCTGGAAGGGAGGAGCGGTCTGCCGCAGGTCCTCTAGTTCCCCTGTCGCAAGTTGTCCAAGGGAAGTCGAGGAGTGGAAGGCGGGTCGTCCCTTGTGTAAGAGAAATAGCCCATCAACAATCCTTATGTAAGAGGAATAGCCTATCGGGGAGGCGCGGTCCATCGTCGACCGGGGGCCTCTCCCACGATCGGGCCAACGGTGGACTGCTTTTGAGAAGGGGGGTGTCTAAAGGCAAATCTGACCCTGACGCCTGGGGTGGGTGAGGAGAGATTGATTGTGGGGGGTATCTCGCCCCTTTTCAACCTTCATGGGAGGCAGACTAAGGCTTACTCGCTCTCCCATTCTTTCCTCTCTCCTTCAAGGAAATGAGGGTAGTATTTATAGATGGCGAGAGCTGATATCTTCTGATAGACTGATGCGATGAGCTGGCACCATTAGCTGGCTTGTCAGGGTCAAGTGATTCAAACCCACTTTTGCCAGGCGGTGTCAGACGTGAAGCGTCAAGCTTGCGCCTCTCGAGGGGCACGTTGTCATTAATGGAGGGCATTCTGAGTGTCCGTTATGACAGGTCACATCAAGGGCACACTTTATCGGGACCACGAGTGGACCGAAGGTTCTAGCCCTACGCGGGGCCTGCCTTGGTCAGGGTTCCCTTGTCCTTTTCCTTGCCTCTCGGGGGGACCGCGTAGCCTGGCCCGTGCTCTTTTCTCCAGTTTGGGTGGCGAAGCTTTTTCAGCTTGCCCTGGAGTCTTTACTTGAGGGGAGAGCGAGCATGTAGCTCGGCTCGTGCCCTTCTCCGGTTTGAGTGGTGAGAACAGATCCTGTCCCGGAGTCTTCAGAGGGGGGAGGGAGCCGTAGCTTGGCCCCTGCCCTTTTTCTCCAGTTTGGGTGGCCAAGCTTTTTAGGCTTGCCCTGGAGTCTTTTTGAGGGGGAGCGAGCACGTATCTCTCCCCGTGCCCTTCTCTGGTTTGGGTGGCAAGGACGGATCCTGCCCCGGAGTCTTCAGAGGGGGGAACGGAGCCATAGCTCGGGCCGTGCCCTTATTCTCCATTTTGGGTGGCAAATCTTTTTAGGCTTGACCTAGAGTCTTTACTTGAGGAGGGGAGCGAGCGCGTAGCTCGGCCCGTGCCCTTCTCCGGTTTGGGTGGCAAGGACGGATCCTGCCCCGAACTGCAGAGGGAGGAGGGAGCTGTAGCTTGGCCCGTGCCCTTTTTCTCCAGTTTGGGTGGCAAAGCTTTTTAGGCTTGCCCCGAAGTCTTTACTTGAGGGGGAGCGAGCGCGTAGCTCGGCTCGTGACCTTCTCCAGTTTGGGTGGCAAGGATGGATCCTGTCCCAGAGTCTTCAGAGGGGGGAGGGAGCCATAGCTCGGCCCGTGTCCTTTTTCTCCAGTTTGGATGGCGAAGCTTTTTAGGCTTGTCCCGTGGTCTTTACTTGAGGGGGGGGGGAGCGAGCGTGTAGCTCGGCCCGTGTCCTTCTCTGGTTTGGGTGGCGAGGATGGATCCTGCCTCGGAGTCTTCAGAGGGGGGAGGGAGCCGTAGCTCGGCCCGTGCCCTTTTTCTCCAGTTTGGGTGGCGAAGCTTTTTAGGCTTGCCCGGAGTCTTTACTTGAGGGGGGAGCGAGCGCGTAGCTCGGCCTGAGCTCTTCTCTGGTTTGGGTGGCGAGGATGGATCCTGCGCCGAAGTCTTCAGGGGGGAAGGGAGCCGTAGCTCGGCCAGTGCCCTTTTCTCCAGTTTGGGTGGCGAAGCTTTTTAGGCTTGCCCCGGAGTCTTTACTTGAGGGGGAGCGAGCGCGTAGCTCGGCCCATGCCCTTCTCCGGTTTGGGTGGCGAGGACGGATCCTGTCCCGGAGTCTTCAGAGGGGGGAGAGAGCCGTAGCTCGGCCCGTGCCCTTTTTCTCCAGTTTGGGTGGCGAAGATTTTTAGGCTTGCATCGGAGTCTTTACTTGAGGAGGGGAGCGAGCGCGTAGCTTGGCCCGTGCCCTTCTTCGGTTTGGATGGCGAGGATGGATCCTACCCTGGAGTCTTGTGTGTTAAACTGAAATTTTCAAGTGGAGATGGCAAGATTTGAAAGTGTGCAAAAAAAGAAAGTATTTTATTAAAAACTCACAATCACTGATAGTATTTCAGTAGGTGTTCTGCATTCCATGGGTGAGGTAGCTCACCTCCGTCCAGGGTTGCCAGGATATATGTTGCTGGCCCGACGATGTCGATGATTTCATGGGCCCCCTCCCATTTCACTGCCAGCTTCCCTCGGCGAGCAGTCTCGGGATTGAAGGTGGCGTCTCTGAGGACCAAGTCGTCGATCATGAATCTTCGCTTCTTGACCTGGGAGTCGTAGTGTCGGGCCATCCTTTGGCTATGACAGATGAGGTTCATCAGAGCTTGATCTCTTACTTCGTCGATGAGCTCGAGGCTGAGGCTGCCCTCCACATTGATGTCTTCGTCGAAGTACCGAAGCCGAAGCGTTTCCTCTCCAACCTCCACGGGAACGACCACTTCCGACCCAAACGCCAGCATGAATGGGCTTTCTCCTGTCGCAGCTTTGTGGGTTATGTGATACGACCAAAGAATGCCCGACAGTTCATCCACCCAAGTTCCGAGAGCGTCATCGACCTTCTTCTCCAGGGGGCCCAATATGCATTTGTTCGCTGCCTCCGCCATCCCATTATACTGTGGGTGGGCAACAGATGCGAAGTGAAGCTTGCTCCCCCAACCTGAGCAGAAATATCGGAAGCCCTCGCAATCGAACTGACTTCCGTTATCCGTCACTATGGAATGGGGTATTCCAAAGCGACAGATCACAGACTTCCAGATGAAGTTCTTCATGTCTGTCCACGCGATGCGTGCCAAAGGTTTGGCCTCGACCCATTTGGTGAAGTAATCAATGGCGACGACCAGGTATTTCCTCCTCCCTTAGCCTTTGGGAAAGGTCCGAGGATGTCGAGCCCCCACTTAGCGAAAGGGATCGGGCTTAAGATAGGCACCAGGTGGGCCGGAGGCACCGCCGTGTGTCTACCAAATTTTTGGCACGCCTTGCACTTCTTGACGTACAGTGCCGCGTCGTGAATCATGGTTGGCTAGTAGTACCCCCCTGCACACTATCTTGTGGGCGATAGTACGCCCGCCGTAGTGGTTTCTGTAGAATCCCTCGTGCACCTCACAGACGACTTGGTTGGCTTGCTCCTGCCCTAGACACTTCAAGTAAGGTAGAACGTCGAAGCTCGTGCGGTGATCGGTCCATATTTTACACCTTTTTCTGCATATTTTCATCCCATTTTGATTGCTCATATTGAGTTTTTCACGATTATTCAACGATAGTTCGCTACTTTCCACTATTTCTCGTTTTCGTCGAATTTCAGGAAATATGGAGCAATCGGGAGCAAAAATGAGCTTAAAGGACTTGCACATGTACCGGAGCATCGCCTATGGCACTATCAAGAAGCTAACTGTGTTGGATGATGAGTGGAAGAAGAAGGAAATGTAATGCCCTGCTAAGCTACTGCACAAGTACTAGAGAGGGGGGGGGGGGTGAATAGTACTTTAAAATAATTAAGAGGCTAATTCCTAATTACCGTGCAAACTCTACCAATTAATGCGGAATAGTAAATAATCGACAACAAATAAACAATCACAAACAAACAATATTACTGGGTTCGGATCCACCCAAGTCTCCCCGACTTGTTCCCGGTGATCCTACGTCCCAACCACCCGGATCACTTCCGGATACTTGAGTTAGAAACCCTAACTCAAGATTTCCACTATGAAATACTTGTGAAAAAACCTTCACAAGTCAAATCATACAAAAAAAATTGTGACTCCCACAACCCGGGATCACAAACACACTCTCACAACCGAGAGTGAATCACTTACAATATCAAAGTAAATTGACATGAAATAGCTTACCACAAAATACCTATGCCTTGAGTATACTTACGAATTAGGGCAAAGATGATTTTGAGGAAGATGAAGAGGCACCAAACCCTAGCTCCAAGATGAAGATCAGCGATGGAGAGCTATGAGGTTGATGGTGACCTAGGCTCAAGCACTTGGCTTGGAAGGCTCACAATCAATGAATCTCTCTTTTGAAATAAGAGTGAGAAGAGATTCAAGATTGGAATGAAATAGCTTTGAATGAGAGGAAATGATTTCTCTTTGATCTCTAAACTTGTCTTAATATCAGCCTTGAGTGCAATGAATGCAGCTCATCAAGTATATATAGGTTAGAGGAGAGAGAGAGAGAGAGAAAAACGTTTCAATTAAAGCTCCAACGGCTCTATTCTGAACCAAACTAGTCGGTCAAAGAACAACCACCGACCGACTAGTTCATCAACTAGTCGGTCGGTCAATCAACATGAACCGACTAACAGGTGAACAGGGAATAGGCCGAAGTTCAAACTTAAGGAACTAGTCGGTCAAAGCACACTTACCGACCGACTAGTTTCACAACTAGTCGGTCGGTGAGATAACTTAGACCGACTAAGAGATAAAACACAAAGTCTGAGAACAAATTGAATTAGTCGGTCAAAGAACAAAAGTTGACCGACTAGTTCATCAACTAGTCGGTCGCCAAATGTACTTGGACCGACTAACGACAAACAGTAACTTGGCATGTACAGTAGAAGCTCAACTAGTCGGTCAAAGAAGCATCACTGACCAACTAGTTCACAAACTAGTCGGTCGGTGAGTCAACGTAGACCGACTAACTGTAAACAGTAAAGAGCTATGATTTGAGAAAGCAAACTAGTCGGTCCAAGAAGGATTGCCGACCGACTAGATCACCATCTAGTCGGTTGGTTCTTCTTCTTGAACCAACTAACATGCACAAGAAGTCGCGAATCGAAGCGCGATGCTTCGGGAAAGTTTGTATGGACTTCTTACAAGTTCCTATGTCTAAGATAGGTGCGTTATGAAGATTAAAACGTAAGACCTACTCAAGACTTAACATTCTACGGAACGAAGCTAAAAGACTATAAATAAAACTTGACGAACCGTCTTCGAAAGCTTCGATCCGAATCTTCATGACTTCTAAAATGGTCCAAAAGCTTCAACGAAGCTTTAGGCATACGATCACGTGCTTTGAGAAGTCTCGAGACGTCGCTTTGGATGTTCAAATGAATTTGGCGACGATCTCCATAACTGCGCTCACAAATTGTTAGTTCACAATATATTTATGTTTGTTCATCATCCAAAACCAAATCCGGGGAGTCCAATATCAACCATTCTCCCCCTTTTTGGTGATGACAAACCAACATAAATAATAATCAAAAATAAAGATTCAAATGTAATTTACTTACTCCCCCTGCATTGATGACACGTTAATTCCAAAATTAATAATAATAATACGCATCAAGCAGACGAGTAAAGTATATAAATGAGAATCCATTATTGAAATATAGGATTTGAAATCCAATTTTTATATCTTAACTCCCCCTGAATCTAACACATCAAATTAGATTCTGGGAAAAAATGCTTAAATTATCATTTAGCACATGTCATTATTATATCTCTCGCCCTTTGGCATTAGCAAAAAGTGTGGGAGGAGATCAACGACAACAACAATGGCTTCAAATCAAAGCATGGGAGTCGTAGAATACGACCACGGTCCAAATGACACCAAAGACAAATACGAATCAAATCAAGGCGTGTCAATAAGACCAAAGTCGAAAATAAAATCATCAAAACTCAAATTAATTTTACGAATTGAGTTATGGAATATACTCTCCAATATCAACATTCTTGGTTAATTTAGTGCATGGAAAACAATTCTATGTTTTCATAAAGTGAATTCTATTTAACCAAGTATTTTCGTCGAGCGATGAAATCAAAACATCAGAGACATATAAAAGAATATCATGTGCACAAGAGAATACATGTCAACATCGATGTATATATATATGAAATGCATGAGTACATCCAAATGATACATCCATCAACATACAAAATGTCGATCCAACGATCGAAGCACAACACCATATCACACATATATAAAAGTGTCACAAAAACATACAACATCATCAGGGATACATCAGCATACATCCAAAAGTATCAAAAATCATAACCACAAAACCACCCAAAATATCCTAGCCCACACTCTCTCAATACAAGATATCTCATCTAATGTGCATCAGGAGAGGCCTCAAAGAAGCTCAGGAGGCAGTGACAGGATCTGCAGCAGCAGCAGGCTCTGCAGCAGGAGTGGTGGTCACCGGGTCAGCTGTAGTGTCCACGGGAGCGAGAGTAGTGGAAATCTCTGGAGCATCAACAGTAGTGGCCTCGGGAGCACCAGTCGGAGCATCCACCGCAGGAACGGTGGCAACAGGTGTGCTCTCGGGGTCACCAGCAGACGAAGCAGCAGCAGCACCAGAAGTGCCCTCGGGGGCACGAGTAGAAACACACACAAGCTCCTCAATCTCCTCCTCATCCATCTCCTCCTCGTCAGAGACTGACGGAGGGATCTCAACACCCAAACGGGAGGCGATACGAGCAAGTATCTCCTCAGTCCGAGCATAACGAGACTCCATAAGTCTCACTGAACGTGCGAACTCGTCAAGAGTGGTATAGGGAGCAGCTGAGGCAGAAGCAGAGGCAGACGCTGAAGGTGTCGTCCTCTGAACGTGACGGAGCGCTGCAAGAGACTTCTTGACGGCCGTCGCGTTTAGAGGAGGACCAAGGGGACGCTCATCGTCAGGAGGAAGTGTGACACGGAAGTGGCGAAAAACTAGAGTCAACAAGCAAGGATATGGGATATGCGCAGAATTCGTGGACTTCCGGATACACTCGAAACAATCCATCTTATCGAGTATGATCCGGGCTCAGTTAATCTCGCTACCCATGAAGATGGCATAGATCAACTTCAGAAATGGCTGGGATGGCAAAGAAGAGGAGCCGTACTTAGGAAGTAAGCACGACTTCAGAATTAGGTTCAGGACCCAGGCATTTGGCTTGAATGACTTGGAGGGGACGCCAATCATGGCGGGAGGAATCTCATGGAAGATCTCAGAAAGAATAGTCTGATCAAGTGAAGAAATATCATCAACAAAAATATCAGAGGGGAGGAGGCCAGACGACGAACAACCAATCAACTCTCCTAAGACTTCTGCCGTGAGGACTATCGGGGTCCCCAAAACAGTAGTCTCAATCGAGTGGGTTGCGTCGTACTGACCCCGGATCCTATTGGCATAGAAAAGTTTCACTAGGCGAGGGTATGGCTGAGGATTCGCCTTAGGATCATACCGAAGGTAATCGATAAGACCCAAAGACGACAGAAGGTCAGCTAGCCCTATGAAGTCACTAAACTGAACGAAATGCTCCAGAAGCAGCGGACAGTGTTCGATACGGTTGTAAGCCGCGAGACAAAACGGGTCGTCGTGACACAACGAAATATCAACACCACCCATCGGCATCGGAGCCTTTCCCTTAGGCTGACGGGTACGGGGGCGAGAGCTAGACTCAGGCTGCCTAGGAGGAGGTGAGGGTTCCCTACGGGTCTCGGTCTCAGGTCTATACTCGGTGTCAGAATCCGTAGGAGTATGGAAAGAGGAGGGAGACGCAAGTTGCTTGGGCTTGGGCTTGGGCTGAGATTGGGCTCTAGGCTTCGCTTTCGTCGTCCTCTTCCGCTTGAGAGGAGGCGACGACGACGAGGGTTGGGTAGTCTTAGAACGTCGTCTAGGTTGCGAGGGTTGAACGTGATCCGTAGGGGATGGTTCTACGGTCATAGGCGATGGGCTCGAGGGTTGGATCGGAATACGTGTACGAGCCATAAGCGCGGCACGACACGATGCAATCAAACGAGATAGCCCTAGAAAATCGAAACCCTAGCAAACTGAAACCCTCGCCGAAATGAGCTAAACCCTTAACCCTAAGCACAGGAGCTAAAAAATCTTACCCTAGATAGGGATAGGAGAGAGGACAAACCCTAGGAGGAGGTCGACCGGAGATATGGCCGGAGATAGGCCAGAGACGACGACGGAGAGAGGGTGGAAGTCGAAGGGGTCGGGGGTTTTTGGCTGGAGAGGGAAGGTATCGATCGATTAGAAGTGAATTAAGTCGATCGAGAGAGCTAATAAAATCGATTGGAAGCTCAAAAGACAAGACAGTCCCCGTCACAACTAGTCGGTCACAGTTCAAGCACTGACCGACTAGATCACGATCTAGTCGGTCGGTCAATGAGCTTGAACCGACTAGTTGTAAATAGTAACTGAAGGCAAATTTCCTGACAAGATTTAGTCGGTCTAAGCTCATTCACTGACCGACTAGAACTGAATCTAGTCGGTCGGCCAATGAACTTGGACCGACTAAGAGAGTCCAAAAATTGAAAAATTTTGAAATTTGATTTCTCTCCTAATCGCACTTCGACGAAACATCAAAATACTCTCATTAATCATTATACTACCCCATTAAACATCGAAAATCTGAAATTTGACGATTACGCACAAATCGAGCGAAAATTCCGAAAATTCAACAAAAATCCAGAAAATTTCAATTAATCTAGCATGCGCAAATATAAAGAATTGAATAGCATGCACTACAATAGAAGGGATCGTTTTTAGCGGGGTTTTTAGTAGCGGTTCATATAACCGTCACAAATTGTGTCATTTAAGCGGTGTCGAACCGCTAGAATTACATGTTTCTCGATGTGTATAATTCTAGCGGTTCGAAATCGCTAAAACGTTAAAAAACCAACTCGCAGGAGGAAGGGCACGTAAATTTTTTAGTTCCCAGCGGGTTCAAACCGCTATAAAGAAC
The DNA here is from genome assembly GCA_030789695.1 of Scilla litardierei. Taxonomy (NCBI): domain Eukaryota; kingdom Viridiplantae; phylum Streptophyta; class Magnoliopsida; order Asparagales; family Asparagaceae; genus Scilla; species Scilla litardierei. The sequence continues at coordinate 547,931,766 of CM061142.1, forward strand.
TTCTATTTTCTTTTTCGTTTTGGTTATTATCTAATCCTGCGTTTGTCTCTCCTTTTCCCCCAAAAGACACTCCTTTTCCCCAAACCCTAACCACTGCGCGCGCTCTCTCTCTCTCTCTCTCTCTCTCTCTCTCTCTCTCTCTCTCTGATCTCCGATGGTGGTGACGAACACCGGGAGGATGGACGGTGTTTACTTATTCTCTCTCTCTCTCTCTCTCTCTCTCTCTCTCTGCGATCTCCGATATCCGATGGTGACGACGAATAACGGGAGGATGGACGGTGTCTACTTCGTCGGTGGCCTCCGATGGTGGTGACGAACATCGGGAGGATGGACGGTGTTTACTTCTTCGGCTCTCTCTCTCTGCGATATCTGATGGCGACGACGAACAACGGGAGGATGGACGGTGTCTACTTCATCGACGGTAATGAGATCCACACCTGGATCAACACCACACTCTTTCGAGGGATCATTTTGTGTAATAGGCATATATACAGCTTACTTGGACACAACCACCCTTGTCTAGAAAATCCTGGGATATTGTAATTTTTGATGAAGTGCTACTTGAGCAAAGATGTCATAGCACGAGATTTTCCCACCGTGTCACGGTGGGGTAGTGTCCATTTACCCCACTGTGAAAGAGTCAGGTTAGTCCTAATAATTTCCTAGCCTACTAGTTAGCTCCTCAGCGGTGCTTGTTGAATCAACTGCCTTATGTGGTTGAGGCCACTCCCATACACATACAATATCTCGTATATGCCCAGTTATCCTGTGGGATAGTAATGCAGGTTTTATTAATTATATCTCTTGTGTATCATATCCTGATATGCCTATAATATGTTTGCTGATATGTCACAGTAGTTGGTTGTGGATTTGTGAAAGTTTCAGCTTGGGAGTGTCCATTTACCCATTTGCTGACATTATGCCTCTTAATGCTCACATTCATACAAAGGGGAATTAGAAATAGCTATCCCTTGCTTTCCGATACCCATCGTATCTGATTTCACCTGAGCACTTGATTGCTATTGGGGATCGACACTGAGACACAAGCTGAAAGTTCCACATCAGTGAATACCACTTTATAGCATCCCATTTCCCCCTAAAAACATGATTCAAAAACTCAGGAGCTTCAGAATATGCTTCAATTCTTGTTCTACCCATCGTCGACCACCTGTCCTCTCCTTCTCAAGGAAACAAGATCAAGATGCTTCCTCCTAGCATCATAGATTGCATTCGATTCTATCAACCTGCCCTTCTCGTAAGCCTCTAGAAGAAACATTGTATGCCTCTTCCCCTTGGTAGACACATAAAAGATCCCCGGGTGATCCAGAAACAAATCCCACTGGACTTATTCATGGCTTCCTAATTAAGGTTTAGGCTATCTAAATAGCCTAAACCTTATCTTTCCTCAGGTTTGCAACTTTATATTCTTTTCAACATATTTTTCATGGCTTATTTAAATACAATGGTACATTTTTAATGATGAAATTGGGCTAATATGCTATAATTGGATGCAGACTATTCTTGCTGGTTGTTCTCCTGGTGGATTGGTATCAATAATACATTGTGATAAGTTCTGTGATCTTCTACCGGTAAGTGCAAAAATTAAATGCTTTTTCAATGCTAGGTTTTCATCCATGTGTAATTTCATCATTTATGTACCTTTGTAGGATTTTATGATTATATTATCCATATAGTACTCCTCCCCTGAAGTAAATGGTTTAAATACTATATCTGTTTTTGTATTCTGGTTTCTAATGACAGGAAATATGTACCTAGAGCAGATTACATTGGTGACTTCTTCTATGCTGTTGTAGCTACTCATGTATGCTTTTGTTATTTGATTATTTTTGAAAATACCTTTTATCAGAATTTGAACTGTTTACAGATATCACAATTTATTATAGACTAGATTTAACTATTTTGGCATTTAAGATATTAAAATAATCATCATCATGTAAATATCAACTTGATCAAAAGAAAAGGGCCCATTGAAGCCATAGATATAATGTTTATACATCGTCAGCGGTTGATATTTCTTTTTTTTTTCCAGAATTTGGCAAAAAAATTGCCTTTGTCGTGCACGTCATAATTTGCGCCAACCCTGGTACGCCCTATTCATTTTGAATGTAAAGATTTATGCCAAACTTGTTAAATGCATGTTACTGATATAATACAATGGATTTACAGTGTTTTTCCCCTAATATGTTGTACAACAGATGCACAAACCGCTCTTTATATTGAACTCAGTATACGATGCGTGGCAGGTGATGATCTCTTGGCATATTTTAAGTTGCATTCAATCATATTGTTTATGTCGAGAAATCCAACCTCTTTATAAATTTGTGTATTATATTACTTGTTAACAGTTTGACGAACCAAAGCTTATTATTAAGGAATATAACCTTATTGATGAGTTTTTGTTATTTAATTACAGTGCTTAAGTCTAGGATTTCATATTATCATTATTAGAGTTTTAATAACTTGGACTTCACATATTGTTTAGGATTAGGAGTTCACATAGTTTCTTAAGAGTTCAACTACTAATTTTTGGGTTATATTTTGAATAAAAAATTGTAAACCCAAATCAATAATTCATTCACTTCCATACGATGCAGTCGGAGGCTTGACTGCTAGGATGCCTGCACGGACAGTGTCTTCTTTCGGTACGGGTGGTTGTGCGTGCCGGATCCGAACTAATATGTGGGTAACCCACAATTCATGTCATTCGCAACTATAATCCCTCAAACCAGATATAAAGACTAAAATTTCTATCTTTCTTTACAACTGTCTCCATCATGACACAGAATTCCTATTTCGTTTTTTTGTGAAACAATCAATAAATCTCTTTTCATGATAGATTTTCTTATTAGCAATACCAACCATGCTTCAAACTGGAAGCATATGTGCAGTTTTTAAAAATACATAGCCCACTATTTTTAACTTTGATAATTTCATGCAAGGAAGTGTATCGACATATTCCACATTGCTGAACAGAAAAACACAGTGAAGCAGATACACCATCAAAGGAACTGTAAATCTTGTTTTCACTATTGCCCAAAACTGTACAATTTGCACATTGGCGGCATCAAAAGAAGAAAAAAAATGCCATTCTAATGGCAGTTTTAAAATCCGCATAGAACCAAGTTCTGTTGATCATGTCTTAACATGGGAATAGAAAAAGATGCATAACGACTGCCAGCAACACTGGTCAGCACCACTCTCTCCACATCAGTTAACACATGTAGTGGGAGCAAGGAGATGATGTAATCTAACACCACATATTTTGCATCTTTACGATCCTATTTTTGGTCCAAATCCCTCTTTTGTTCCTTAGAAGTTGAATTAATCTTTGTTTGACAAATGTGTCGTCTTTGGTCGGCAGGCGAAGCTGACTTCTTAAGGAAGCATGTCGAAGCTCTGGTTGGAGAATTTGTGAATCCACTCATAATATTCTTCTTAAGAAAGATGGCTATTCAAATGCGGGTTTATCCACTGGCTTATCATTATTGCTGGAAATTTTACAAGGTTGGATCTTCATATTTAGCACACATTTGGCTGGTTTCACCTGCGTCTGCCTGTAAGTTAATGCCCTTTGTACTTTTGGATTTAAATGCAAACTCCAGTAATGGATTTTGAATTCTGCAAGTTATTTCCTAGATGGCCTTATGGATGCAACATTATCTCCAGTATGACTACCGTGGCAGCTCAAAATTGCTACATTAATTGGTGGCTTAGCAGTACTTGTTCTTGTACCTATTGGTATAATTATCCAATTTGTAAGGACAATAATGGGGACTTTGGTTCGATTTGATATGTATGGATGCATCCTTCTAATTATATTTCCTGCACCTGTGTGTCCATGTTGCTTATGTTAAAAAGGCAGATGAGCTAAATGCTTTGACACTTCGTGGCATTCTGTCAAAGTTCCTTGTGGGAAGTCAATCTAGTAGGTCTTGTTTATTTACTGACTTTGTGCTTTAATATGTTAAAACCTGACTGGGTTGGGAATCTGGCAAATGATGTATTTATTGCTGTAGTTGTATGTCTATCGCTGGCATGCATGTTTTCTTATGCTTGCAAAAATTTAAGACATGTCTCTAAGACGCATGCATACATGATTTAAGATTTTAATTTTTTTTTTGAAATTAATTTAGTGATACTGGCGGTTCTTAACCGCCAGTATCATATCCATTTTTAATTCATTTGCGGTGGTTCGTAATCGTTACAGTGATTTAGTTTGTGGCGGTTTGGAACCGCTACAAACCAGATTTGTAGAGGTTCCTAACGACCAAAACTACTGATTTAAAATAAAATTTTCGAAATAAATAATCCGTTAGAAATATAGGTTGTGGCGGTTCAAAACCACTACAAAATAAAGTTGCAGGCGGTTCTTTTATAGCGGTTCGGAACCGCCACAAATCATGTTTATCTCGGCCTTTTCTGTAGCGGTTGCTGAAACCGCTTGAAACCATGATAGTAGCGGTTACGACCCGCTAGTAACAGATTTGAGAACCGCTTTTACCATTTGTCCTTCTTGTAGTGATGCAAGATTATTGAAAACATATGAATCCTAAATCTTGGATTCACACATAATCCCCAATTCTCGACGTAACCGCACAAAGGAGTCTTCCTTTAGGGGTTTCGTGAAAATATCGGTGATTTGCTTCTGGGTTTCAACGTACACTAAAATGATGTCCTTTTTAGCAACATGATCATCTAAGAAATGGTGTCGGACATCTATGTGTTTCGAACGGGAATGGTGTACCGGGTTCTTGGAAAGACATATTGCACTTTGGTTGTCAACCATGATAGGACAAGTATCACAGTTTATACCAAAGTCTTTAAGTGTGTGTCTCATCCAAAGAACTTGAGCACACGCGTCACCGGCGACAATATATTCCGCCTCGGTGGTTGAAAGTGATACGGAATTCTGCTTCTTGGAAAACCAAGAGACAAGAGAATTTCCTATAAAATGGCAAGTGCCACTAGTACTTTTCCTGTTGGATTTGCATCCCGCATAATCTGCGTCACTATATGAGATTAACTCATACGTGCTAGATTTTGGATAAAGTAATCCAAAATCAAGTGTATAACTTAGATAGCGGAAAATACGCTTTACCGCTACTAAGTGTGACTCCTTAGGTTGAGACTGATAACGAGCACATACACATACGTCAAACATAATATCGAGCCTACTTACGGTAAGATAAACTAAACTACCTATCATACCTCGATATAGACGAATGTCTACATCTTTTCCGCCCGCATCTTTATCAAGATGTGTAGTGGTGCTCATCGGAGTCTTCTTCCCGGAGGCATTCTCCATTCCAAATCGCTTTAGCAACTCCACCGTGTACTTTTTTTGGTGGATGAAGATTGCATCGTTCATTTGGTGAATTTGAAGACCTAAGAAATATTTGAGCTCACCCATGTGGCTCATCTCAAATTGATCCTTCATCACATTAGAAAACTCTTCGCAAAGAGCAAAGTTAGTAGCACCGAAAATGATATCATCAACATAAATTTGAACTAAAATTATATCATTATTCGAATACTTAAGAAATAATGTGGAATCAACTTCTCCCATTTTAAATCCTAAATCCAAAAGAAAATTCTTTAAACGGTCATACCAAGCTCGAGGAGCTTGTCTCAAACCGTAAAGTGCTTTCTTAAGTTTAAAAACATGATTTGGAAATTTTTCATTTATAAAACCCGGAGGTTGAGAAACATAAACTTCCTCAACAACATCTCCGTTTAAAAACACACTTTTAACATCCATTTGAAATAATTTAAAATCCTTATGGCATGCAAAAGATAACAATAATCTAATTGATTCTAATCTAGCTACCGGAGCAAAGGATTCTTCGAAATCGATACCTTCCTCTTGCCGATAGCCTTGAGCTACTAACCGAGCTTTGTTCCAGACGACGACTTGGTTTTCGTCGGTCTTGTTCTTGAAGATCCACTTTGTCCCTATGACGGTCTGGTTCTTCGAAGGCAATGGAACAAGCTCCCAAACCTCATTCCTCTCGAATTGAATGAGTTCCTCTTCCATGGCAAGGATCCAAGCGCTATCTTCGCATGCTTCATTAACATTCTTTGGCTCTATCGAGGAGGCAAAGGCACAATGAGCGAAGTGGTTGACTTGCGATCTCGTCTTGACACTATCATGGATATTGCCAATGACTTGCTCATGAGGATGGTCACGAACGGTATGAAGCCGTTTGGGAATTCCTTGATCCCTAGGAACATTCTCAACAACTTCATTAGTCGGGTTAGTATCAATAGAATCAATGGAATCAATAGAGTTCGATTTACCAATTGAATCACATAAGACATCCATAGAGTCATCATCATTAGTAATTCTAGTTGGAACAAATCCTTCATTAAATGAAACATAAAGCGATTCCTCGATCGTTGAGGTTCGTTTTTTGTATATCCGGTAGGCTTTGCTACGTGAGGAATACCCAACAAAAATCCCCTCATCGGATCTTGGATCGAATTTGTCCAAACTACCATACGTGTTCTTAATAAAACATTTTGAACCAAAAACATGAAAATATTTAACTTGAGGCAACCTACCAAACAACAATTCATAACAAGTTTGTTTAGCGTCGGGCCTCAAAAGTATTCTATTAAACACATAGCAAGCGGTGTGTACCGCTTCCGCCCAAAATTGATGGCCAAGTTGGCTATCATCAAGCATAGTGCGAGCACACTCCACTAGCGTCCTATTCTTTCTCTCAACTACACCATTTTGAGGAGGTGCGCGAGGGAATGAAAAGGTGTGTGTAATACCAACTTCATCCCAAAATGTCTCAAAAGACTCATTCTCAAATTCACCTCCATGATCACTACGAATAGTGACAATGGTGGTTCCTAAGAGATTTTGTACTTTCTTAACAAAAATTGTGAAGTTTTCAAAAGCATCATTTTTATTACATAATGAAAATACCCAAGTAAACCTAAACAAGTCATCAACGATGACAAGTCCATATCGTGCATTTCCTAATGAAGCAACTCTAGTTGGCCCAAATAAATCTAGATGTAATAGCTCTAGTGGCCGCTTAGAAGAAATGCTTTTCTTAGGTTTAAACGACGATTTTGGAAGCTTGCCTCGTTGACACGAGTCACAAAAGCTTTGAGACATTGTTCCAAAGTTCACATGAGGCAAGCTTAAATAGTGTTCCGGAGTGGTCATGTGAACCAAAGTTCACACGAGTCACAATTGCTCACTCGAAAGCTTAAATAGTGTTCCAAAGTTCACATGACCAAAACGTCGATGCCATAAGTGTTGTTCACTTGTGTTGGCAATGAGACATTGTTCATGTGATCTCGGAAGATCTAGGATGTATATATCCTTATGGCGTGTGTTGGAAAACAATAATTCATTATTATCTTTTCTTAAAATATGGCACATTCCTTTCGCAAAGCTAAGTTTGTAACCTTTATCACAAAGTTGGCTTATTGAAATGAGATTGTGGTTTAATCCTTTAACAAGGTAAACATCATTTATAAGAGGTTTAGAAGGATTACCCACTTTATCAACACCTATGATGGTTCCGCTCTCGTTGCCTCCAAAGACTACCCGGTTTCCATTTGCAATGGGAACCACTCCGGAGAGCAATTGAGCATCACCCGTCATGTGTTTTGAACACCCGCTATCGAGTATCCAATTCCCTTTGGAGCTAAATTTAAATTTGTTGCTCCGTTTCTTTTTCTTTTCCTTGAGTACCTAAAGATAGAAAGTTTCATATCATGGTACCCAAGGTCATTGGGTCCAAAAGATTAGACCTTTGAAAGCCAAGTCCAATTGGACTTAGACTTCCCCACATAATTAACACTATGCACAACATCCGAAAAATAAGCATTCATGTAAACTTGTTTTTCATTCATGCTTGTGTCCTTTGGGCTCCAAATTGTGAATATTTTGGAAGCCATCATCCTATTGGGTGCATGCATGCGTTGTTGATTTCTACGTGATGCATGGCGTGGATAGGCATAAGGAACATGATGGAATGGTGCATGTGGATAATTATTTATACGATGATGTGGGTGTACATATGCATGTGGAGGAACACGTGCATGAGGGTGTCTCACATTGTGTGCACATGCCCGTGAACGTGTAGCATAATAATCATCATATGTGTGAGCCGGTGGAGTAGGATGTGTGTTCCTACGTGGCATGGTATTCGTGTACATGTAGGCATGGCCCTTCTTTGGAGGTCCACCCAAAGTGGGTTTCTTTCCAAATGAAGGTGTGAACGAGGTGGAAGCACCATTAGTAGATGAACTACCAATAGAGTGTTTGCTACCACTCGTTGAGTCACCGGAAGTTGGCCTAACAAAAGTAGTGGTTGATTTGGATGAACTTCCCATCGTATACCCCAAGCCAATATGGTGATTGACCGGAAGTAAGTCACTTAGGATTTTATCCAAATGGTCCTTACCCTTATTGAATTTATTAATTCAGCCTAATGTACTCTCATATTTCTCGGTGAGAGAACGCAAAGAAGTATCCAAAGTGGATACTTGCGATGTGAGCACATAAACACGAGATTTGAGATTTTCATTCTCAATACTCAAAGTCGAGTTTTGAGAAGTTAAATCCGCTATCTTGTGTTCTTCCGGATCCTCAATGCTAACATGTTCAAGTTGAGTCTTGAGATTAACAATCTCATTCTTCAACCCTTCAACAACGGTGTCGTTGTTGGTGATGATAGTTTTAGGCGAGGTTTGGATGCTAGCTAAGTCATCTTTTACTTTAGTATACCTATTTACTAATTTAGTATACTTAGACCACAATTGAGAATTAGCATTCCTAAGGTCATCCATTGTTACCTCATCGCCTTCGTTGTCGCTATCATCGGAGGAAGATCCTTGTTCATTTTCCTCTCTAGCCATGAAGCACATGTGTGATTGCTCCACTTGCTCATCATCCGACTCTCCGCTAGAGGAATCATCGGAGTCGGTGAATGTTCCGACAAGCCCCTTTTTGTTCCCTTTCTTGTACTTCTTGGACTTGTCGTACTTCGGCGCCTTCCACTTCTCCTTGTGCTTGTTTTGAGGACACTCCGCTTTCATGTGTCTGGGCTTGTTGCATTGAAAACACAAAGGAGAGGAGGCGTTAGAAGAATTAAACTTTGACTTGTTTTTGAAGTAACCTTTCTGAAAGAACCGGTTGAACTTCTTGGCCATGAGAGCCATGGACTCCAAGTCCAACTCGTTTTCCGAGTTTTCATCATCGGTCGATGTGGAAGTAGATGGAGCGGCCTTGAAAGCAATAGCCTTCTTCTTTGGCTCGTCTTGTTGTAGGTATGACTTCATCTTTTCTTGCAACTTCAACTTGCTATCCTTGCGTACCTCATAAGACATCAAAGTACCCATTAGTTGAACGACGGTATAAGTTTTCATATCATTACCTTCCTCGATGGCGAAGGTACGTTTCTCCCAACTAGAAGGAAGTCTATCGATAATCTTCGAGACTTTCTCCTTTTGGGTGTAGGTCTTACCGAGAGCCTCCAACTCGTTTGTGATGTCGACGAAGCGAGCATAGTACTCCTTCATCTTGTCACCCTGTAGCATATGAAATAACTCGAAATCTTTATTTACTACTACGAGTTTGGAGTCTCTTGCCCTACTCGTTCCTTCATGCAAGATGAGGAGGGAGTTCCATATTTGATATGCACTCTTACATGTGCATATCTTGTTGAAATCCTCGAGCTCCAAAGCGCATTGCAAGGCGTTCATTGCCTTGGCATTGCTTACCTCTGCGACGATCTCCGCGGGAGTCCATTTCTCGAAGTCTTCTTCGGCGGGCTCGACAGACTCCTTCATCGTGGCCCTCCATAGTGAAGCACTCCGGAGGAAAGTTTCCATCCGGCATTTCCAGTATCCGTAGTTGGTACCGTTGCAGAATGGAGGCCTCGTTGAGGAATGTCCTTCCATTACCGAAGACGCTTCTTCACGGTTCTTGAAGGTGCTATAGTCGGAAGGTGGACGAACGGTCTTGTTGTCGTTGGCAGACATAGCTATAGACTTGGCTCTGATACCAAATGTAATGCCCTGCTAAGCTACTGCACAAGTACTAGAGGGGGGGGGTGTGAATAGTACTTTAAAATAATTAAGATGCTAATTCCTAATTACCGTGCAAACTCTACCAATTAATGCGGAAATGCGGAATAGTAAATAATCGACAACAAATAAACAATCGCAAACAAACGATATTACTGGGTTCGGATCCACACAAGTCTCCCCGACTTGTTTCCGGTGATCCTACGTCCCAACCACCCGGATCACTTCCGGATACTTGAGTTAGAAACCCTAACTCAAGATTTCCACTATGAAATACTTGTGAAAAAACCTTCACAAGTCAAATCATACACAAAAAAATTGTGACTCCCACAACCCGGGATCACAAACACACTCTCACAACCGAGAGTGAATCACTTACAATATCAAAGTAAATTGACATGAAATAGCTTACCACAAAATACCTATGCCTTAAGTATACTTACAAATTAGGGCACAGATGATTTTGAGGAAGATGAAGAGGCACTAAACCCTAGCTCCAAGATGAAGATCAGCGATTGAGAGCTATGAGGTTGATGGTGACCTAGGATCAAGCACTTGGCTTGGAAGGCTCACAATCAATGAATCTCTCTTTTGAAATAAGAGTGAGAAGAGATTCAAGATTGGAATGAAATAGCTTTGAATGAGAGGAAATGATTTCTCTTTGATCTCTAAACTTGTCTTAATATCAGCCTTGAGTGCAATGAATGCAGCTCATCAAGTATATATAGGTTAGAGGAGAGAGAGAGAGAAAAACGTTTCAATTAAAGCTCCAACGGCTCTATTCTGAACCAAATTAGTCGGTCAAAGAACAACCACCGACCGACTAGTTCATCAACTAGTCGGTCGGTCAATCAACATGAACCGACTAATAGGTGAACATGGAATAGGTCGAAGTTCAGACTTAAGGAACTAGTCGGTCAAAGCACACTTGCCGACCGACTAGTTTCACAACTAGTCGGTCGGTGAGATAACTTAGACAGACTAAGAGATAAAACACAAAGTCTGAGAACAAATTGAATTAGTCGGTCAACGAACAAAAGTTGACCGACTAGTTCATCAACTAGTCGGTCGCCAAATGTACTTGGACCGACTAACGACAAACAATAACTTGGCATATACAGTAGAAGCTCAACTAGTCGGTCAAAGAAGCATCACTGACCGACTAGTTCACAAACTAGTCGGTCGGTGAGTCAACGTAGACCGACTAACTGTAAACAGTAAAGAGTTATGATTTGAGAAAGCAAACTAATCGGTCTAAGAAGGATTGCCGACCGACTAGATCACCATCTAGTCAGTTGGTTCTTCTTCTTGAACCAACTAACATGCACAAGAAGTCGCGAATCGAAGCGCGATGCTTCGGGAAAGTTTGTATGGACTGTTGGATATGGAAGACGTTTGTACACCCTTGTGGGGGATGTACGAGGGAATACGGACCTCGAACGTCGCGCACACGAAGTCATGTGCAAAGGGAATCTGTTCCCTTGCGGAGAGGATCTCTGTATGAGCGGGAAAGTCGCATTATATATGCATAAAATGCATACGACATATGGCTAATAAAGGGGGAATATCTTAAGCTTATGTTGTACCATGCATATGGTACAACTTAAGCTTATAATGTGCCATGTATCATGGTACACCTTAATTAAGTTGTTCCAAAGGAACAACTTACCCTAAAATAACTACCTTGGGGGCTATAAATAAGACCCAAGGGTAGCCATTTTCCTTACACATTTTGCATGAAATTCATGCATGCATCTTCTTCATAGCGAAGCTCTGCAGAAATATTTCCTCTCCCTCCATCCAAGTTCTTAATCTAAAATAGAGATTTAGATTGTGGGATTAGTAGCCTTACTCCGTTCGTGAGTAGACTCGATCCGTCGTGGCGAATCCGAAGGCGAAGTTCGTAGACTACCGTGCCGCGTATGCAAGCGTAAGTCTAAACTTCATGTTATCGATCCTAACTCTGTTTTGGACAGGATCCTACATTGGTATCAGAGCCATATGGGTTCGCCCCGGTCAATCCACCGCCCCGTCGAAACTACGAACGAGTCGTTGTCTTTTTCACGAATGGGTCTCCTACTATTACGGATATAGTAGGAACGCTTCGTGACGGAGAGAACGCAGCGGTTGTTCTTTTCACGTTAGGGTCTCCTATCATTACGGATATGGTAGGAACTCTCCGTGACGGGAAGAACCGACCGTTCACGTAGTATGTTATTCATTTTTGGCACACGGCCATTAGGAAATAACTAATTTCTCGACGAACGGGTGCTTCATCGACGAACGGGTGCTTCATCGAGGAAGATGATGGAAGTTATTTCCATCGGGTAAGAGGAAAATTTGGTGCATGTGCACCATGGTCAAATGGGCCATGAAGGCCATGCACCCCCTCTCCTCATGCGGAGGGGGTTGGCTACGGCCAATAACCACCGGCAACCACCCCATCAAGGGGGAGGAGAAAGTGCGGCAACCCCATTCAAAGGGGGTGGCCGGCCATGGCCAAAGGGGCCATGGCCGGCCAACGCCGAAAGGCCTTGACCATGGCCGGCCATGGCCAAGCCATGACCGGCCATGGCCAGGCCGGCAGTGGCCGGCCAAGGCCGGGCCGGCAGTGGCCGGCCTTGGCCAAGGGCCTACCGGCCAGGCCGGCCCTGGCAGAGGCCAGGGCCGGCGCCCTGGCCACTGCCAGGGCCAGGTCGGCCCTGGCAGAGGCCAGGGCCTGGCCGAGGCCAGGGCAGGAGCCCTGGCCCCGGCCAGCGGCCAGGCTGCCCTGGCAAGAGGCCAGGGCAGCGCCCTGGCCTCAGGCCAGGGCCTGGCCGAGGCCAGGGCAGGAGCCCTGGCCCCGGCCAGTGGCCTGGCCGGCCGGCCCTGGCAGAGGCCAGGGCCTGGCCGGCCCTGGCCGAGGGGGGCAGGCCCCCTGGCCGGCCAAGGCAGAGGCCCTGGCCGGCCATTGGCCAAGCCCCGGCCAGGGCAGAGGCCCTGGCTGGGAGAAGTTGCAGTTCGAATATTGGTCGACCAATTTTGTGTTTTTGGTCGACCAATCCGACAGATGGTCTGGGTCGATTGCAAACTTGCCAAATGACCCATACGGGGTGACAAAAGGCATTGGTCAAACTCGAATGTGTCGATTAGCCCATACGGGGCTAACCACAGTGCCGACTAGTTCATACGGGACTAACGTTTTAATGAAGTTTTTCATTGGGCTCTACTCCTTGAAGATTAGCCATAGTGCTCTACTTCATGCGAGATTAGCCAAGTCATTGTGCTCTACTCTTCGGAGATTAGCCAATGTACTTATGAAATTGTGCTCTACTCCTTGAAGATTAGCCGTAATGCTCTACTTCATGCGAGATTAGCCATGTCATTGTGCTCTACTCTACGGAGATTAGCCAATGAATTTATGACGTTGTGCTCTACTCTACGGAGATTAGCCAATGTATTTTTTTGAAAAATACGTTTTCAAAAACGCTTTTCCGCTGCTAAGTACTATAAGAGTACTAACATTTGATAAAGTGAGGGAGAAATATTGAAAGTTACTCTAGATGGTGATTGGAAACATAGTGACCTTTCCGATTCTAGAGTAACATCTTCAATATTTTTCGAAAGTAACTTATCAAATACTTATTTTCCGCTGCTAGTACTATAAGAGTACTATTGTTTGATAAGTGATGGGGGAATATTGAAAGTTGTTCTAGATGGTGATTGGAATCATAGAGACCTTTTCGATTCTAGAACAACACCTTCAATATTTTCCGAAAGTAACTTATCAAATATAATATAATTCCAAGTGGGATTTGAATTTTTAGAACTATCCAAATGGGATACTCTATAAATTCAAATCAAGTGGGAGTTATATTTTAAGAATTTTTTATGCAATGTTTTTGATCGAACCTTCGGTTTTGTGTCTTTTGCAGCATTTTAAAAGTAAAATGTCTTCCGCTTCAAAGAATATCGTCGCTGAGTTAAACAAAGGTGAAAAACTCAACGGCGATAATTACAAACTTTGGTCCATTAAGATACAATACGTTTTAGAGGAGCAAGAAGTGCTCGAAACTCTAAAGAACGTAATGATTGAACCCGAGTTGGGCACTACGGCCCAACACCGAAGAGACAAGGAAGCTTTTGATGCTTGGTCTCGGAAGAATAAGATAGCGCGCATTACGTTATTAAGCAGTATGGCTGATGACATAATGCGCATCTTCCGAGAACATGACCTAGCCATGGACATATGGTCCAAGCTAGAGGAGAAGTTCGGTGGCACATCGGTGTCCAAACTTCGCGCCTTAACTATAAAGTTCGATACATATAAGAAACGTCCAGATCATTCCATGGGGAAACATCTGCGACATATGGCGAACCTTATCTCGGAGTTAAAGGACGCAGGTCATGTGCTCACTGATGAGCAACAAATCCAAGCAGTCATACGTTCCCTACCAAATGGGTATGATCAAATGAAGATGCATCTCACTCACAATGAGAGCATCAAGACCTTCAACGACGTTTCCAAGCACCTCGAATTAGAGGAAGAGCGGCTTGCGGCTGCCAAGCCAAGTGCAGAAGTGCACGTGGTTGCTAGTTCCTCACATGGGGGAAAGAAACGTAAAGATCGTTCGAAGTCTTCTAATGAACGTAATAAGCAACCTGAGTCTACCAAGGAACCCAAACATAAGGGTGGGCACAAGAAATGGCACAAGAAGAAAGACTTGAAAAGGATCAAGTGCTTCAAGTGCAACAAGCTCGGTCACTATGCTCGTTCGTGTACGAGTGGAAGTGACGAGGTAACTTGTAATACTAGTTACATATGTGTTTCTAGTCCACTATTTCTTGTGGAATCTAATCCATTTTTGGATAATTGATTCAGGTGCCACCGACCACATAGCAAAGGACAGACGGTCCTTCGTGGAGTATCACCGGATACCCAAGGAATGAAGTGGATCAATGTAGGAAACAACACACGTATTGAAGTGAAAGGCGTTGGGACTCGCAAGCTTGTCTTGGACAACGGCCTCACTCTCCTACTACATGATGTTCTCTTCATTCCATATATTCAAAGGAATATTAAAACTGTGGTCAATTTAATGGGTCTTTGTGATAGTTGGTTCCTTCATGATTGTAAAGTGGACCTATTTTGTAATAATTCTTTTATTGGTTCTGGGTTATGTATTTCAAAGGATTTATTGTAATAAGTACAATATATGATTCCTCATGTAATGAAAATTTCCTTGTGACAAATTCTTTGACTAATGAGTCTAATATAATTTGTTGGCACACAAGGCTTGGTCATATTGGACCAACGTGTATGGATAGATTTGCCAAACGTGGCCTTCTATCAAATGTTTCAAAGGTTGAAAAGTCGACCTGCGAACATTGCCTTGTGGGGAAATCTTCTCGCAAGCCGTTTTGGAACCAGCACAAGGGCCAAGGTTCCATTACAGCTTATCCATTCGGACATATGTGGTCCGATGAATGTCAAGACAAGACGCGGGAAGTCCTATTTCATCACTTTTAATTGATGATTTCACCCGATTCGGTCATATCTATTTGATATCCCACAAAAGTGAAAGCACTAAACCTGCTTTAAAAACTATATGAGTTTAGTGGAGAATCAATTAGATCGCAAGATTAAGGTCGTGCGAACCGATAGGGGCGGTGAATATCAATCAACAAGTTTAAAGGAACTTTGTGATGAAAAAGGCATAGTACATCAGGTAACTATGCCTTATACTCCTCAACAAATTGGTGTTGAAGAAAGGAGGTATAGGACTTTAATGAAAAATGGTCCGTTCAATGATGGCGCAAGCTAACTTGCCAATCACCTTTTGGGGTGATGCATTATTGACAACTGTTTTCATTTTAAACCGCGTACCCTCGAAATCAGTTAGCTCCACTCCTTATGAGTTGTGGAACCAAGGGTCTCCTGACTTAAACATTTTACCTTGAGTTTGTGCATTCAACGCACATATTTCCTCCCATAAGTATGGCAAACTTGGGCCATGGGGAAGGAAATGTATCTTTAAACGATACGCATTAAACTCCAAAGGTTATGTTTTTTGTTAGTCAGGAAGACAATGGTGTGCTAATTGAGTTTGAGTCGAGGGATGTCACTTTCTTGGAAAACAAGTTTCCAAGACAGGGCGAGATAAGTCAGGACTTATCTCTATTTGAGATTTGTGATCAAGAAGGATTACCTCATTCGAGTGGGAGAATTCTTGGTGAAAACGAAAATACTTTTCAACCTTCACCAATGGATATACGAATGACGATTATCCTATTCCATACGGGAATAATGATCCAAGTGGGAGCAATTCTAACAACATTTCAAGTGGGAGTGATATTAGAATTGATCTAAATTCGAGTCAACAAGGACTTGAAGAATCTCAAATATGCCACATCATGCCCTGCAAAAGACAAATGGATGGAAGCGATGAAGAAGGAATTGAAATCCATAAAAGTTAACCAAGTCTGGGACTTAGTTAACTCACCCAGAGGACATAGAGCAATTGGGAACAAATGGGTTCTCAAGATCAAGCATAAGGCTGATGGCTCTATAGATAGATATAAAGCTCGCCTTGTCGCGAAAGGTTTTACGCAACAGGAAGAGATAGACTACGAAGAAAACTTCTCACCTGTTGTGAGTTTTACCTTGATTCGCATGATTCTGGCAATGGTAGCTTGCTTATACCTCGAATTACATCAGATGGATGTAAAGACTGCCTTTCTCAATGGAGAATTGGACGAGGAGATCTATATGGAACAACCACCAGGGTTTGTAAAAGAAGGAAACGAACATAAGGTTTGTAAACTTCGTAAGTCCATATATGGTCTTAAATAATCCTCGAGGCAATGGTATATACAATTTCAAGAAGTTGTCTTATCAAATGGATTTTTCATACTTGATAAAGATAACTACGTATATATCAAGAGGATTAAAAGCAAGCATGTTATTATGTCTCTATATGTAGATGACATTTTAATAGCCAGAAATGACAAGGGCTTTATGATGAGTATCAAGGCTTGGCTTTCATCAGTATTTGAGATGAAAGGCATAGGAAAAGCCGCATATATCCTTGGAGTTAAGATTTCAAGGAATCGTTCGAAGAAACTTCTTTCTCTTTCACAGGAGATTTATATAAAGAAGGTTCTAGAACGATTTAATATGCAGGACTGCAAGTCCATTGATATTCATATAAGCATATGCGATAATTTATATCTGGAATCGTGTCCAAAGAACCAAAAAGGAAAAGGAAATTATGGAAAAAGTTCCATATTCCAGTGCAGTTGATAGTCTTATGTACGCTATGGTGTGTACGAGACCGGACATCTGTTTTGCCGTTGGAAACGGTAAGCTGTTACCAATCCAACCCAGGGCAAGAACACTGGAAAGCGGTTAAAGAGGATAATGCAGTATCTTAAAGGAACTGCAGATTTGCAAAAGACTATGATAAAACCAAGAAGGTAGACATAAGGTACATATCTACGCATGAGATGATAGAGGATCAGCTTACGAAAGCAATCCCCAGAAATGTGTTTTATAAACACTTATCATCCCAAGAATTGCGTATGAGCTGAGTTGTACCAATATATATTCCCATGTCTAAGAAAGATCAAATTTAATAAAAGAATAAGTTCTTTTTCAAGCATTGCATATGAATTTCTTAAAGAAATGTTTGTGTACATTTTTTTGAAATCTCAGCTGAATTGTGTGTATGTCGGACAGATTAAGGTTGGCTCTCTCACATGAGCAACCGCCTTATCTTATCAGATGGATAAGATAGAGATGAGACTAGTTTAAAGTCAAAATCATTAGACGAATGATTTAGAGTCATGACTTTAACAAAGTTAGTCGAATGAAAGATCTGCATCATATGGATGCTTACAAAAGATCTGAGATCTGTATCACAAGGATAAAAAGATCTCATTGGATTTTATAATCCTATCTGTCTTATGCAGGATGAGAGTCCGGGAATATTTCCTGAGTAGTAAGGGGACTCAAAAGATAGGCACTGTGGTGTCTGATCTTTCATCCGTACAACATCATTAAGACATACTCTCCCTGGGAAAGGAGTGATGTTGTAATACGTGTTCATACCACGTATGCATTTCGACCACTGAGTTAGTAGCAATAGTGTTTGCTATTATGTGAGACTCAAAGGCCATATGGGTCTTAACTCTTACCCTCAAGGACTCCAATTGGTTCCTTTAGATTTGACGAGATGATCGCTATCTTAGCGTGTTACTAATGGGCTATGGTAATTCGGCTCGGCGGGGTACGTTAGAAAAGCGAATCAAGTCAAGATCAGAAGGTTCGCAAGAAGAGGAAGATTGATTTCATATTCGCATTTGGACTTTAGTGATTCAAAGCTGGCCAGCCAATTGTAATCCAGATGGGATTCAATTGTTGAATATAAAGTACAAGAAAATGTGAAGAAATAATCTAGGGTAAAGCATGCGTTGAACTACTCAACTTTGCACCTTCGAGGTCGTTGTGTATCTCTAACAAGTGCACAACAACAGACTCTACGCGCATGACGGTCGCACGGTCTATTTCTCGGTATGATAGATGAAAGAACTAAGGGAAAGACGTTCTCTTACAATCCCCTCAAGTGTGAGTGGGAGATGTTGGATATGGAAGACGTTTGTACACCCTTGTGGGGGATGTACGAGGGAATACGGACCTCGAACGTCGCGCACACGAAGTCATGTGCAAAGGGAATCTGTTCCCTTGCGGAGAGGATCTCTGTATGAGCGGGAAAGTCGCATTATATATGCATAAAATGCATACGACATATGGCTAATAAAGGGGGAATATCTTAAGCTTATGTTGTACCATGCATATGGTACAACTTAAGCTTATAATGTGCCATGTATCATGGTACACCTTAATTAAGTTGTTCCAAAGGAACAACTTACCCTAAAATAACTACCTTGGGGGCTATAAATAAGACCCAAGGGTAGCCATTTTCCTTACACATTTTGCATGAAATTCATGCATGCATCTTCTTCATAGCGAAGCTCTGCAGAAATATTTCCTCTCCCTCCATCCAAGTTCTTAATCTAAAATAGAGATTTAGATTGTGGGATTAGTAGCCTTACTCCGTTTGTGAGTAGACTCGATCCGTCGTGGCGAATCCGAAGGCGAAGTTCGTAGACTACCGTGCCGCGTATGCAAGCGTAAGTCTAAACTTCATGTTATCAATCCTAACTCTGTTTTGGACAGGATCCTACATGGACTTCTTACAAGTTCCTATGTCTAAGATAGGAGCGTTATGAAGATTAAAACGTAAGACCTACTCAAGGCTTAACATTCTACGGAACGAAGCTAAAAGACTATAAATAAAACTTGACGAACCGTCTTCGAAAGCTTCGATCCGAATCTTCATGACTTCTAAAATGGTCCAAAAGCTTCAACGAAGCTTTAGGCATACGATCACGTGCTTTGAGAAGTCTCGAGACGTCGCTTTGGATGTTCAAATGAATTTGGCGATGATCTCCATAATTGCGCTCACAAATTGTTAGTTCACAATATATTTATGTTTGTTCATCATCCAAAACCAAATCTGGGGAGTCCAATATCCAACAGGAAATCGATAGAATCGATGAAGAGGCGATGAGAAGAAGAGTTGACTCCAGAAACAGGCCACGGGGTCGAGTAACAAAGCCCACTCGGCCGAGTAAAGAAGCGTATTCGGCCGAGTACAACTGATACGAAGGGATCTTGAGCCACAATGTACTCGACCGAGTGGTTACATCCACTCGACCGAGTAGAGATCGCCACTCGCCCCAGTGAGTCAGGACTTCTGAAAGAAATCAAAGCCGACTCTCTGAAATTCTGGGGAGAACATTAGAAGACCCTACTCAGTCGAGTAGAGAAGTCCACTCGCCTGAGTGTATAATCCCACTTGGCCGAGTGATGCCGATGACACGAGCGCCCAGATTTTCAGATAGCCTCCCACTATTTTGAAATCTGCTATCGTTCTAGAAATCAAAGTATTTTTCTCATATTGTTTATGGATAGTATACTTCATGACGGTTCCAACGCCGCCAAGAACACGCAAATCGGAGGTCGGATGAAATCTGGAGAATTTCTGCAAGTTGATGCTGCAGTGCTGAAATTCGCGTATCAGTGTCACTCGACCGAGTGACACTTTTACTCGGTCGAGTGAGTTTTCCACTCGGCCGAGTGACCAGTTTTTGACAGTTTTTGACAGATTGCTGTTTTTTTTGGAATTTCTACAGGAATTCTCACTCGGCCGAGTGAGCCGCTCCGCCTGCTGCAAGAGTTACGATTTCTGGGCTGCGCAGGGGCAGTTTGGTCACGATTTTTGGGCGATTTTAGGGGCTTTTGCTAGGGTTTTTTGGGGGCTATATAAGGGGTTTGTAGCCATCATTAGAAGGGGTTCCCATGATGTTTTCTTAGTGATTATTTTAGAGGTTAGGCCATGCCCTAGGCCCCCTCTTGGATCTAAAAAGCTTGTATTTGGATTGAAGATCTTCATCAAAGCTAAGTCTTTTGTTCTTGTTATTTGAATCTTTGTTTTTTCTATCTTTTTGTATGCAATCAATGATTTTTATTGATTCTCATATCGTTATTGCTATGCTTGAGTAGATTTGTTGTTCTAGGGCATGGGGATGAACCCTATGGATCTAATTTCAGATATGTGATGAATGAATTTCTAAATTGCTAAAATTTCTAGGAGGTTAGGTTGTGATCGATTTATTACGGATAGCTAGGGATTTCCATCGATTGGGGTTTGCAAGAGACTGGATTCTAATCGATGGGAAGGCCTAGATATTCGATTTAGATTTATAATCGAGATTCTCTAGACTTGGTTTGTAAGAGATTGGACCAAAGCTAGGATTTTTATTGTAAATCTATACCAATATTCGTTTGCAAGAGACTGGACGAATACGAACTATCACAACCTAGATCGTAACTCGAGTTTGCACGAGAGTGGGCTCGAGGGGCGATTGAACGATGATGTCGATCCTAATGCTAGCGGCTTAGGCTAAGGTTTGCAAGAGATTGGGCCCTATCCTAGGGTTGCTATAGACCGACAATAGTGCGAGAGCGTGAGCTTGGTTCTCTATTCAGTTACGACTAGTTCACCTCAACACAAGCCTAGTAATATTGAGATTCACTATTTACAATGATGTATGACGATCCGTAGTGGGGATTCCCTAGGTCTAGACTCTTTTATTGTATTAAATTTGAATCGATACTTTATCCGACTTATTTATCACCGACACCGACATCCACCACCATTTCCATTATATCATTCCATAACCATCTCCACCAATAAAACATTCGTAGTCAAACCAACCTATGATAGATTGGAGCCAACACCACCTCCTCGTGTTCGATACCCGCTCGCCACTTGACCGTGCGCTTGCGGTAAAACTACAATCGTTCCCCGGGTGTATATCCGGGGCGATCAAGTTCTTGGCACCGCTATCAGGGATTTATTTCCGTGTATTTGCGCCATATTAGGTTGTGCTCTTGAGTTACATTTTGGAGCGACCAAGTTCTTGGCGCCGTTGCCGAGGAGGTGTTTCCCGTTAGGTGCCAATTTGTCACAATTAGGTTGATTAGGCTACGAAATTTTTTTTAAAAGAAATTTTCACCCCCGTCACCATTATTATCATTTCTATATTCTTTTGTGCCACTGATATTTTTCTCCAGGTATTTATCTTTGTTGATCAGGTGCTATGGATTATACTACGTGGACCACAGATTTTGATTAGAGTACTCAGATGGGAGAGTACTATTTTGATCAGAGTGCTCAGACGGGAGAATACTATTTTGATCAGAGTGCGTAGATGGGAGAATACTTTTTTGAGGAAACGCACTGGCCCGAGCTTGTTAAGAAACAAAGGATTTTTTTGATGAGATGCATGCACACCAAGTTGAAATACAAGCCAGGCTTGATAAGGGCGACCTTCAATTGGAATGGGTGAAGAGGGAACTTGAAATGAATGCGCTCATGCTTAAGGTTATAGAGATTTCCAAAGATACCAGTTCTGCTTCTTCATTTTATGGGCAAGAAGCATCACCGGTCATATTACCAGAGCCAGAATGTGCCGTCATCGATCCCACATCCTACGATACAACTATTGCATACAAAGAATGGATGGACGAAGAAGCCATGGAGGAAGCAGAAATTGAGTCATATGCGTAGCCAGGGGAGGACGCATTTCAGAGATTATTGGAGGGTCTCTTGGAGTCAGTGAGGTTTGCCGGTTCAGAGAGCATTACAGCATGTGATGCATTTGAGCTACGATTTACAGATTTTGTTATGAACCGTGTTTCAGCTGCAGGAACAATTAAGGAGGACATCCATGTCAGTCTTGAGGGGGATAGACTATATTTTTGGATTGCTTACGGGCATTCCCCTCCACATGATACATCTCCACAAGTTGACACACATGAGCAGCCAGCATCACCATTCCAGAGAGAGCCTACATTGATAGTTGATAAGAAGGCAAAAGAGCACACTGTCGAGCCAGAGCATATTGACGAGGAGGTCTCACATGCGGAGCCAGAGCATGCTTTTGAGGAGGCCTTACACACAGAGCCAGAGCTTATCACCGAAGAGGTCGTACATCGGGATGAGGACACAGCCATTCATAAGGATCCCGAGCACTATCCTCCTCCATTAGAGCTTTCGCAGCCACCTCATCCTTCCACTGACGTCGAGGACTATCCCACAAAGCTTACTGCTCCAACTCAGGGAGATATTTTTACCCACTCCATTTCTGAATCATGCATTCCATTCGATATTTATTTTGATTCAGATATTTTTGACACGACATACCTTTTGCAGCACACATACGATTATGGACCGGAGGTATGCTTGGACGTGTCACAGTTTGACGAGCCTATCGAGGAGGTCCACACCTATGATCCAGATTTACCTGAGCAGCTGAGAGAGCACACCATGGAGATAGTTATCAAATCACAAGAGGATATTGAATTATTTCCAGGGAAGTATCGTCCACCACTATTTATTTCATATATTTCTATTGACGATCCTCTTTGGAATACTTTTATTATGAGGGTGAAATTTTTGCAGCGGACTGATGCATCCTATTCTCTACAGGGTATATGTGGCGTCCTTGTGGGAATGCTGGAGGATGCATTCCTGGAGTTCGTTGGTGTCCGTGGACATACGCGCCTGGCGGAGCCATGGAAGGAACAGTTGGAGCAGTTGCCTGCACCGACAAAGATACTGGATCTGCCTTTTGCTATAGGTGATATCAATCCAGTAGTGTAGAAATTTTATGATTTCAATAAACACGAATCCTCTCGACAGCGAGAGGACCGTATAGATTTGCTTGAATAAATATCACCTCATATGACGGCAACAAAAAATTTTACACCCCAAACCCATTATATATATTAATTGCCCTCTTCATATTTTGATGTATCACATCCTTTTTGCTCACCACCCATCGAGCATTTCTTTCAAGTGAATACTCACATTCTTATTCGTTTGACTCAATCACGCTTAGCAAAGCCATGACATTTTTGATCGAGTCATTTGAATAGGATTGTTTGGCATAAGCTTGGGGGAAAGCGCTCTCATGCATCATTGTATGTGCATGTAGTTGCATTAGGATTTCATGTCATTCATTTCATCATTTTTCATTCACCTCCCTTATATTTATCGTTGTTCCTCATATTTTTGCTTTTATGATCACATTGAGGACAATGTGAAGTTTAAGCTTGGGGGAGTGCATTTCCATGCCATTTAGATGCATTAGTTGCATTTTAACTCTATTTTTATGGTTTTTAAAAAAATTTCAAAATTTTGCATCATCTTTTTGAGTTTTCCATCCTATTTTTCTTTTATGTGTGTTCATGCATCATGTTGTGTGCTTGTTTTTCTTTTCTTTCCTCTCTTTTATTTTTATTTCTTTATTTTCCTTTTCTCTTCTTCCGCTAGATGAATTTCGTATGATGATATATCTTATTGCTTTAGTAGCCATCACGATGCTTATTATTCCTTGCCATGCTACTTAGAGTATTCCATAGTCTTGCTATTCACATGTGCTTGCTAATCTATTTCTCTTGATGATCCTTCTATATGAATGCATGATATTAATTGAAGCTGAATGTATGGATCAGTGTTTAGTATGCTTTTGTTGGAAGTGCACCAAGATTCACGCATCAATAGTATAACGGAAGCATCTGCCTTATTGTCTTATTCGCCTTCTGTTGCATGCCTGATATGATTGTACCCTTTACTGCTTGAATTCACTATTTATTGAAATGATTGAGAATATCCATGCTTACATATGAGTTTTAGTTGAAGTATTATTTTATTGAACCGTTCGTGCACATCTTAGAGTGAACCGAGTGTTACATTATTTCTTTCTCCACATATATCTTTTTATTCTCGACATGTCATTTGAGTTCACCTCCTAATGCTACTTATATCGCATCTATTTCCCAAAAATCCCTACAAAAGAAAAAGGTTGCTCCAAAAAAGCCAAAAAGGAGCCAAAAATCAAAAATACAAATCAAATTGCTCTTACAAAAATCCAAGAAGAAAAATGAGAAACAAAGTCCAAAAGAAAAAAATATTTCTCTATCTCATTATCGGAGCCACAAAAATACTTGGGAAACCCAAGGAAAAATCCCATTTTCCACTATCACATTCCTTTAGATGCGATGCCTCAAGCTAAGCTTGGGGGAGGTGAATTTATTTGACCAAATGAGTGAGTATGACCTTAGAGTGGAGACGTGCATGAATGGGAATATTCGATAATGCTTAGACTTTGCACAATATATTAGATATGGAGATTTTTCATGATTTGAAATAAATATGTGAATGCCATGACTTTTATTCTATTCTCTATTGCATGCTTGGTGTGTATCTTATATGCTTCATTTATAACTTTTGATTGAAAAGTGCATCGCCAACATTCGTATATTAAATTCTATGAAATGCTTGATGTGGATATGAATTGATTGTATGAATTTAGAGAGTCCCTTTTGTTGTTCTTAAAATCTTGCAAGTACCATGTTTAAGTAAGATATAAAATCTTTATAGCATGTGATTCGTAGTTTCTGAGCTATCGTGATGTGTAGCTTATGGCTTGAGATCTGATAGAATAATCTAGCGACCCCTTCCACCTCGTGTTCTTTCTTTTTCATTTCATTTTCTTTGTTTTCATCTCCCGAGTTCATCTCTCTACTTATCTTCCTCGAGGACGAGTAAGAGGTAAGCTTGGTGGATTTTGATCGGTCCATATTTTACACATTTTTCTGCATATTTTCATCCCATTTTGATTGCTCATATTGAGATTTTCACGATTATTCAACGATATTTCACTACTTTCCACTATTTCTCGTTTTCGTCGAATTTCAGGAAATATGGAGCAATTGGGAGCAAAAATGAGCTTAAAGGACTTGCACATGTACCGGAGCGTCGCCTATGGCCATATCAAGAAGCTAACTGTGTTGGATGATGAGTGGAAGAAGAAGGAAATCGATAGAATCGATGAAGAGGCGAGGAGAAGAAGAGTTGACTCCAGAAACAGGCCACTCGACCGAGTAACAAAGCCCACTCGGCCGAGTAAAGAAGCGCATTCAGTCGAGCACAACTGATACGAAGGGATCTTGAGCCACAATGTACTCGACCGAGTGGTTACATCCACTCGGCCGAGTAGAGATTGCCACTCGCCCGAGTGAGTCAGGACTTCTGAAAGAAATCAAAGCCGACTCTCTGGAATTCTGGGGAGAACATTAGAAGACCCTACTTGGTCGAGTAAAGAAGTCCACTCGTCCGAGTGCAGAATCCCACTCGGCCGAGTGATGCCGATGACACGAGCGCCCAGATTTTCAGACAGCCTCCTACTATTTTGAAATTTGCTTTCATTTCAGCAATCAAAGTATTTTTCTCATATTTTTATGGATAGTAGACTTCATGACGGTTCCAACGCCGCCAAGAACGCGCCAATCGGAGATAGGATGAAATCTGGAGAATTTCTATAAGTTGATGCTGCAGTTCTGGAATTCGCGTATCAGTGTCACTCGGCCGAGTGACACTTTCACTCGGCCGAGTGAGTTTTCCACTCGGCCGAGTGACCAGTTTTTGACAGTTTTTGACAGAGTGCTGTTTTCTGGAATTTCTGTAGAAATTCTCACTCGGTCGAGTGAGCTTTTCACTCGGCCGAGTGAGCCGCTCTGCCTGCTGCGATAGTTGCGATTTCCGGGCTGCGCAGGGGCAGTTTGGTCACGATTTTTAGGTGATTTTAGGGGCTTTTGCTAGGGTTTTTTGGGGGCTATATAAGGGGTTTGTAGCCATTATTAGAAGGGGTTCTCATGATGTTTTCTTAGTGATTATTTTAGAGGTTAGGCCATGCCCTAGGCCCCCTCTTGGATCTAAAAAGCGTGTATTTGGATTGAAGATCTTCATCAAAGCTAAGTATTTTTTTCTTGTTATTTGAATCTTTGCTTTGTCTATCTTTTTGTATGCAAGCAATGATTTTTATTGATTCTCATATCGTTATTGCTATGCTTGAGTAGATTTGTTGTTCTAGGGCATGGGGATGAACCCTATGGATCTAATTTCAGATATGTGATGAATGAATTTCTAAATTGCTAGAATTGCTAGGAGGTTAGGTTGTGATCGATTTATTATGGATAGCTAGGGATTTCCATCGATTGGGGTTTGCAAGAGATTGGATTCTAATCGATGGGAAGGCCTAGATATTCGATTTAGATTTATAATCGAGATTCTCTAGACTTGGTTTGCAAGAGATTGTACCAAAGCTAGGATTTTTATTGTAAATTTATACCAATATTCGTTTGCAAGAGATTGGACGAATACAAACTATCACAACCTAGATCGTAACTCGAGTTTGCACGAGAGTGGGCTCGATGGGCGATTGAACGATGATGTCGATCCTAATGCTAGCGGCTTAGGCTAAGGTTTGCAAGAGATTGGGCCCTATCCTAGGGTTGCTATAGACCGGCAATAGCGCGAGAGCATGAGCTTGGTTCTCTATTCAGTTACGACTAGTTCACCTCAACACAAGCCTAGTAATATTGAGATTCACTATTTACAATGATGTATGACGATCCGTAGTGGGGATTCCCTAGCTCTAGACTCTTTTATTGTATTAAATTTGAATCGATACTTTATCCGACTTCTTTATCACCGACACCGACATCCACCACCATTTCCATTATATCATTCCATAACCATCTCCACCAATAAAACATTCGTAGTCAAACCAACCTATGATAGATTGGAGCCAACACCACCTCCTCGTGTTCGATACCCACTCGCCACTTGACCGTGTGCTTGCGGTAAAACTACAATCGTTTCCCGGGTGTATATCTGGGGCCGATCAAGTTCTTGGCGCCGCTGCCTGGGATTTATCTCCGTGCATTTGCGCCATATTAGGTTTTGCTCTTGGGTTACATTTTGGAGCGACCAAGTTCTTGGCGCCGTTGCCGGGGATTTATCTCCGTGCATTTGCGCCATATTAGGTTGTGCTCTTGGGTTACATTTTGGAGCGACCATGCGACGTCGGCGATATAGCACTCCGTCGAAGAGCATGAACGACATGCCCTCCTCTCGATCTTCTTGGCTTCCAGCTGCTCTTCTGGCAGGGCCCCCCGTCTGCAAGTATTTCCTTATTGGGCTCATCCACGTCGTAGTTTGGCCGACACACATCAATTCCTATTCTTCATTGGTAGGAGTTAGCAGATTCTCGATGTAGATGGCCTTCCCAATTTCGGCAGGGGAGGAGGAGGCCAGCTTTGACAGGGCGTTGGCCCGGAGATTGTTGGAGCAAGGTAGGTGCTGGACCTTCGCTTTCTTGAATTTCTAGAGCTCGACCTGGATGTGCTTAAGGTAGCGCTTCATCATCTTCTCATGGGCATCGAAGCTCCCCTGGACATGCTAGACAACGGGCTACGAGTTGCTCAGCGACAGCACGGTCGTGGCCCTCATAGCTCGACAGAGCTTCAACCCATTGACCGCGGCCTCGTACTCCGCGACATTGTTGGTTGCCAGGAAGTCAAAGCACATGGCATACTCCAGCAGGCATCTGTCGGGTGTTTGGATGATGATGCCTGCCCCCGTCCCGGATCCAGTTGCCGACCCGTCGACGTGAACGGTCCACAATCTGCCCACCTCTTCTGAGACGGGCCTTGAGGTTCCGGCTGCTCCCATCACTCTTTATGATGCAACTGTCGGCAGAACGCCTGGCGGTTCCTCCGAAAGGTCTTCCATAGTGCACTCCACGAGGAAGTCCGCTAGTGCCTGGCCCTTGATCGCCGTCCGGGCTTTGTATATAATATCGAACTCGCTGAGCTCGATGCTCCAATTGAGCATTCTGCCCGACCGCTCTAACCTCTTCAGGTTCTTCTCGAGGGGCAGGTTGGTGTGGACAGCGATGGGGTGGGCCTGGAAGTATGGTCGAAGCTTCCTCGCCATTGTGACTAGACAGTAGGCGACCTTCTCTATGGGGCTGTAACGAGTCTCCGCCTCGCGAAGCACCCGGCTCGTATAGTAGACTGGCCGCTGCACGACCTTCTCCTCCTTGATTAAGACTGAGCTGTCGGCCTCTTCCTTGGTGGCCAGGTACAACCCCATTTGTTATCCCTCATCAGGCTTAGCGAGCAGCAGTGGGCTCTGCAGGTAAGCCCTCAACTCCGCGAACACTCGTGCGCAGGCGTCATCCCATTGGATCACTTTTCTATCAATTTTAGCTGCGCCGAGGGCCGTATGCAGGACTCTGAAGAATGGGAGCAATCTCTCTGCGGACTTCGATAGGAATCTCTCCAGTACCGCGATCCTGCCGTTCAGCCGCTGCAAGTCTCGGATGGTCCGAGGCTCCGCCATATTGACAAGGGCCGACACCTTGTCGGGGTTTGCTACAATCCCTCGCTTGGTTATCATGAAGCCAAGGAATTTCCCCAATTGTACGTCGAAGATGCACTTTGCCGGGTTCAGCCTCAGGTCATATTGGCGCACCTTCTGGAACGTCCCCTGCAGGTCGGCGAGGTGGTCCGGGGCCTTCTTACTCTTAACCAGAATGTCGTCGATGTAGACCTCCAGATTCCGCCTGACCTGCGAGCTGAATATCCTGTCAACCATCTGCTGGTAGGTTGCCCCTACATTCTTTAGTCCGAAGGGCATCTTCATGTAACAGAAGGTGCCCATGTCGACGACGAAGCACGTTTTCTCCTCATCCTCCTTCGCCATTGGGATCTGGTTGTAGGCCGAGAACTCGTCCATAAAGCTCAGCAACTCGTAACCGGATGCCTGGTCGACCAGGTGGTCGATCCTCGGTAACATGAAGCTGTCCTGCGGACACACCTTATTGAGATCCGTGAAGTCGACGCACATGTGCCACTTCCCGTTGGCCTTCTTCACCAAGACAACATTGGCAAGCCACTTCGGATAGCTCACCGGCATGCTGAACTTGGCCTGAAGAAGCCGATCCACTTCTTCACCAGCTGCCCTCATCTTCTCTCCTCCAGCGCTCCTCTTCTTTTGCCGGACTGATCGAGATTTCAGGTCCGCATTTAGCTTGTGGGAGATCACTGCTGGATCGACTGCAGGCATGTCCGAGGACGACCATGTGAATATGTCCACGTTCTTCCTGAGGAGGTTGATGAGGTCCGCCCTCAGAGAGGCCGGGAGCTTCGTGCCAATAGAGATAGTTTTTCCCTCCTTCACGGCCACGGGTACTTCTTCGACCTCCTCTGTAGGAATTGGTTGCTGGTTGAAATAGTCCTCTCTCTCATCGAGGAGGTCGCCCGATAAGGCCTGTTCCGGGCCCTTATGCTTGGTCGACCCCACGTATCAGCTTCGAGATAGCTTCTGGCTCCCCCGCACTAGCCCCACCCCTCGCGGAGTCTGGAATTTGACCATCTGATGGAGCAGGCTAGGGAGCGCTTTAATGGCCGTCATGTAAGGTCGTCCTATGATCCCGTTGTTCGCTGATGCAATGTCAACGACAACGAACTGCATCATACGTGTGACGACCCTCGGCTCTTCCCCGAGTGATACCGACAAGGTGATTACCCAAGCAATGGGAACCGAGTGGCCAGTGAAGCCGACGATGGGTCCTGTACAAGGCCTTAAGTCCGCCTGCTTCAGCCCCATCTTCTCAACTGTCGACATGAACAGAATGTCACAGGAGCTTCCGGTGTCGATCAGGAGGCGGCTGATGATGGCCATCCCGACCTGAGCTTCGATGAAAATGGCGTCGTCATTCGGTAGCTCGAATCCCTCCAGGTCTTCATCAGTGAAGGTAATGGGAGGTCGAGCCACCCTTCTCCGCTTTACGTAACCGCCGAGGTCTGCCGCCATCACCTGCCGGGCATACACCTTCTTGCCTGATGACGACGCTCCCCGTGAGGACGGTCCACCGTATATCACATTTATGGGCATGACCGCCCTTGGGGGTGAGGCTCCTCATGCTCATTGCTTGGGGGTGGGTCCGGCTTTTGCACTTCTCGCAGAGCTCTCTCTTCTCGGATCGGCCTCCTGCCCTCGATGAAGCCCCCAAGGTGACCCGCTTGGATCAACTGCTCAATCTCCCTCTTAAGGGTGAAGCAATCATCGGTATCATGACCATGATCCCAGTGGTACCAACAATACTTCTGGAAATCTCGCCTCGTCGGGTCCGATTTCAATTCTCTAGGTGGGTCCGGTAGCAGCGCGGCCCTTGTCGCTACGGCCAACATCACTATCATTGGGACGTTGAGCTGCATGTATTGGGCCTGCAGGAGTCCCTCCAACCTCAGGATCGCCTATGCGGGTTCTCTGGCAGGGACGAATTCTCGCACTGGGCCTGGGCAATCTTGCGGGCGACGCCCCACTGGGTCGTGTCTCGGCTGAGCCAGCTGGTAGCGGCCCCGGGTCCTGTCTTCCTGCCTCGGCCTGGGATAAGACCGAGGCTCGCCTTGGGACGTTCCTACTGGGGCAACCTGTTTCTTTGCACCGAGAGTCTCCTCGCTCAGCGTGTACCTTTCTGCCTGAGCGACTAGCGCGTCATAGTCGGCAGGTGGGTCTCGGAGCAAGGATTTGTGGAGGCTTCAGTTCCTCAGTCCCGCCTTGAAGGCCAGCATAAGCACTTCATCACCGCAGGCCACCACACCTCGCTTCTCGTCCTGGAAGCGGTGCATGTACTTCCTAATTGTCTCTCCTTCCTCTTGGACATCGTGCAAAGGTAGTCCGTGGTCTTCTTCCTCGTGCGTCCGGCCCAGAACTGCTGGCAAAACTTGTGAGATAACTCGCCAAAGTTCTCGATGGACCTCGTGGGCAAGCCATGGTACCATTCTAGGGCTGAGTCCCGCAGAATCTGCTGGAAACCCCGTCAAAGGAATGCGTCATCCACGTCCTGCATCTCCATCGCCCCTCGGTACTGCTGCACGTGCGTGAGGAGGTCTCCTCTTCTGTTGTAGGTCGCCAGGTGGGGGGCCTTGAACCTTGCAGTTCTCGGGGCCAAAGTTATTCGTCACGACAGTGACGTGGCCTCCTCTAGGTAAGCAGGGCGCTTGGGCGTGTGCTCCCTCCCCTCTCTGGGTTTTGGCTCCGGTCATGCCTTGGCTGTCGACGGTCATAACGCCCCAGAGAGGGATGAGGTGGTCGTTGCGGAGGACTCCTTCTGCGTGGCAGAGATATGGCTGAGGGCAGACTGCGGGCGTTCCTGTATCGCCGGTCTAAAGTCAACACCTCCGGGATCTCTCGATGCTCTTGATTTTCCCTCCGGAGTTTCTCGCACTCTACAGCGAGGAAGCGGAGTTGCTGATGGATGGCTTCCTCCTCGAAGCGATATGGGGTACGATTTCGGTCTTAGCCTCGGTGGCGACGGTCTCCCTGCTCTGGCGGAGAGAGAGGTCATCATGGAGGGCTCCTCTCTCGAGGCAGGGACCCGAAGGATGGTGGGCTACGTGCGTTCCTGCACCGTTGGCCCAAGGTCGACATCTCCGGGATCTCCCGGTTCTCCCCATTCTCCCGCCAGAGCCTCTCGCGCTCCGTGATGATGAAATGGAGCTGGCGACGAGCGGGTTCCTCGTTGAGGTAGGCTTGTTGGGCAGCTCACCTGCTTCATCTAAGCATCTTTGAGTAGCAGTCGCTTCTTCCTGGAACCTGCACAGCCGCGCGGTCTTCATCTCTTTGTCCAAGAGCCTTTGTTGGGCAGCTATCTCCTCGGCGAGCCCTCTCTGCCCCACTTCTTCGTCGAACTGAGGATGAAGATTTCTCCTCACGTTCAGGGGCTCCGAGGGGCCGGGGGGTGCTTTGGTCCTGGCCGCTACGAAGCCTTCCATCATCTTAGTGAAGGCCTCGAAGCTCTGCTGTACAGCACGGGCCGAAGCCTGGACAGTCTCGACCTCCACCTCGGGAGGTGGATTAGTCACTGGTGTCCTTGGGTGAGAGTGTGATTCTTGGTCCATGGGATCTTTACCGTGGTCAGGGTTCCGGTTGATGGGTATGGAGTTAGACATGGGTGTGACCCTTCGTTTCCACAGACGTCGTCAATTGTTGTGGGTAAAACTCGCGTACAATGAATTTGTATTAAGGAAAACCAAGGGCACGGTGGTTATGATTAGGAGGTGATTAGGGTAGGCTATTTAAAAGGTAATGAGTGAAGTGATGAGGCTGGACGCACTACGAAGGCTGACCACGGAATCGATTCTGCAAGGACTTTGCCCAACGACCGCACTGCCGAAGGTGGGAACGAAGCGCAGCTTGTGACGACGGGGTTGCCTGCATAAGGAGCAGCTCGTCAGAAAGGCCGGGTCCAACCCTTAGCCTCTCTGATGCCTAAGTTAGTAATAGGACTTAAAGCAGGGGCTAGGCATGCTGGTCATACTAAGAGTGAGTCGACCGTACGTAACGAGCTATCGGTTATGGAAGAACAAAGATATGGAAGACCTTTGTTCTTGTGTGTGAGTAGTAAGATTTAGAGTTAATTTTCCAACCCCTTTTCCGGCAGATGGAAAGGGGTATTTATACCTGGTGGAGATGGTTTGGTGAGGCTGACCTGGCGTGCTGACTCGACGTGCTGAGCTGGCCAATCTGTCAGCGGAAGCTTCGGACGAGGATGTCAGGATCTGGCGTATCAGCCATGCTTTTGTCAAATGGAGCAACGGTTAGGGGTATCTTTATCAGTGTGTCAGAGCCGAAAGCACCATTGGTCAGGGGGCGCAGTGGCCAGGGGACGCTTTGTCAGATTGTCGAGCGGCGGGAGTGTCAGTGGTGTCCTTGTACTAGGTTATTTGTTGTGACCGATGTGCCAAAGGACTTCGAGAACACATCGCCGTTGGCGGTCTGTACTCGACCCGTCGGGCCACGCCGGGCAGTCGTCTGGCGACCTGTTGGTCCTTCAGCGAGCTCTGGAGGGATGGGGGCCCCGCAGGCGCCGGTCTCCATGACCAGGCACCCCATTCGCTGGTCGTGGCAGACTTTGGATCTGGCGAGCTTAAGGAGAGTAGCCAGGCGCGCACTGATCAGGCCGGGGTGCCGAATCACACACCTTTCGTCAATTGTACCGCGGTTTCTGCGAAGGCAGGGCGAGCTTCCGCTTGCCGGTGGACGGAATACCAAAGTCAGACTATCACGGTATTTAGGTCGTAACATTCCTATTTGCCATGAAACGGTAAGCAAAGGTGTTTGCAAGTACTTGATGGGGGGCAGAGCCCTTTAATGAAGTATGAAAGATCTTATAGGAAAGTGCATCAAAGCATCGAAGGGCTACACTAATGTCTGCTACAATTTGAGGTGTCTGCTATAATAAAGATTAGTAAAGATTAACGAGCTTCGGTTGGAGGTGTTTACGAGGTTAAGACAAACGAAATATTTGATCTATTCATTCATATACAATCAATTTCATTTGTTGAAAATAATTAAAAACATATTATCGTTTACGATTTTCAATGGACAGAATAAAAAAGAAGTACATTATATATGTTTTTTCCCATAATAATAGTTCGGTTGTCACATCAACTACATTTGTAAATACTCCTCTGATGATTTAATACATATGAATATTCTATTATATATGTGTCTAGCAAAATATAAACATGTATGCATGTGATAATTTAGTGATGATGTTACTGCCATATACCTCATTCATTTATATAGCACTTGATTTTAAAAAATACTTTTAAATGAAAAAGAAGTAAGTGTAAGTGTTGTGAAGGGTTGAGGGCTAGAAAATCCATAGCCTCACACACACACACACACACACACACACACACACACACTCTCTCTCTCTCTCTCTCTCTCTCTCTCTCTCTCTCTCTCTCTCTCTTTCTCTCTTCTGATTGAATACAATGTGGGGTGGACACCTAATAGGCCCATTGGGCCCTATTCATAACACTTCTCCTAATCCAACCATCGTTGTTTACTCAACATATGAATACTGCAGGATCTATAGTGCTTATGAGTATCATAAGGGGTGGATACTTCCAGATCCTAAGTTAGGGATAACTGCATCATTAAAACCTTTCGCTATGTAAAACCCAGTGGAAAAAACCAATAGCCAAGGAAAAAGAGTATAGTTCTCCATAACTTTCCCTGATATGTGAAAGTATTTAGGGGTGGATACTTCTGGATCCAGAGTCAATGAGGTTGCCTCGTTAAAACCTTTAGTTATGGAAAACCCAGTGGGAAAGACCAATAGCCAAGGAAAAAGAGTACAACACTACATTTGATTCCACCTGATATGTACAAGCTTCAGGCTTAAAGATTTCCTAGGCATCTATACATCAATCTCATCTTACAACATTCTGAGAATAAAAAAAATACAAAGCATCGCTCATCTATACAAGTTTCGCTCATATATGACAGCTACTGAATCTAAGGGAGCTCTTCTAAAGAGGGGTGGCCTACAGACTCGGTAGATAGCTTCACGTCTCTAGTCTCTGAAGAAGTCGTCACTGTGTCTGCGAGATACTTCAGTGCATAGCTATACATACTCTTGATTTGCTTCTTGAATGACGATCTTATCGGAATGGTAGGATTGATGTTGCCTTAGTAGCATGCTTTACAGATCTCCAGGAGTTGGTCGTTCCTTTGTGGTAGTCATCGCTGTTCTGTAACCTGCATATGCAAATACATTTAACATAGAGGATGATCCTTGACCCTTAGAGGTAGCGCAGAAGCTACATATCTTCGGTCCAGTGGTGCGCTGCAGGTGCTGCACTGTATCTGGCTAACAGATTTACTGCCAATGCTCTCTAGAGACATGTGCAATTGGCCAGATAAGGAGTGTACAAAAAACACTCAAGTAAGGCACTTTAGGACCAAGGATATCTTTCCACTCTTCCACTGAACGGAAGAGGTCTTAATGTGCATCGATACAACCAGTAGGTGTATTTAGTGGATTGCAATTGTCTATGTTTCTTCATCAACTTCGGGTGTATGAAGTTTAATGTCATATGTTTTTCATCTTCGGTTCTGGATGATGGTTCCATCTTCTGGATGATGTTTTCATTTTCTGGATGATGACCGGCGCCCCGCTTGCGTCGCGGCGGCGCGGTGTCATTTACCGCAAGTTTCACGGTTAGTGTATGGTGCGGGAATATCGAACTCAGGGAGGCGAGGTTGTGCTTGGGTCAGGTAGGACCTAAATCACCCCGAGGGACGAGCTAGCCCGAATCGGTAGGTGGTTGTCACGAAAGGAAATAAAAGCGTATGAACAAAAAGAAAGTAAACCCGGGACTTTGGTTTCAAACCCGACGAGAGACTCTCGCCGATACGGCCTACGGGTATGGATAGCGATCGGGATTAGGGTCTAATGGTGAGACGTTGCCTCTGAAAGTGGTACCGGCGTCCCATGGGCCCGATATTCCGGTCGGTGCCCAGGATGATACACCGGACTTCCCGGATTCGATCAGTGGGCACTCCCGTGTCCATTAACACTGATCGATCCCGGGAGCACTAAGTCCGCAACGATATCTC
This sequence comes from Scilla litardierei, assembly GCA_030789695.1. NCBI lineage: Eukaryota > Viridiplantae > Streptophyta > Magnoliopsida > Asparagales > Asparagaceae > Scilla > Scilla litardierei. The sequence continues at coordinate 547,967,777 of CM061142.1, forward strand.
CCAACGTCTCATCCTGCCGCTCCCGCGTGCTAGGATTCGGCGTCTACGCTAAGGGCGTGAGCTATGGCTAGGGAGTCAACCGCCAAGTATATTCCCCCTTGGCCCGACGGTCAAAGGCGGTCTTTTTCCCGCCAATGACAATGAAACACCCCGCGTAACCGTTAGATTCCTACTCCCTATCGATTTCCTAACCCTATGGACGCATCGGGAAGAGCCCCCGAAGGGGTTTCCACCAAAATCCCAGATTTGGGAACTACTCACAAAATTCATGAAAAAGCAATCTAAATGAAATTTAACCGTTGAAATCATAATCGGACAATTGCAATGCGGAATTAATAGAGTAATAAAGACAATACTAAAATTTTAGAAAGATCTGAAAACTTACTAAAGAGTAACAATTACAGCCGTCACAAGGAAATAAAACAGTAGAAAAACAGCAACTCTCGTTTCTGGAACCCTAGGGGCTCTATATATAGACTTACGCATCAACCGATCGGTTGACAAGTCAACCGGTCGGTTGATCCGTTACAGATAAATCACAGAAAACAGCGAGTTTTCACCCGACCTCATGAACCGATCGAGTGAGTTCTTGGGTGATCGGTTGGATCTTGGAGCAGTCTGGTGAACCGGTCGGTTCGACGCCCGTGTCTTCAGCTCTTTTTCCTCAGCTACAGATGAACCGATCGGGTGAGAGTCACCCGATCGGTTGGAATTCTGCTCGAAAAAACAGAGAACAGCTGCCCGCAGAACCGGTCTGTGAACCGGTCGGGTGACTTCTTTGTGAGCTGCGGCAGAGACCGGGTGGTGCACGCGTGCATCACCCGATCGGTTGAAGATGACCAACCGACCGGGTGAGGGGCTGAAAGATGAATTCTTCGATGTTTGACCCCCTGGATCACGCGTGACTTCTCCCGTTGCTCCGGGGACTTGGGATATCATCATTAAACGTCCCCTACGTGGTCGAACTCCTGCAATCATGGACAAACAAAGAAAAGTGAAAGAAAACGGGAAAATATACGAAAACGAATAAGAGACGGCGGAAAAACACGGAGAAACACAAAAGAAAACGTGTGTGAATATATGAAATATAAACGCATGTCAAAATCCCCCAAGCTGAACTCTTCCTCGTCCTCGAGGAAGACGAGTGAGAGTAGGAGCTCGGAAGGGAAAAATAGAGAGGAAGAAAGAAAAAGAAAACTCTAAGCCCTAGATCGTCCATCAAAGCCACCAAAATCGAAAACGACACACCAAGCAAGCAAACGCCAAATCACACCACTAAACCTAGGAAAGCGAGTCCAAATAAGTGTCGTGGGTCCACGCAGTGAAGCGCGAGCGAGTGTGGTCGTGTGCTATCAAATGGTGATGCTATCTACGATGTGCTATGAGGCTCGATATACACAAATCCAAGATATGACCCAAAATATCGATCCGAATTGAATTAAGCGGCGAATATAAGTTCAAGCATGCATGAGAAGAGTGGGAATAGAAGCGTATCATGCATCAGGGACGCCACAACTAGGGTTAAGGAAATCGCGCCACTACAGCCTAGATACTAGCTAAAAAGTTCCTAAGCCAAGTGTTTTCGATAACGACGGGGGTTGAGATGATGTGGAGAAGAACACTCGGTGCAAATTCTCGCCTTCCCTTTATTCTTGGCAAGAATGAAAAATTATTCACACGGAGATTTTTTTGGGTTTTTGGGCATTTGTATTTTTTTTGAATTTTTGGGCTATACACAATTTTTCTTTTCTTTTCTCTCTTTTTTTTTGGATTTTTGGGTTTTTGGCTATACACATGTGTACTCTCCCAAGTGGGAGAACGGTACACGACGAGGGGATTTGCACCAAGTAAAACAAAAAAGAAGTCGAAATCTAAACACTTGTGCAAAGGAAACTATTCTCGCTAAATAGAGCGTAGGCTAAATGGGTTATCCTAGTCCTTAGTTGTGGAATCCCGACGCATGCGAATTGAAGTATACGATATAAATATAGCATGCATATAGTGGAAAGAAATACCGCATATTCAAATCGGAGCATGGTAATCTAGGGGTCATTCCTGGACATGCATATAAAGTAAAATCACAAGGCAGAAGCACACCAAATGCTAGTCACGACACACGACTCACAAAAAGCTAAGTGGACCCACGATGCGTGAAATGCAAGAGGACCCGAAATCCTAGGGTTAGTGAGTGTGATTGTCGATGCAAAGCTAGGTGTGTGTGACTTTGTGGTGATTCATCATAGGATTCATCTCTAGGAGAAAGAGCTAAAAAAAGGAAAGAAAGAGAAAAAAGAAGAAAAAATAAAAACACGATGAAAACGACACAAAAAACAGAAAAAGAAGGACTAAAACGACGCACACAGTGCGACTCCCCCAAGCTGAAGTTTGCATTGCCCTCAATGCAATATGAATGAGGACGGGAGGGCAATGAAAATGGGGGGGGGGATACGCACTGACACAAAAAGAAATGAAAACGAGGAAAACACATAGATAAAATTGAAAAAGAAAGAAAGATCAAAATCAAAATCAAACAAAACGAAAATAAAAATAAAAGGAAAACCACACGACACGACATTCAAAAAAAATGAAAAACAAGCACACACATAAAAAATGAGAAAAACAAACAAAACACGACAGCACACCAAAATAGACGTCCCCCAAGCTAGACCAGAAAGTGCTAGCGAAATGATATGATCAATGAAATCCAGAGATGTGCAAGGGGGAGTCAAAAACAAAAGAGAGGTGAAGTCAGAAAGCAACACGCAAATAGTCCCCTCCCTCAGACAGAGACAAAGCAGGGCCCCGAAAAGACAGATGGGTACAAATACGGGGGGGGGGGGGGGGGGGCAAACGTGGGAGAGAAAAATTAAGCAGGGGCACCACCCTCTGGGGGTGGTGACGGGGGCCTGCGCTGTGGACCAGGGGTCGTGGGGGGTGGAATGTGGAGCTCGGAGACGTCGGGTGGGTCTTCGCGGATGTGGCGAACGAAGCTTTGAAGGAAGGGGAGGTCTCGGTCGACGGACTCCTCGATTATCCGACCACCCTGCCCAGCTAGGAGGATCATGGCCATGAATCGATCGGCCTGGTCTTGATCGGGGGCAGGTGGGTTGGAGGTGGTGGGCTGAGCGGGGGGCTGTGCGCGACGAGCGCGACGGTTAGGCCTAGGGTTTGAAGAGATGGCGTCGGTGGGTTTAACACGGCGGGGAGGCATTGTGTGGGTGTCTTGTGTGCGCGCGAGTGTGTAAAAGTTTAACGAATTCAACACAAACACGAAACACGACCAACAAGCAATTGAAATATTTGGGGTAAGATTAAAATTAAGTAAAGGAGCGAGTTTACCCAAATGAGATGAAGATAGTCGATCGTAGACACCCCGATGCTACTCGATTGGAGCACGATGTGAAGCCGCAGTGATCTCTTCAACAAGTTCCGAAGCGGGGGGGGGGGGGGGGATGGGTGAAATCTAGGGTTTGTGTGGAGGGAGATGGCGGGGGAAGGGAGAGAAATGATGGTGGACAGGTAGGGAAATGGCTGGGGAAGAAGATCGAGGCTGATCTTGGGGAAGAAAGCAGGAAGGCGCTCGACGGGAGACGAAACGGCAGAGATTCGGGCGATCGGGCGAGGGTGAAAACGAACGGGTGTCGGGGGGGGGGGGGGGGGGGGGGGGGTTATATAGGATTTTAAGTCGAACCGATCGGGTGACTTGTCACCCGATCGGTTGACGGTTAGGTCGAAAATCTTGCCGAAGAAATGCTACAGGCGAACCGATCGGTTGACTTTTCAACCGACCGGTTGGCCGCTCCACTCATTTTCCCGAGAGCTTAGGGCTGCTCACCCGGTCGCGTCAACCGATCGCCCTCGAACTCAACCGATCGGTTGATATTCCCCAAAATTTCCCGAGAGTTCTTCCCAGCTCACCTGGTCTGCCACCCGATCTCTTCATTACTCAACCGATCGGGTCATTTGGGGACAGATCTCGGCATGTATCTGATACATCCCAACCGATCGGGTGAGTTATCAACCGATCGGTTGGGGCTTGTTTCCTGCAAAAACCAATAAAATTGTTTAAGTCCCCGAACGGATGTTCTCGCGGCTGATTTTATTTATAAAAATAGATAAAATAAAGTAAAAAATAACGCTAAAAATTGGAGAAAAAGTTTAGAACATGGGTTGCCTCCCATGAAGCGCACTTGTTTAACGTCGTTGGCTCGACGCTCGCAAGAGATGCTCATGGTGGCTGATACGAGTGATGCCCAAATTTCGGCATCTCTTTCTCATTGGAGCTGAAGGCGCTTGGAGTAGTCAGCGGCTGGAAAAATACTTGCTCGACTACCCTTCCCTTGTTCTTAGGATCCGGGGGCTTTTCCTTGGTGTTGGCGCTTCCCGCCATCTTCTTCAGGATCCGGACCTCGTCTTTAGTGAGGTCCATGGGCTCTTTCCCCGTTCTCCTCGCAGGAGGAGTCTTGGGAAACCCGGGAGGGGTCGTTCTTGCTGCACTCGGTTTTCCAGCAGCTTCTTTGTCTTCGGGGCCTTCTTCATCTTCTGAATCCCCCAAGTCATCGGGGGGGTTTCTCAGGAGAATCTCCCAGGAGCTCTCCTCTACAGCTTTTTCTTCTTCTATCTCAAGCAAATTGCATCCAGGGTCATCAGGGGGATCGGGGTGCTTCATGGATAATCCCAGATCAAACTCCACTTTCTCTCCGCTGACGTTCAAAGATAGTTTTCCGTTCTTCACATCTATTAGAACGCCAGCAGTGGCCATGAAAGGCCGTCCCAGGATAATGGGGGTGTGTGCGTCTTCGGGCATGTCCATGACTACAAAGTCCACAGGCACATGCACCCCTCTCACATTCACGGGAAGGTCATCCACAACTCCCACCGGATATTTGACCGATCGGTCAGCTAGTTGTAGGGTCATACCGGTGGGCTCCAAATCGCCCATCCCTATCCTTCTGTACATTGACAAGGGCATCAAACTAACACTCGCTCTGAGATCGACGAGTGCGCGATGAATCTTCACTGCCCCGATCGTGCAAGGAATAGAGAAGCTCCCCGGGTCTTTAAGTTTCGGCGGATTTGCCCTCTGGATAAGAGCGCTACACTCCGCCGTCAACACTACTTTCTCTTTTCTAGACCCTCTAGTCACCAAATCTTTCAAGAATTTTGCATAGGAGGGGATTGTTTCGATTGCTTCTAGGAAGGGGATCTGCAAACTCAGGTCCTTGACCATGGCGAAGAACTTGCCATATTTCTCATCAATTTTTGCCTGAGCCAACCGTTGTGGAAATGGCACAACAGGTTTATACACTTTAGGGCTCTCTTCCTCCTTCTTCTCTTTCTCTTCTTCAGAGACTCCCTCCGGAGTCATAGGATTTGATGACGAAGCACCGGCGTCGTTTGATTTTTCGATCGGTTTCTCAACGACCGACGGTGCTTCCGGGTTGCTAGGGGGCACTCTAGTAGGAATTTGTGTCCCGCTTCTCAGAACGATAGCGGACACATTTGCGTGCTCGTGCATGAGTGCCGATGTTTGGGTTGCTCCCCTCGGGTTCACCTCCGGTTGTGGCGGTAATTGGTTTTGTGACCTTGCAAGGTTCGCCACTTGTAACCCCAGCTGGGTTACTTGGTCCGTGAGGGTCCGTTGACCCATTTCCAGCTTTTGGTTGATCCTCTCCTGGTTGGTAATATATTGAGTCAAGAGAGACTCAACCGGAGAGACGGCCCTCTGTTGGCCATACTGCTGCTGCTGCTGGAACGGCTGCTGATTCCTGGGGGCGTAAGATTGTTGCTGAAATGGTTGCTGCTGTGGCCTAGCCGGCTGATAAGTTTGTTGCTGCGGCTGCTGAGGCGGTGAGGGCTGAAATGGTGGCCGGTAACTGAAGTTCGGGTGGTTCTGGTTGTTTGGAGAGTAGGCCGGGTTGGAATTTGTCCTTGGCGGATACGTCGCATTTCCCGTAGGGTTGTAAAATAGTGCGCTCGCCTGATCCAACGGTGGCGAGATGTCACCACCGTCGAATTTCCCAAAGAATTCGGACTCTACCGCAGAAATTTGCTTTGTACCGGCCCCACCGGCTCCTACCATTAGTGCGGAGATCTGGGTCGAAAGCAAGTCAAACTTGCTTGAAATTTTGTCGACGTCCTCGACTCTGTGTATACCCCCGGATCTTGGTGTGGCTCTCTCGTCACACCACCGCTCATTGTTGGATGCCATATTTTCTAGAATATGCCCGGTATCCTCCTCACTTCTAGACATGAAGGAACCCCTAGCCGCGGCGTCCATAGAAGATTTCAGGTCATCCCTCAACCCATTGTAGAAAAGATTAATAATCTGCCACTTCGGAAGCTCATGGTGAGGGCATCTTCTTTGCATCTCTTTATATCTCATCCAGGCTTCATGCAAGGACTCGTGGCTGGCCTGGGAGAAGGAGGAGATTTCACTCCTCAACTTCATGGTCTTCCCCGGAGGAAAGAACTTTGTTAGAAAAGCGTTGGAGAGCTTCTCCCAGGTGTTGAAAGTGTTGGGGTCCTTCCCCCTTAGCCATTGCTTGGCTTTGTCTCGCAAAGAGAAGGGGAACAGCTTCAAACGGATAGCCTTTGTCGTGACACCATTAATCCGGAAGGTGTCACACTTCTCCAAGAACGAGTCTAGATGCTCGATCGGGCTCTCCATGGGTGCACCCGCAAACTGATCCTGCTGGATCCACGTCATCAATGACGGCTTTAGCTTAAAGCTTTGGGCCGTGATAGCTGGAGGACGGATGGCGGAAGTGGACTCGATAGATGGCATCGAGTATTCCAGCAGAGACTTCTGAGGTGGGGTGTTCTCCTCCATGGATTCGGGATCTTCCCTTCTCCGCTTCTCGGCGGCCAAGCGCCTAAGGGTGGCGTTAATCTCTGGATCGAGGGGGATCAAGTCGTCAAGACTCCTTGAACTCCTGCGCATGAAAAACAACAAACACCTGTGAAGAGACAAGTGGGAAAGAGACAGATAAAATAAGAAATAAAAATAAGAAAAATAAAAAGAAAAAGGAGAATGTGAAAATTATCGCGAGGTAGGGATGTGAGCTAGACACGAGGGTTCAAGAGATCCCAAAATAATCAAGCACGTTGCCTCCCCGGCAACGGCGCCATAAACTTGACCGGCGCCCCGCTTGCGTCGCGGCGGCGCGGTGTCGTTTACCGCAAGTTTCACGGTTAGTGTATGGTGCGGGAATATCGAACTCAGGGAGGCGAGGTTGTGCTTGGGTCAGGTAGGACCTGAATCACCCCGAGGGGCGAGCTAGCTTGAATCGGTAGGTGGTTGTCACGAAAGGAAATAAAAGCGTATGAACAAAAAGAAAGTAAACCCGGGACTTTGGTTTCCAACCCGACGAGAGACTCTCGCCGATAAGGCCTATGGGTATGGATAGTGATCGGGATTAGGGTCTAATGGTGAGACGTTGCCTCTGAAAGTGGTATCGGCGTCCCATGGGCCCGATATTCCGGTCGGTGCCCAGGATGATACACCGGACTTCCCGGATTCGATCAGTGGGCACTCCCGTGTCCATTAACACTGATCGATCCCGGGAGCACTAAGTCCGCAACGATATCTCCCAACGTCTCATCCTGCCGCTCCCGCGTGCTAGGATTCGACGTCTACGCTAAGGGCGTGAGCTATGGCTAGGGAGTCAACCGCCAAGTTTATTCCCCCTTGGCCCGACGGTTAAAGGCGGTTTTTTTCCCGCCAATGACAATGAAACACCCCGCGTAACCGTTAGATTCCTACTCCCTATCGATTTCCTAACCCTATGGATGCATCGGGAAGAGCCCCCGAAGGGGTTTCCACCAAAATCCCAGATTTGGGAACTACTCACAAAAATTCATGAAAAAGCAATCTAAATGAAATTTAACCGTTGAAATCATAATCGGACAATTGCAATGCGGAAGTAATAGAGTAATAAAGACAATACTAAAATTTTAGAAAGATCTGAAAACTTACTAAAGAGTAACAATTACATCCGTCACAAGGAAATAAAATAGTAGAAAAACAGCAACTCTCGTTTCTGGAACCCTAGGGGCTCTATATATAGACTTACGCATCAACCGATCGGTTGACAAGTCAACCGGTCGGTTGATCCGTTACAGATAAATCACAGAAAACAGCGAGTTTTCACCCGACCTCATGAACCGATCGGGTGAGTTCTTGGGCGATCGGTTGGATCTTGGAGCAGTCGGGTGAACCGGTCGGTTCGACGCCCGTGTCTTCAGCTCTTTTTCCTCAGCTACAGATGAACCGATCGGGTGAGAGTCACCCGATCGGTTGGAATTCTGCTCGAAAAAACAGAGAACAGCTGCCCGCAGAACCGGTCTGTGAACCGGTCGGGTGACTTCTTTGTGAGCTGCGGCAGAGACCGGGTGGTGCACGCGTGCATCACCCGATCGGTTGAAGATGACCAACCGACCGGGTGAGGGGCTGAAAGATGAATTCTTCGACGTTTGACCCCCTGGATCACGCGTGACTTCTCCTGTTGCTCCGGGGACTTGAGATATCATCATTAAACGTCCCCTACGTGGTCGAACTCCTGCAATCATGGACAAACAAAGAAAAGTGAAAGAAAACGGGAAAATATACGAAAACGAATAAGAGACGGCGGAAAAACACGGAGAAACACAAAAGAAAACGTGCTTGAATATATGAAATATAAACGCACGTCAGATGATAATTCATCTTTTGGATGACTATTCATCTTCTAGATGATTATCCATCTTTTGGATGACCATTCATCTTCTGGATGATGGTTTCATCTTCTGGATGCTTATTCATCTTCTGGATGATGTTTTTATCTTTTGGATGATAATTCTGTAAGCCAAGATTTTTGCCTAGGTCTTACATATCATATTTGATAGTTAGGCTTAAACAGATGTTTCGGTTTTCTCTTCAGGAGATCCGATGAGATTTGAGTTATTTGCAAATATAATCTCGAATCATTTTCTTTGCTCTTTTTAAAGATGCAAAAGCAACCTTTATCAAAGACAGCCTTTTGATAAGGAACTTTCTTGGTTTTTATTTTATATATTTCATAGAATATAAGTCTCAAAATCTATTCAGGCAAGAAAAGTAATTAGGAATAAATCCATAAGGTTATGCTGTCACAACATCCATAGCAGCAAAAACCAAATTTTCCTTTATCCATCGCAGGAATTTCGTAAACATAACAAGGGAGCCTGATGCATTAGTTTTATTTATTTTGTAAGTGAGTCAGCTCATCTTACTTGATACTTCCTGGTTTTAGCGAAATAAGACTTTAAGCTATATCATGTTGGTTATAACATACGATTTTATTTATTTATATTTGTGTTTATACAATACTCAGTTAGCCCACATGTTTGATATCTTTTGATATCAGGACTTCAGGTCCAAACACTTCACATTTCATAACTGAGTCCAACTCAACTAATTATTGCCTCGTTCCACATTATTGGCCAATCTCTACGTTTGCTTCAGGAAACTGAGTGTGAAACGATATTTGTAATTATCATTTAAACGGCAAAATGAAATGTGAGCAATTTTCAACAAGTGTGTTTTTTTATTCCAAACATCTCCCCATGTACGTACATTATTCAATAATATTTCAATTTATTCCAGATTCATCTCTTCTAGCGGTTCTAGAAAGGGAGAGGATATGGAGATGAGCTCACTTTCCTGTGAGGGTTTGTTTAAAGGTCTCCAACAGTTTTTCTCTTTGGAGCCTCGTGGTATGTCCTTTTATTTTAATTTAGGAACATCCACTTCTGTTGCTGGTGGATTGCACCCATTATTTTTGGTATGTCATTCTTAGCAGGTTTTTAGCAGCAGGGATGTGTGATTTTGACAATATTCGGTTTGTCAAAAATATGTATGAGAACTGTTTAACAGTTTCTTAAGTGTAGATCTTCATGATCTCATCACAAATCATGTTATTTGAAATGGTCAACTGAGCTTCAGGCTCAGGGATGATGGTAATAACCATGTTGTACTTAATACTGGGAATTTAATGAGATTTGAATGTGAAGGATCTTTAGGATCAAATCTTCAATATTAGTTATTTATATGATTACTCATCAAAGCAAAAGAGATGTTCTATAAATACTTCCACTGTTCGGAGTGCTCAGAATCTATTTATCTGAGGTAATTACTTCCAATAAATAGTTCTAAGACGGCATTTTGGTGGTTTATAGTGGTGTTACGGGGATGTGTACTGACGTGTCCGGAATGTAACTCCAGATGATATCGCAAGTGCACAGTGTCAAGTTATAGTATAAAAGATATCGATCCCACAGGGAGGTGAATGCTATTATGGTCATGGGTAATCTCTAGAGCTTTAGAATAGTGCTAGCAGTCGATTTCAGAAGATTGGTTATTGCAAGCTTATTTATCAAGCAAGATTGTAATCAGTAATGAAAGAATATGGCATTAGGACTCACCACTAGGATCGTCGGATGTCGATGCTAGGTTAGAACTCTTACGTTGCATTAGCTTTATTAGGGATTGTGGCATCTAAGATGTAGAACTCATGGCTCGAAACACCATGGGTCTAACTTAACACACACTTACCCCGCTCTCGTGATATGCGTAACATGCGATCCATGCATTAGGATCGACAATATTCATACCACTCTCATGGATAGAATAATCTCCACTCATGCCACTCTTGTGGATAGAGCTTTGATGTGTGGATTGGTATGCTCTCATTGACGCTACTCTCGTAGTCGTCAATAGTAATATAGGACGTCAGTAGATCCCATCAAGGTGCACGTCACTCTCGTGGTCACAACCCCTAATTGAATATACTAATCTACCTAATTAAATTCATATGATACTCCTTAAATTCATTGCGCCACTCTCGTGGTCACGATCCGAATATGAGATCTCTTACAAATTTGGCTAGATCAACCAAAACACTTCCCTTTCATGCCAACACAACCTAAAAATCCTAACTTTACATCTAAATCCTAAGATCCTAGGGTTAATCCATTAGCCCTAGAAAAGACTACTCGTGAATCATAGCAAACATAATGAAATATTTAACGAGAAGAGAAGAGATCATCATCGCAATTGAAGACATAAAAAGCAATAGAAAAGTAAGAAATCGTTACCAAAATGTCGCAATGCGATAATCAATACCAGAGAATTAAGGATCTAAGATTCCACGCAAAAGAGGCCAATAAGAATTCCAACTTTGTCTTCAACAATTAACGACGGCACAAAACTCTCTCTAGATCTAAAGCTAAAATTAAACTAAGGGAAAATAAGCAAGCTCTCTAAAAAGAGGTTAAAATTGTGCTTATATACAAGGGATATGGACCCCACTAAATCTCAGAAAATCAGGGCACTTGGGCCCACCAACTTGACTGGCCGCGTCGCCCTACTCGGTCGAGCAGCGGCGCTGTTCGATCGAGCTACATGCGGCGGTCGCTTTGCTGCTTCTTTGGCTCTGGCTTATACGGGCTACTCGGTCGAGTAGCCCCTCCACTTGGTCGAGCTACTGTAGGTCTGAACTCCCTCCAGAATGCTGCTCTGTTTGGTTACGACTCGGGTCGAGTAGATGATCAGCTTGGTCGAGTGCCTTTGCTGCTCGGTCGAGCTACAATGCTTGGAGAATAGCCCAGAATAGTCGTTCTGTTTGAATACAGCTCGGTCGAGCTGGCTGTCTGCTTGGTCGAGTGGGGCATGTCTGTTTCCGTTGCAACTTCTGTATGTTAGCTCAGTCCAGTGCTGATGCACTCGATCAAGTAGCCTGGGAAATTGAACACATGTAGGTCTAGAGTTCTCATCTCTCGCTTTCTTCTCCTCCTCTCCTCCAATCTTCTTCCTTGCCTCGGTGAACTCTCATGAAACCTTGCCAATGACGTCCTGGACGTGTAGGATGTGTCCATGTCCCTAAATATCACCAATCTGCTCCAAAACTCCTGAAAATCCACAAAGCTATATGAAACTTGAATATGGCATTAGAAGCGCAATGATATATGAAAATGTGGACTTTGGAGGTGAATATGATATGAAATGATGCAGAAAATATATGTAAAATATGGACACATCAAAATCACGCAAGCTTACATCTTACTCGTCCTCGAGGAAGACGAATACGAGGCTCACCGGGTGATAAAAATAAGAAATAGAAAAAAGAATGAAAGATGGATGGAGGTGCTAGAGTATTCGATCAAATGTTAAGCCATGGCTACATATCATGATGGTCTGAAAAAGGTGAAATTTATGCTATAGAGATTCCAAATCTTAACTAAACATAGTACTTGCAAGCATTTTGGATCAACAAAAGGGATTTTCTAAATTAATGCAATCAATTCATATCCACTTCATGTGTTTCATATAATCTAGTATACAAGCGTTGGCGCTGCATTTTTCAATCAAGAGATATAAATGAAGCATGTAATAATTCACACCAAGCATGCAATGGAGAATAGAATAAATCATGGCATTCACATATTCATATCAACTCATAAGAAGTCTCTATAGCTAAAGTATTTCGCTAAGTTTCAGCATTATCAAATGTTCCCAATTGTGCACAACTCCACTCTAATGGCATACTCACTCATATGGTCAAATGAATTCACCTCCAAGATTAGCTTGAGGTATCACATCTAAAGAATAGTAATGGAATTTTTGTGGCTTTTCCCAAGTAATTTTGTAGCTCCAATGATGAAAATAGAGAAATATTTTTTTCTTTTTGGTTTTTGAACTTTTTGTTTCTTCCTCTTTTTTTCTTTTAATTTTTTGTACGAGCTATAGAATATGTATTTTTGGCCTTTTTAGTTCCTTTTTGGCTTTTTGGACTTTTGAAGCTAACTTTTTCTTTTGGGATTTTTGGGAAAGAAAATACGATATAATTAGCTGCGAGGGTGAACTCAAGTGACATGTAGAGAATAGAAAGATATGTAGAGAAGGAAATAATATATCACTCAGGTCACTCTAAGATGTGCACAGATGGTTCAATAAAATAATACTTCAACTAAACTCATATGAAAGCATGGGTATTCTTAATCATTTCAACGAATAGTGAGGTCAGGCAGTAAAGCATACAATCATATCAGGCATGAAACAGAAAGTGAAATAAGACAACAAGGCAGATGCTTCAAATATACAAATGATGAGTGAATCTTGGTGCATTTCCAAAAAATGCATACTAAATACTATTGCATTCATTTAGCTTCAATTCATTTCATGCGTTCATATAGAGAGATCATCAAAAGAATATATAAGCAATCATATGGATAGCAAGACACTGAAATACTCTAGATAGCATGGCAAATGTAACAAGCATCGTGATAGCTGCAGAGGCTATATGAGATATCATCATATAGAATATATCTAGCAAAGGGGAAAATAAAAGCCAGATAATAAAATAGAAACAAGCATGCATGCATACCAAAACATGGAAAATATGAGGCTAAAAGGGAAAAAATGAAATTGTGGAAAAAGGGGTGGAAAATAAAAATAAAAATGTGTAAAATGGAAGAAAATATATAAAAAATGAAAATAAAAGGTGATAGCGCTCATCTCCCCAAGCTAAACACAGCAGTGTCCTCACTGCTGAGAACACACGTGCAAGGCGGGAAATGATGCTAGGGTGGGGTGGGTGGAGAAATAAAAAGGTAAACTAAAAAATGAACTGTACAAATAAAAAAGGGAAAATGAAAATGTGGATGCATGACCTAATGCCTAAATGCAAAAATATGCACAAGTAGGCATATGATGCAAATGATGATATGATGGAAGTGGGATATATGCAGATGGAATGAGATGGTATATGTAGAAGGTGCAAAATGGGTCTACCCCAATGTATGCAAGAACAGGGCCCCAAAAAGACAGATGGGCACAAAATATGGGGGGGGACAAGAGCAAAAGTAATATAGGGATCAAGCAGAGGCATCACCCTGGGTAGCTGGTGATGGGTCCGACTGCTGGGGAACAGATGATGGGACTACAGGTGGAGGATCGACGAGTGTGTCATCCGATAGGTCAACAAAAGGTGCACCTGGCTCAGAAGAAGGAGTGACAGCAGGTGTGATGACAGGTGTAAGAATGGGTGTGTCAACAACAGATGCATCCACCAGTGATGCAACCGACTTAATAGAATGAGTGACAGGCCCAGCAGAAGCCTAAGAAAGTGGCACAGTGAGTGGGGCAGGTGTGATAGGAGGAGGAGGTTCTGGTCTGGCAGGAGGAGCGTGTGCGAGTATGACAGCCGATGCACAGATGCGTCATCAGAATATCAAGAATGGTAGTGAGGTCCCGCTCAACTGACTGCTGGTGGGTGGCGACCGAGCTGGTGAAGGTGTCAAAGTCATGCTTCAAGCAAGCAACCTCGGTCTCCACTGTAATAAGACGTGCGTAGGTATGGCTGGAACCATGAGGTGGACGTGAACTACTAGAAACGACCCTCTCAGCATGGCCTCGTCCATGTGAAGAACGAGGTCTGAAGACAAAATTAGGAGAGGGCTGTCTAGCAGGGATCTCGTTGGAAGAAGATGGGAATGAAATGGATCCGAGATCTGGTGCAGATACAGAAGCAGCAGCAGCATCAGAAATGGGAGTCATCGTGACAACAGAAGTGGTGACAGACACCACTACGGCTGATGCGAAGACAGAAGAAGTGCCTGGTAGTGGGGCTATGGACTCTGAAAAGGTGTGCTCGTTAGGGAGGGTGTCTATAGGCAGTGTGTGTGCTGGCAGGGTCCGAAGGGGTAGAGACAGCAGTGGTAGGCTCCAAAATGGTGGAAAAAGTAAGATCGGGAGCAACGGATACAGACATGCCCTCGAGTCCGGGCACGAAAGAGACAAAAGAAGTGACCTCGGGGATAGAGGTGTGGACATCCCCGGAAGGCTCTACAGTGGTGGTGGGTGTGGAGGTGGTGATGGTGGTGGTAGTGGTAATGGTGGGAGCACTGACAGCTGTGTAGACAGAAGTGCTCGCGGGATGGATTGGCTGGGCAGGCTGGGCTGCTAGGAAGGAAGCAAAGTCGAGCTCCTCCTCATCAGAGCTGAGTACCAAGTCATAGTCGTCATCGACGATTGGTCCTCCTGAGGGCTCAAGGACATGGATAGGAGGGATGGGAAAATGCCAGGAATGACCCAGTCAAGCATGACTGGGTCAACACGTGTGAGATCGGGGCTGGGCAGATAGAGATGGTGCTCACACTGGGGGCCTAGTAGGTAGATCCAGTGACGCTCACCGTGTGGCCTAATGATGTGCATGCGAGAAAGCACATCTAGAGTCAGTCGAGTACGCCCGATGGGTGTCACTAGACCAGCTGGAAGTGCAAGGCAGAGCTTGGAAGCAAAAATGGTGAAGAAACCGCCACAACAGATATCTGTCGTGGCATGGGCGGTCTGGATGAGACGGTGACACAGCAAGTGTGCTGCGTCCGAAAGTAGGAAGGGGTGGACGGTGCCATCTGGATAATGGCACAGAAGTCGTGTCATCCCCATAAGATGGGTAAGCTCAGGAAGGGAAAGTGTCCCGACCTCTGGCCTGGAGAAGAGGGTGGTGGCTAGGTGGCACTGGTGTAGCAGAGGCAGGGGTGGACTATGGCTGAGGACTTAGCCTTGCTAGGGCTATATCCTTAGAGGCCAGTGATACGATGACAAAACTTCTCGATGTCAAACGTGGTAAGCTCGTAGTCTGGGGAGTAGGAAAGGGATGGGTCGGGGATGGCAGGGAAACAGAAGTGTGCACGGATCATGGAGTGCGTGACCACTATGTCGCGGTCAAGCAGCCAGAAGCGGATGCCGTCACCCTTTCAGATGATGCAGATCATCGTCTCGAGGGTGAGGCACGTGTACGTGCGTGCGTGCATGGCGAGGAGTCGGTCGTAACCGATGATCTGGTAAAGCCTATGGTCACCCTGTAGGATGCCCAGCTTGATGAGGGTGGGGACATGGATGAAGCGAGTCGAGACAATGGTGCAGTGAGAGATGGCGACAAAACGCTCACGGTGAGCGTTGTCCCTGAAGATGATATCATACATCCACAGGGTGGGCAGGGGTGGTGGAACAGGTCGGGGTAGAGGAGCAGGAGTGGTGGGTGTCGGGATGGGGGTAGTGAGTGGGGCCTCTATTGCTAGAGGCGTGGGGGATGTTGATCATGAGGGTGAGGAGGAGGACGTGGAGTCCCCCAAGAGCTCCTCGGAAGTGGGTGAGCAGTGATGCAGCGTGACGGCCGAGAAGAGGAGGGAACAGTGGCGGCAGCCTTCCTCTTCTTGGCCGGAGGCTTCTGTTGTTATGCAAAAGGTGTGCACCCCCAAAAAGGGTAATGTACACCCTCACCCCCCAAGTGCAAGGGTGTCAGAGCAATATATTCCCGATTAGTTCTTGGTCGAATCCACAGGGAGGCGTTGCTTATACTACCTATCGATTCCTAGGTTGATTGGACTTCTAATTTATTGGTGGAGGTGGATTACAAAGGAGGTCGTAATGGCAATGGAAGTGGAATGCGAGGATGTCACGATCAGCAAGGCATGACCAAAGACTCCACATAAAAAGAAAACAAATAAAACAAAGAAAACAATCAATAGAAAGATTGCTAGGGTGCCGGGAATCCCCGCTAGTACTTTCAGGTTTGAATAACGGGTCAAGGGTCCTTTCGTTGGACGATGGGTGAGTGTAGGAGTGTCACATCTGGAGATGGGAATGAGAACTTAACTTTCGTTGTTCTTACTTGTCTAACGCATTCCTATACAAAGCCATGCTCTCGCAATCAACATCGCACGGGAATGCATGCAGTAAGCTTGACACTTGGTCCCGCCTCGCAGATCTGCATCCACTCTCGTGATCTACGGAGTGCGACGCTATCCTATGGTTGGTTCTAGAATTCGGTGTGCTCTCGTAGTCACCGACTAGTGGATTGGGGATTAGCGGTCACCCTGGCTCTCGTGTCACTCTCGTAATCACGAGCCCCGGAGAACGGCCGCTAAGCCCAAATGGGATTCGTGGAAATTCTCCCCAGTGTACGGAGCCGCCTTCGTGATACCCCGATCCTAAGGTCAATCCCCCAAAACCCTTGTTCAAACCTCCATAGGGCAACCATAGATTAATCCAACTAAGGTTAACCCATCATCCTAACCCTAGAATCCTAGGGTTCATCCATAATCCTAACAATAGATCTACTCAATCATGGCACAAGAAATAGGAACAATAGGGATTAACATCACAAGCAAATAAAAGAAGAGCAATGAAAGATTCAACAACAAAAAACATATAAGAAAGACAACAAAGAGGGATTCAACAAGAAATACTTAGCTTAATGAAGATCTATTACACAAATCAGCAAGGAGGGGGCCTAGGGCATGACCTAGCCTCCAAAGAAAAGTTTTCTAACCTAAAAACGAACCCCCCTTAAATAGCTGCTCAATACATACATATATATCCCTCAAAACCCCCCAAAATAACCCTACTTTGAGTTGATCCTGTGCTTGCTGCCAAGAAGCTTGGGCTGGCTGTGCAGAGCCACTCGGCCGAGCGTATGCACAGTTTGCTCGAGCACAGATTCCAACACAGATTTGCCAACTTGCAGAAATTCTCTAGGGCTCATCCGACCTCCGACTGATGCGTTCTTGGTGGTGTTGGAATCGTTATGAAGTCTATTACCTAGAAACAAGATGGAAAAATACTGTAAAATCTCGAGTGATAGCAGATCTTTAAAGAGTGAAGGGCTATCCAAAAATCTGCACTTTTTTCCATTTCTACTACACTCGGCCGAGCGGCTTGGGTCGCTCGGTTGAGCGTGACCTAGAGCTCGGTTGAGCGCCTCTTGGGGCCTCGGATCTTTGCCTTGGTGGAATCGATGTCACTCGGTTGAATATGTGTCGCTCGATCGAGCGAAAACTCGCTCGACCAAGCGAATTAAAAGTCAAACTTCGAGAGAGTTGCAAGGCATTTCTTAGAAGTCCTCTATCAGCTAGCTCGGTAGAGTGAAGTGGTCGCTCGGTTGAGCGAGTTGGGTCGCTCAATTGAGCGAGTTAGTCACTCAGCTGAGCGGTCCCTTGAAGCGTTCCTTGCTCTACGGGATCACAGCGCGGACGAGCGGGGTAGCTGCTCGACCCAGCGATCTGGGAAAGCTCCATGGCCTCTCCTTTGCTCTTCCTTCTTTTCTTTCCCTCGCTTCCTTATTTCTTCCTTTCTTTGCTCCTTCTCCTCCTTAGCAGCTTTGAGTCATCAAATGTTGTGCGCTGGTGCTTCGGCATCGGTGTACGTGCCATCCTCTCCAATATGCTTCGAATTGCTCGATATTCCCTGAAATGCAATCAAACGCTCTTAAAATTAAATAGGTCCAATTATCAGTGTAAAAGCGTATAAAATCGGGATCTAGGAAATTATTTTGACGTGTAAACATATAGATAAAATGTGGAATATTATGACACATCAAAATCCCCCAAGCTTACCTCTTACTCGTCCTCCAGGAAGACTAGTAAGAAGCGAACCTGGGAGTGAAATACGATGGAGAGGTGAGACGATGACGTGTGATGGAGACAAGGGGCTAATTCTTAAAACTCAGCAAAATAGGAACCCAAGGAATAGAAGATTACGTGAACACACATCAATATGTAAAAAGAACACACATACATACAAAATATTTAAGTCTCGCTTAAATGATCATATTGTGGATTTCAATAAAAGTGATGAACTCGATAATAATGAAATGAGAAAAGAGCTACATCATATCATAGTTTATCATGAAATATACTAAGTCCACAGAGATGAAACCAATGTCCACAACTCATTCTCTAAGCAGTATAAATATGTCATGATCAAACATTTTCAAGCATGCGTGGTATTTTAATAAGCTTCACGGAATGAGTTTAGTGAATTCAATTAAGGTAAGGCATCATCACACTACGCCTGTTTCATGACTCCTAGAACCCATCAACTTTGCCAAATCTCTATTCTATATAGAAAGTGGGGTAAGGATATGGAATTTTTCTTTTTACAATTGTTTTTGGCCATACAATTTTCTTATATACATATTTTTTTCTTTCTTTATATACATGAGATAACTCAATATATACAAGAGACGGCCTATGCATCCCAGACCATACGGTCTTAGGGAATTGGGTTACAAAGAACCCCTCGGGCCTTTTATTCAGGATATTTATTTGATTTTTGTATTATTGGGGTTTCTGCAAACTCATGTAAAACGCGATGGAATGCAAAACAAGATCAAAGATCATTTATTGGCTATTCGCAAAAGAAAAAGAAAAAGCATAGAATCTAGACATGGCCCAGTTTCAGAAATTCTGATCATCACTACTTTGGTTGTCGTGGGGTTATCCTATCTCATTTGAATTGCAAGCATCCATGAAGCAATAGAATTATCGATCAAATCACACAAGAATCGAATAATTTTCAGATTTGATTCATTTATTTTTAGCTCAACTGTTTCTAGAATATGGTTGCAAAACTATGGATTCTACAATGAAAAATCATATTAATAATGATACCCTAATCAAGGAATTAAACTCTAATCTAGCAGATATAAGAGTTCATAAAAAAATAAATCCACAACATTTCATAGAAAATGAAGCATAGGAGACATAAATAGAGGGGTGAACATGGTTCAACTGAAAATTTCAAAGTGTGTTTCACGACGAAGCAAGGTGCGTGCACTGTGCA
Organism: Scilla litardierei; assembly: GCA_030789695.1. Taxonomy (NCBI): domain Eukaryota; kingdom Viridiplantae; phylum Streptophyta; class Magnoliopsida; order Asparagales; family Asparagaceae; genus Scilla; species Scilla litardierei. Next base: position 547,987,422 of record CM061142.1, read on the forward strand.
CTCCCCCAAGCTTAAACGTCACATTGTCCTCAATGTGTGTATGACATGGATAGAGGACAATGTCAAAATAGGGATTTACACAACAAAATAATATCTCTCCCCCAAGCTATTTCATATGGTGCCCGGTGTGGACAGATGGGCATAAAAATTGGGGAGAGAAGCAAAGTAAGCACCATAAAATCAGGGTGGGCAATTAACTCATAAAATAAGGTGGGGTGCGAAAAATAATTGAGCAACCAACATATATGGTGGATTTATTAAACTAGGAAAGCATAAAAGTCCTATACGGTCCTATCTCTATCGAGAATATTCTTGATTATTCAAAGAATAATTTGAATAAAAATTTATACTACTGCTACCTTACTGAATTGATACCACCTGTAGCAAAAGGCAGATCCAATATCTTTGTCGGTGCAGGAAACTGCTCCAGCTGCTCCTTCCGTGGCTCTGCCAGGTGCGTGTCTCCACTGCTATCTGTTGTGATATGGTTCCCCGGATTTGGTTTTGGATGATGAGCAAACATAAATAATGGATACTAACTTATTTGTGAGCGCAGTTATGGAGATCGTCGCCAAAATACCACGTACAACAAAAGCGACGTCTCAAGACTTCTTAATACGTGTGATCGTGTGCCTGGAGCTTCGTTGAAGCTCAAGGAGCAATATTGAAGTCAAGAGGAATGAAGATTGAAGCTTTGAAGACGGCTCGTAAGGTTGATTTTTATAGTCTTCTAGCTTCATAGATTAGAATGTTAAGCCTTGAGTAGGACTTACTTTATAATCGTCATTTCGCTCATGTCTTAGAGCTAGGATTATCATAGAAGCCATTAGAAACTTTCCCGAAGCCTATCGCTTCTTCCCTCGGCTTCTTGTGCATGTTAGTTGGTTCAAGAAGAGTCACCAACCGACTAGATGACGATCTAGTCGGTCGGCAACTCTACATGAACCGACTAGTTTGCCTTCTCTATATTCAGCTCTTTCCATGACTATAGTTAGTCGGTCAAAGAAGAGTCACCGACCGACTAGATGACGATCTAGTCGGCCAGGAGTCCTTCTCAGACCGACTAGTTGTGTACAGTCATTTTCAGCCTGAGCTACTGTTTCGAGTTAGTCGGTCAAAGAACGTTTACCGACCGACTAGTTGAGAAACTATTCGGTCAGCATTTGTTCTTAAACCGACTAAGTCAACTTGAAGTCTACCTATTCTATTTCGACGTTAGTCGGTCAAAGATCATTCACCGACTGACTAGTTGTGAAACTAGTCGGTCGGCAAGTCTTCTTAGACCGACTAGTTGTCTTTGCCTGTACTTCGACTTATTGGCTGTTCTACCGTTAGTCGGTCTACGTTGTATCACCGACCGACTAGTTGATGAACTAGTCGGTCAGTGATCCTTCTTTGACCGACTAGTCTGCTTCAGAATAGAGCCGTTGGGATTCTTTCAAACTCGATTTCTCTTGCCCCTTTAAATAGAATCCTGATTCGTTTGAAGAGGAGTTAGAGGTCCTATTTCCAAACAATTTCAGACCTAAGAGAAGAGCTCTCCCAAGCTAATTCAAAGCTCTCTCTCCCTCACAAGAATCTCTCCCTTCACTCTTTGAGCCATCTTCCTCAAGAGAGATTCTCTCCATTGTGAGCTTCTCAAGCCAAGAGCTTGATTCTAGTCACCATACTCCACCCTAGGCTTCCATTGCTGGTCATCTTCTTGAAGCTAGGGTTTGGTGACATCCTCTTCCTCAAAATCCATCATTGCCCTAATTTGGTATGTATACTCAAGGCATAGGATTTTGTAAGGTAAGAGTTTATTTCATTTCATATTTGAATTGTAAGTTTCACTCTCGGTTGTGAGAGTGTGGTTGTGATCCCGGGTTGTGGGAGTCACAAATTACTTTGTGTATGATTTGACTTGTGAAGGTTGTTCACAAGTATTTCATAGTGGAAATCTTGAGTTAGGGTTGCTAACTCAAGTATCCGGAGGGGATCCGGGTGGTTGGGACGTAGGATCACCGGGAACAAGTCGGGGTGACTTGGGTGGATCCGAACCCAGTAATATTGATTGTTTGCGTATGTTTTAATTCTTGTTGATAGTTGTTTAATTCCGCATTGTCGTTTGTTTCTTGCACAATAATTAGGAATAACTATCTTGATTATTTTAAGTACTATTCACCCCCCTCTAGTACGTGTGCAGTAGCTACCACAGGGCACTACAATTGGTATCAGAGCCAAGTTCAAAGCTACACATAGCCAAAGTTGAGAGCTATGACGAACAACGACTACAACGTCTTCAAGAACCACGATGGAGCTTCTTCAGTTATGGAAGGACTATCCTCCGTCAGGCCTCCACACTTCAACGGTACCAACTACGGTTACTGGAAATGCCGGATGCAAATTTTCCTCCGGAGCGCTTCACTATGGAGAGCCACCATGACGGAGTATGTCGAGCCTTCCGAAGAAGATTTCGCGAAGTGGACTCCCGCGGAGGTCGCCGCGGAAGTTGCCAATGCCAAGGCAATGAATGCCTTGAATTGTGCGTTGGAGCCCGAGGACTTCAACAAGATATGCACATGTAAGAGTGCATATCAAATATGGAACCAACTCCTCATTTTGCACGAAGGATCGAGTACGGTAAAAGATTCTAAACTCGTCGTTGCTAATAAAGAATTTGAGTTGTTTCATATGGAGCAGGGAGAAACCATGAAGGATTATTACGCTCGCTTCGTGGATATATCAAACGACTTGGAAGCTCTTGGGAAGACCTACACCCAAAAGGAGAAAGTCTCGAAGATAATCGATGGACTTCCTTCTTGTTGGGAGAAACGTACCTTCGCCATCGAGGAAGGTAATGACATGAATAAATATACCGTCGTACAACTAATGGGTACCTTGTTGTCTTATGAGGTACGCAAGGATAGTAAGATCCGGATGAGGGAAAAGATGAAGGCATACTTGAAGCAAGACGAGCCAAAGAAAAAGACAATTGCATTCAAGGCCGCTCCATCTACCGATGATGAAGATTCGGAAGAAGAAGAGGACGAAGAATTGGACATGGAAGCATTGGCCAATATGGCAAAGAAATTCATCCGATTCTTCCGACAAGGTAAGTTGAATCGTAAATCTAAATTTATTTCAACTAATGTTTCTACTCCCGTGTGTTACAAATGCAACAAGCCAGGACATATCAAGCCGGATTGTCCTCTCTACAAACACAAGGGAAAATGGAAGGGATCCAAGCACGACAAGTCAAGAAAGCACAAGAAAGGGCTTGTCGGCACTTTCACCGACTCCGACTCCTCAAGTGGAGAGTTGGACGATGAAAGAATGGAGAATGCACACACGTGCTTCATGGGAAAAGAGGATTGTGATGAAGAGACTTCCTCCGATGAAAGCGAGGATGGAAGCGAGGATGAAGGCGAAGAGGTAACCAATGATGAACTTAGAATAGCCAATGAACAATTATGGAATAAGTTTTCTAATATGGCTACTAAGTTTATGAAGACTAAAAATGAATTAGATAGTCTTAAAAACTCGCCTAAGCCTTTCATCGTCAACAACGACACCGTTGTTGATGGGTTGAGAAATGAGATTGAAAATCTCAAGTCTCAACTTGAGCATGTTCATATCGAAGATTCGGATGAACATGTGATAGCGGATTTGACGTCTCAAATCTCAACTTTGAGTATTGAGAATAAAAATCTCAAGTCACGTGTTTGTGCACTCGCATCGCAAGTATCCACTTTGGATGCTTCTTTGCATTCTCTCACCGAGAAGCATGAGAGCACATTAGGCCGAATTCATGAATTCAACAAAGGTAAGGGCAAGTTGGATGATATCCTAAATGACTTACCTCCGGCCAATCATCACATTGGTTTGGGGTATAAGATGGGAGATTCATCCAAATCGTCCGCCACCTTTGTTAGGCCATCTTCCGATGCTTCTACTAGTGGAAGTAAACACGTCATGGGTAGATCTTCTACCAATGGTGCTTCCGCTAGGAACACGCCCCCATTTGGAAAGAAACCCACTTTGGGTGGACCTCCAAAGAAGGGTCATGCTTACATGTATACCATGCCACGTAGGAACACACATCCTACCCCACATGTTAGCACAAATGATGATTTTTATGCTCCTCACCCACGAGCACGTGCACACCTTATGAGACACACTCATGCACGTGTTCCTCCACATTCATATGTTCATCCTCATTCTCATATGAATAATTATCGTCATGCACCATTGCATCGCATGCCATATGCTTATCCACGTCATGCATCACATAGAAATCAACAACGTATGCATGTTCCCAATAGGATTAGGACTCCCAAGACATACACTATTTGGGGTCCGAAGAACACAAGCATGCATGCTAAGAATTTGTATGTGAAATCGTTTATAAATGATGTTATTTTGAATGATGATTATGTTGGGAAATCAAGTTCCTCTTGGACTTGGTTTCCGAAGGGTTAGTTTCCTTTGACCCTTCATTTCTTGGTACCATAAGTTTTAATTTCATTTTTATGGGTACCAAAGCAATTGTGGTATGTATGGGTTACATTTAATTTGAATTTAGTTAACTAAATTTATTGCCTAACCCATAGGATCCAAAAGGATTTTTGGATACCAAAATGATATTCTCTAGGTTAAATCCACCATGAGATACCAACCCTACCAACTCCGTGATTTGCAAGGATTTTCGTTCGATTGGAGTTGTTGGTGCTTGAGTGATGCACCAAAGTAGGGGGAGCTTAATGTTGTAAGTATGTTCATACTTTTGATTCATATTGGTATCCATTGGTAGAATATATTACAATTGGTATCATTTTGCTTCATTTGGTATGCTAGATTTGTGTATGCCATTGTTATATGATGTTATATCTATTTTTTTGGCATAACATTCTTGCATGCAACATTTAGTATGCACATCGGATTATTTTTGTCTCTGATGTTGATTTCGTCGTTCGACGATTTTATGGATTTAATAGAATTCTTTCTATGGAAACATAGAATTGTTTTCCATGCATTCTATTGATTTTGGAGAGTATGTTCCAAAACTCAATAAGTAAAATTGATTTGAGTTTTGATGATTTCGGATTTCGTTTTTCGCCTATGGCTTGATGATTTCGTATTTCGATTTTCGCCTATGGCTTGGTGATTTCGTTTTCCAATTTTCACCGATGATTTTATGATTTCGGTTTTCGAGTTTCACCTATGGCAAGATGATTTCGTATTTCGTATTTCGCCTATGGTTTGATGATTTCGGTTTCCGATTTTCGACTTTGGTCTCCTTGACACGCTTTGCTTTTATTCGGTATTTTACATTTGATATTTTGCATTGGTGTTATTTTGGACCTTGGTCGTATTCTTCGACTCCCATGCATTATTTTTAGCCATTGGCTGTGTTGTTGTTCTCCTCCCGCTCTTTTTGCTAATGCCAAAGGGGGAGAGATATAATAATGACAATGTGCTAATTAATAATTCAAAGGAATTTACCATGAATCTAATTTGATGTGTTAGATTCAGGGGGAGTAAAGATATAAAATGGATTTAGATCCTATATGTCAATATGTGGTTCATATTTCATATCTTCCCTCGCTGCTTGATGCATATGAATATTATTGAATATGGAACTAACGTGTCATCAATGCAGGGGGAGTAAGTAAATTTCAATTGAATCATTATTATTGCTTATTATTTATGACTGGTTTGTCATCACCAAAAAGGGGGAGAATGTTGTGATATGGTTCCCCGGATTTGGTTTTGGATGATGAGCAAACATAAATAATGGATACTAACTTATTTGTGAGCGCAGTTATGGAGATCGTCGCCAAAATACCATGTACAACAAAAGCGACGTCTCAAGACTTCTCAATACGCGTGATCGTGTGCCTGGAGCTTCGTTGAAGCTCAAGGAGCAATATTGAAGTCAAGAGGAATGAAGATTGAAGCTTTGAAGACGGCTCGTAAGGTTGATTTTTATAGTCTTCTAGCTTCATAGATTAGAATGTTAAGCCTTGAGTAGGACTTACTTTATAATCGTCATTTCGCTCATATCTTAGAGCTAGGATTATCATAGAAGCCATTAGAAACTTTCCCGAAGCCTATCGCTTCTTCCCTCGGCTTCTTGTGCATGTTAGTTGGTTCAAGAAGAGTCACCAACCGACTAGATGACGATCTAGTCGGTCGACAACTCTACATGAACCGACTAGTTTGCCTTCTCTATATTCAGCTCTTTCCATGACTACAGTTAGTCGGTCAAAGAAGAGTCACCGACCGACTAGATGACGATCTAGTCGGTCAGGAGTCCTTCTCAGACCGACTAGTTGTGTACAGTCATTTTCAGCCTGAGCTACTGTTTCGAGTTAGTCGGTCAAAGAACGTTTACCGACCGACTAGTTGAGAAACTATTCGGTCAGCATTTGTTCTTAAACCGACTAAGTCAACTTGAAGTCTACCTATTCTATTTCGACGTTAGTCGGTCAAAGATCATTCACCGACCGACTAGTTGTGAAACTAGTCGGTCGGCAAGTCTTCTTAGACCGACTAGTTGTCTTTGCCTGTACTTCGACTTATTGGCTGTTCTACCGTTAGTCGGTCTATGTTGTATCACCGACCGACTAGTTGATGAACTAGTCGGTCAGTGATCCTTCTTTGACCGACTAGTCTGCTTCAGAATAGAGCCGTTGGGATTCTTTCAAACTCGATTTCTCTTGCCCCTTTAAATAGAATCCTGATTCGTTTGAAGAGGAGTTAGAGGTCCTATTTCCAAACAATTTCAGACCTAAGAGAAGAGCTCTCCCAAGCTAATTCAAAGCTCTCTCTCCCTCACAAGAATCTCTCCCTTCACTCTTTGAGCCATCTTCCTCAAGAGAGATTCTCTCCATTGTGAGCTTCTCAAGCCAAGAGCTTGATTCTAGTCACCATACTCCACCCTAGGCTTCCATTGCCGGTCATCTTCTTGAAGCTAGGGTTTGGTGACATCCTCTTCCTCAAACTCCATCATTGCCCTAATTTGGTAAGTATACTCAAGGCATAGGATTTTGTAAGGTAAGAGTTTATTTCATTTCATATTTGAATTGTAAGTTTCACTCTCGGTTGTGAGAGTGTGGTTGTGATCCCGGGTTGTGGGAGTCACAAATTACTTTGTGTATGATTTGACTTGTGAAGGTTGTTCACAAGTATTTCATAGTGGAAATCTTGAGTTAGGGTTGCTAACTCAAGTATCCGGAGGGGATCCGGGTGGTTGGGACGTAGGATCACCGGGAACAAGTCGGGGTGACTTGGGTGGATCCGAACCCAGTAATATTGATTGTTTGCGTATGTTTTAATTCTTGTTGATAGTTGTTTAATTCCGCATTGTCGTTTGTTTCTTGCACAATAATTAGGAATAACTATCTTGATTATTTTAAGTACTATTCACCCCCCTCTAGTACGTGTGCAGTAGCTACCACAGGGCACTACACTATCAACGAACTACAGCAATGCAGCACCTAGCATCTCCCCAAGGATTCCCCATATACCATGTAGGAGACGAGCTGAATCAGTTCATCTCTAAAAATTCTTACCGTGATATATGAATCCCAAAGAAAATCATCAACTTAAATAATGTAAATTGAATCTGGTAGATGATACTTCCCTGAGATTGTATCTCTGATATCATGCACCACGACGGGCAAATCCTCGTCGTTCGTTTCGGGCTTTTCAGGCAACTCTGGCATATAAGCGTGAGTCTCATCAGGCGACTCCTCATAGTGGTCCTCGACAGGTTCCTTAAGCAGAGACACGTCCAAAATACCTCCGATCCGTAATCGTATGTGTCCTTCAAAAGGGACGATGTGTCAAAGATATCTGAATCAAAATAAATATTAAATAGAATACAAGATTCAGAGATGTAATTGGTAAAAATATCTCTCTGAGTGGGAGCAGTAAGCTCGGGTGGGCGGTCCCCTGCCGTAGTACATGGTGGAGGCGGTGCATAAGCTCATTTGAAGGTGTGCAATACTCAGGCTCTATGTGAATATCTGTATCCTCGTCCAGAATAGTGTCCCCCTCAATGGTCTACTCCAGCTCTGCTAGCACGGCCTCCTCGGCAGGCTCCTCAGGTATAGAAGGCAAAGTAAATTTCATCTTCTCCTTTTTACGCCTATGTATTCGTTTCCGTCCTGGAACTCGAGGCACCATATGACGTGGCTTGGCCCTCTCAATGGTGGGTGTAAGTGACACAATGGGCTCTGGCATCTCTTCTACGATATAAAAATATATCTTGTCCCCCTCAACTCGTGCGTGGACTCCATCATCAATTATACTTGCAGAAGAGATGCAATGAGTAATAAAATTTTGAAATGTACGCTCGGAAGGATCACCTGCAATTAGCGTCATTGGACCGGTGGACCAAACTTCGTCCACAATGCTACTCAATATGCCCGAAAACGTGTCCTCGTTCTATGATATAAAAATATTGCATGTTGTCAGGTTTTTCTTCGACAATTGACTCTAAACACTAATAAAGGTATAAAACAAAAATAAAAGGAAAAATTCAACTAAAAATAAGATAGAATCATGGGTTGCCTCCCAACAAGCACTCGTTTAAGGTCTTGAGCTCGACCCCTTAAGATACGCGTTTCAAGCTCGATGTTTGGCGCATGTGAGATGCACGCATCAAACTTGTCGGGAAGGCCGCTTGGATTTAGTTGTTGGTGTTCATTGGCGTTCCTCGGCTCCCCTTCATCAAGGGTAGTGGTAGGGGATGAGTCCTCCAAGCTTGATCTATTGACGTCCTTTTTCTTTGTCGACGGTGAAGATTTGTTGTCCAGTGGAGCCTTCTTCATATGCTTCACCGTAGAGAGCTTGCATAGATCTCTAATATTGATGACATCAGTGCCGTCCTTCTCCTCATCCGTAAAAGGATCCGACGGGTCTCCCATCATCTTTCCATCTTTGGTGAGTTGGCTCTCTTCGAGGCTGTCATCGTGCTTGGCTCCAATGGTGAATGGCATGGCGTCGTCAATCACTTCGTCGAGGAGGTCCACGTAGTCTACGTCCTCTTGATAAGGCATATGCTTCATCACCTTCAGAATATGGAGCTCAACTTCAATATTGCCGACGTTCAAGGACAAGGTTCCTTCCCTCACATCTACGATCACTCCGGCGGTGGCTAAGAAAGGGCGTCCAAGGATTAGAGACGTATCACCTTGCTCCTTAATATCCATCACCATGAAGTCGCATGGCAAGCAAAGTCCGGCCGGTACTTGTAGTGGTATGTTTTTCGTAATCCCCACCGGCCTAGTGATTGGCCCATCGGCGAGTTGTATTTTCATGTTCGTCGCCATTAGGTCGGTACCCGTATTCAATTTCTTAAACATCATGAGGATCATGAGGCTCACGCTTGCTCCCAAGTCTACCAAAGCTTTCTGAAGTGGGACTCCTCCAAGCGTGCAAGGAATTCAGAAACTACCGGGATCTTTGAATTTGGTCGGCGCTTTCTCCTTCCTAGTAAACCATGTACTTTGCTCGACGAGCATGATCCTCTCTTTTCACTTCTTTCCCGCGATCAAATCCTTTAGAAACTTTGCATATGACGGGATTTCGGTAATTGCATCCAAGAATGAAATATTCAAGCTCACACCTCGTAAATACTCCAGAAATTTGACGAGCCTTTTCTCAATCCTTGCCTTTGCCAACCATTATGGTAATGGTACCGGTGGTATATAAGTGCGCTCCTCACGTGGCTTCTCAATTTCAGATTTTTCACCGTCGTTTGGCGCCTTTGGGCCCTCCTCTTCATTGACCGATTCCTTATCATCCGAAATTTCTTCTCTCGGTTCCTCAGTTTGAATCATGGCGGGGGTGTTGTCCTTACCGCCTCTTGTAGTTACCGCCACAACCGCATTGATGTGTCTGGTATTGCTCCATGGGTTTTGTTCCGGTTGAGCCGGCAATTGTTGAGTGTTCTTATTGAGCAATGCTAGTTGCTCCGATAATTTTGCCACAACGGCGTTGAGGGAGTCTTGTTGGGCCGTCAATCTTGCATTTATCTTCTTTTGTTTGGCCATGAACTCTTCAACCCTTGCTTCATGTTCTGACCTTGGCGGTGCTTGCGACGGATTGGGTGCCCTTCATCATTGATTGTACCCCGGGGGTCAATATGGCCCCGCTTGTTGCCTCGGTGGGAAGTTTTATTGTTGGGGTCCTCTTTGTTGATATTTCGGTTGTTGTGGAGGCCGGGCTTGTTGTTGTTGGGTGGTGGATTTAAGGCTACATCATTGTCAGCATACGAAAATCTGGGGTGACCCCTTGTAGCCGGGTTCACCCAATAACCGGTACTTCCCGCAACATATTGAGCTTGCTCTTTGGCTCCGTCTCCTTGCTCTGCTCCAACAAACATAACATGGGCTTGATCTTGCCAGTCGCTCATGCTTCCTCCTGGTGTAGAAATGGTGGGGGCTCCATGCGGTTCACTAACCAACTTTTCTAGTCTCTCCACGACCTTGTGAAGAGAGTCAAACTTTGTAGAGAGTTCTGCCATGGCATTTGCCTCATAAATACTTGCCGGCTTCAAGGATGACGAAGAATGTCCCCTTTCGTCGGCCCTCTGTTGATTATTCGAGGCCATCTCCTCAAGTAAAGCTGTAGCATCATCCGGTGTCTTTGACAAAATAGCTCCGTTGGCGGTTGCATCAATTATTTGCTTTGTGCTCGGTTGCAATTCATTGTAAAAGCTATGCACAAGCTCCCATGTCTCAATGCTATGATGGGAGCATTGGTGTTGGAGATCCTTGAAACACTCCCACGCCTCATTAAGAGTTTCTTGAGGGCCTTGCTTGAAGGACATGAGTGCGCTTCGTATCTTGATAGTCTTGGATGGCGAATAAAACTTGTTGACAAATGCGCTCACCAGCTCATCCCAAGTGGTGAAGATCCCCTCAGCTTGCATCCTCAACCAATACAATGCTTTGTCTCTAAGAGTAAATGGGAAGAGACGCAGTCAAATAACGTCGGCCGGCATGCCAGGCATCTGGAAAGTGGCGCATTTAGACACGAACTATTGAAGATGGTAATGCGGGTTTTCTTTTGAGGTCCCATGAAATGGGTCTTGTTGCATCAACACTACAAGTCCAGTTTTAAGCTCAAAGTTCTTGTCGGCCGTCAACTCAGGCATGACAATAGAAGAGGTGGTAGACGTGGTCTTGGGTCGTAGCCTATCTCGGATGGAGACTAGCCTAGACATACGCACTGCTAACCCCTCAGGTGTTTTTGGCGCGGCCATATGATTTTTCTTTATAGAAAATCTCCTCTCAGCTCTAAGCCTCCTTGCCATACACTCGATCTCAGGATCAAATAACATATCTTCTTGTGACGCCTTCGATCTCGTGTACATGCACAGAAAAAGAGAGTCTTGATAGAATTGTTAGCACAATAGAGGAAAAAGAGCGAAAATAATAAAAATAAAAAGAAATAGCAAAGTAAAGAGAATAAAATACCATCCCCTCCCCGGCAACGGCACCAAAAACTTGATCGCATCTGGATATACACCCAAAAAACGACTGTAGTCTTACCGTAAGCACACGATGAAGTGGCGAGCGGGTATCGAACACATGGAGGACAAATGCCAGCACTCTATCTTGATCACCTAGCTATTGATTGTAGAATGGAATGGTTTGGATAATAATGTCATTGTAGTTCAAATAACAAATAGAATTCAAAACAATGAAAGCGTCTAGGGCTAGGGAATCCCCACTACGGATCGTCACTTATCCTTGTGGATCATAAATCTCAATGTTGCAAGGCTTGAATTAAGGTGAACTAGTCGTAAATGAATATAGAACCAAGCTCACGCTCTCGCGCTATTGCCGATTTATAGCAACCTTGATTAGGGCCCACTCTCATGCAAACCCTAACCTAAGCCACTAGCATGAAGATCGACATCGTCGTCCAATCGCACCTTGAGCACACTCTCGTGCAAACTCGAGCTACGATCTAGGTTATGATAGTTCATATTCGTCCAATCTCTTGCAAACGAATATGGATATAGATTTATAATAAAAATCCTAGCTTTGGTCCAATCTCTTGCAAACCAAGTCTAGAGAATCTCGATTATAAACCTAAATCGAATATCTAGGCCTTCCCATCGATGGAAATCCAATCTCTTGCAAACCCCAATCAATGGAAATTCCTAGATATTCGTAATAAATCAATCACAACCTAACCGTACATTAATCCTAGCAACAATTCAATTCATTCATCACAATTCTAAGATCAGGTCCATAGGGTTCAACCCCATGCCCTAGAACAACAAAACTACTCACAATTCATCATAGTAATCTCAGAAATAACAAATAAGATCATAGCACAATTCATTGTAGAGAGAAAACAATTCATAAAAACTAGAAATTTAGACAAAAAGAACAAACCAAATTGCGCGTCTTTGATCTCCAGCTGAGAATTACAATGAGAATAGCCGTCAAAATTAACTTCAAGTCTCCCCTAAAACTAGGAATAAAACTAGCCTTAAATACAAGTCAAAATCGTCCAGAAATTCCTGACAGATTTGCCCCTGGCGTAACCAAAAACCCTTATTCGCGACACAGTCAGAATGCGTCACTCGGTCGATTGACGGACCCAAATAAAAACAGAGAAATGGTGGGTTTTGGGGGTCTATCACCCTGTTCCACTCGGGCGAGTGGTCTTCTTCACTCGGCCTAGTGATCTTTCTTGCTCGGCCGAGTGGATCTTCTCCAAATTCCTGTAAGTCGGATGATTTTCGGGAGAGAACCCCATGTTCCACTCGGGCGAGTGGGCTTCTCCATTCGGCCGAGTGGGTTTTCTTGGTCAGCCGAGTGAACTTTTTCTGGGCTCTTTTCTTCTCCTCCTCAATTCCTCGTCGATTCTATCGAGCTTCTTCCTCTTCCGTCCATCATCTAGCACTGTTAGCTCCCCAATAAGGCCGTGGGCGATGCTCCGGTGCGCGTGAAAATTCCTTGATCTCATTTTTGCTCCAGATCGCTCAATATTTCCTGAAATACGACAAAAATAAGAAATAGTGAAAAGCAATGAGATATCGTCGAATAATCATGAAAAACGCAATATGGATGATTGAAATGACATGAAAACATGCAGAAAAAAGATGTAAAATAAGGATCGATTAAAATCCCCCAAGCTTACCTCTTACTCGTCCTCGAGGAAGATGAGTAAAAGGCGAACTTGGCAGGTAAAAATAAGGAAAAAGAAAAAAGAAGATATGAAAGAAAACGAAGGGGGGAGGTGCTAGATCATTTTCTCAGGACGTGGAGCTGCATACTCAAATAGCATACAATGAATAAAAACATGCCAAAGATTTTCATCTCGATATCATGATCATATATAAATGCATTCGATATAGGAACCCAAGAATATTAAAACGATATGAATCATGAAATCAATCTAGAATTAGCATCGTCT